>VWZF01006304.1:18877-93034 GCA_013396755.1 Sclerurus mexicanus | reverse complement strand
TTTTTTTTTTTTTTTTTTGTTACATCACTTGGTAAATTAAACCCCCATTCTACAGCATGAGATGGGAGGAAGGAGCCTGAAGTCCAGACAGACTTCAAAGGTGAAATCTTTGTGTAGGGTGTCTTTCCTCTCGCTGCATGAACTGGACACCAGTCAAAAGTTGCATTTGGCTGTAAAAGCCAGGATGAGCAAGTGTTGGTCATTTGGTGCATCAGGATCACTCTGTGGCGTCTCAGGCTCTTTCCCAAGCCCTCACAGTTCCTGGGGCTCCCACCTGGTCCCCCAGTGTGGCACATGTGAAGCAGAGACCACCTCGCCTGCCTTTGAGAATGCATAGAGCCTAGTTGGAGCAGGCACAGGGAGCAAGAGCCTATAAGGCTCTGCAAGGGTGAGAGGTGGTCTGCATTCACTGAAGCCAACTTGGCTTTTGTAAGAAGTGATAGATGCAAACAACTGCTGGTACCCCAAACTGCTGCATCCTAATGCTGCATTCAGATCTGAGCTTTGAAAGCAGGTTTGAAGACAGGATGAGCACTACTGGCTGCTGGGAGCAGGGCTGGGATGAAGCAGGAAGTTATTTCTAACACTGGTGTAAAAAATTACATTTTTTTGGTTCAGTTTTCAGAAGCACTTTCTGGCATGCCCACCTCAGAAATGCTTCCTCATCCCTAAGGAGCTGCTCTGCTGCTCCTGCTGTTGACTTGGGTCTTCCCATGGGATAACAGTGCTGCTTGCACTGGGGAATGCCACTGGCTGCTACAGCCCATGTGATGGGAGCAGTACTGTGAGAGCAGGGCAGCCATTTGCTTTCCAGTGAAAATAAATACACTGCCAGTTTTTGTTTTGCTTGGCTGAAATACCTGCTCCAAAGAGATCAGCAAGTGAAGAGTGATCAGGATGGGCTGGCTTTGCAGTCCTCTTTCTGTAAAACTTTCCTTCCTAATTAAATTCCCTTTCTGTAAAACTTGCCTTCCCAACCAACGTCCACTTTCTATAAATCTTCTGATTTTCAATAAAACTTTCAGGCACAGTCCCCTGTCTCTAAAGCCTCCCTTTAAAAATTCAAGCCTGCAGGCTCAGAAATGGACATAGTCACACTGGAAAAGTGTCAACTCAAGATTAAAAGGAGCAATAATCACTCCTGAAAAAAAGAAGTATTATTGATGCTTAAGTCAATAGCTGCTTACAGCCATTGGGGGACTTGCTGCTCGCTCCATGTTTGCTTTTTGCCCTGCAGGACTCGGTCAGTCAGTCAGCAGAGCACGGTTTCCTTCGCAGTGTGGAGCACTGGGGGCACCGTGTTTAGTTAAGTGCACACCAAGCCTCCACTGAGAGCTCTGGCATCTCCACAGTGTCAGACGTTGAGGCTTTGGATTTTTTTCTGCATCTGAGATTCACAGTGCTGTTGTCAGAGGGTGGTTTGGGGCAAGCACCATCCACAGCCAGCCAATAGGAGGGTCATTTCTGCAATGGGACTGCATGCCATGTTTTCATGGACATGTGCAACCTCTTCCTCGAGCTCTGCTACTGGAGTTGTCTCTCAGTGCCCTGCAAGCCATATGGGTTTTGGGGACCTGCCCTCGCTGGTGTAGGCTGGCTTTGTTTGTTCAGCTCATCTGCACACTGTGAGCCAAGGTGCTTGTGAAGACCTGTTCAGCACCCTTCTTCCCAGGCGTGCTCGTTGTGGTGGTGATTCCACCTGGCTCCAGCTAAGAAGGCTTTGGCATATATTGACAGTAATGCACACAAGGGGAAAAACTCCCCATCTGTGGTCATGGAGCGGAGAGACGAGTGGCTGCCTTTCTTAACAGATGGCATAACAAACTACATGAAAAACGCATCCCCCTGAGACATATAACCTGACATCAGATAGTTTCAACAACATATTGAAATAAGTCCTCCCTGATGATCACTGTGGCTTCAGACGCAGCCATACCTCTCTCCCTGAATCCCCTGACAAAGCTGTGGGTGATGGAGGCACAGCAGTTTTGAGAGGTCCCACCCTGCTGCCTCTGCCGGCAGCCGGATTTGGGGCGGCAGGCTGAGCAGTGACTGAGACGGCCCCCAGATGCTGGGGACTGGGGAAGTGGGAAGTTAGCACTTCTCTGTAGGTAGTCTTTTCAGGCTGAGTAAGCTCTTTGTTCTGAAAAGTGCTTACTTTAAATATCTGCATAGGAGTTTTAGCATTTTTCTTTGGGGACAGTAGGTTGGTAGTAAATGGAAGGGGAGCAGAACCACTTGAGGAACAAGTGCTTTCGGAAGTTGCTTTTGCTTTTGGGAAGCTCTGTGTAGAGGAACACTGCCCTAAAGCTGGGCTGTGGGCAGGTCGTCCTGGCTTTCACAATACCCTGGACATGTGAAGCAGTGCTCAAATATGACCAAATTTGAGAATGTGGGAGAATGAAAATCATACTGCTCAGCAGCCCAGATAGACCTATGAGCACCAGAGGTACCTGGTGTGTCTGTAGGGGCCAGGGCAGGGCTCCAATTCCATGTCTGCCCAGGGCTTCATACCAGTACAGCAGTGATCCACACATCAACTGTGTCCTCAGTGATGGCAGTGAGTGAGGAAGAAGAAGAAACAGCCCACACGACATGCAAATAGCATCAGCATCAGATGGAGTGGGAGCTGGTGGAGAAACAAACATTAAATTAATTTAGTTCACAACTCTCCTGTAGGGTATGGGATCTCCCTGTTTTCCCAGGAAGAAGTCTAGAGAGATTAATGTCAAAAAGATCCAGTAATTTTGATGACCCAATTTGCATGCCTAATGACCTGATTTTTCTGAACACTTCATGTTCTCTAGCATTTTATGTGCTGGAAGGACAGTGCCCTTGTTTTCTTTCACAGCAACGAGTGCTCAGCAGTTTTGTGAATCAGAACTCAGGGTATTAATTTATGCATTCAGAAAACAAAACCCCACACAATTACCAAGACGAAGCTTTCAATGTATGGTTTGAATGGCTTGGCAGTATCTCAGAGAAAGTCTTCAGCAGGGACAGAGATAGCAGCCAGTGCCCCAGGATGCCATTCAGCTGCCTTCACCATGTCTCCTTCCTCCTTGTCAAATTTCCTGCCTTGTTTCCTGGGCAGCTTCCAGTTTCAGCAACAAATGAGAAGGGAATTGAGTTGATACAGGGCTCTTTCCCAGCAGATGCTAAGGCAGGCATTTATGGACTTCTGAGATCCTGATTTGCAACCTTAATATATTTATGTGATTACTTCTATGTGGCACAGCATCCTCTTTTTACCTCTCTTATGATTTAGTACATCAGATCCAATTCTGATAAACTTACACTCTGTTTTAACATATCACAAAATCAAAGAATAGTTGGGGTTGCAAGGGACCTCTGGAAATCATCCAGTCTAATCCCTCTGCCAAGGCAGTGTCATCTAGAGCAGGTGATACACAAACGCATCCAGATGGGTTTGGAATGTCTTCAGAGAGGGAGACTCCACGATGCCCCTGGACAGCCTGTTCCAGTGCTCTGCCACCCTTGATATTAAGAAGTTCTTCCTCATGCTAAGGTGGAACTTCCTGTGGTGTAATTTATGGCCATTGCTCCTCATCCTGTCACTGGGCACCAGTGAAAAGAGTCCAGCACCATCCTCTTGGTGTGCACCTTTGAGATATTTATGTGCATTAATGAGATCCTCTCACCATCTTCTCTTCTCTAGACTAAACAGGCCCAGTTCCCACAGTCTCTCCTCACAAGAGAGGTGCTTCAGCCCTCTAATCATCTTTGTGGTCTGTGCTGGACCTTCTCCAGTATCTCCTTCTTGTACTCTTCTATACAGAGGAGCCCAGAACTGGACACAGCTCTCCAGATGTGCCCTCACTAGGGCTGAATAGCAGGGGAAGATCACCTCCCTCAACCTGCTGGCCACATGCTTCCTGATGCACCCCAGGATCCCATTGGCCCTCCTGGCCACAAGAGTACACTCCTGGCTCGTTGCCAACTTGTCATCCACTGAGATTCCCAGGTCCTTCTCAGCAGAGCTGCTCTCTGGTAGGCCATCTCCCAACCTGTACTGGTACTTGGGGTTATTCCTCCCCAGGTGCAGTACCCTGCACTAGCGCTTGTTGCACCTCACTAGGTTTGTCTCTGCCACACTTTCCAGCCTATCAAGGTCCCGCTGAATGACAGCATAGCCTCCAGGTGTATCAGCCACTGCCCTCAATTTTATATCATCAGCAAACTTGTTGAGGGTGCACTCTATCCCTTTGTCCAGGTGACTGATAAACAACTTGAATAAGATTGGACCTAGTATTGATCCCTGGGGAATACCAACAACTACAGGCTTCCAATTGGATTCTACTCCACTGATTGCCATCCTCTGAGCCCTGCCATTCAGCCAGTTCTTGCTCCATCTCACTGTCCATTCACATAACCCACATTTCCTGAGCTTGCCTGTGAGGATGCTATGGGAGACAGTGTCAAAAGCCTTGCTAAAGTCAAGGTAGATAACACCCACTCCTCTCCCCTCATTGACCCATCCTCTCATGTCATCACAGAAAGCCATCAGATTGTTGAAACATAATTTCTTTCCCCTTGGTGAAACCAGACTACTCCTGATGAGCTTCTTTTCTTCTACATGCTTGGTGATGAACTCCAGATTTATCTATTCCATCACCTTTCCAGGGATGGAAGTGTGGCTGACTGTCCAATAGTTTCCTCTGTACTCCTTCTTGCCCTTTTTGAAGACAGGAGTAACACTGACCTTCCTCCAGTCATTGGGCACCTCTCCTATTCTCCCTGATTTTTCAAAGACGATGAAGAGTGGCTTAGCAACAAAATCTTCCGTCTCCCTCTCAGTGGGTGCATTCTGTCAGAGCCCATGGATTTATGGGTCTTAAGTCCATCTAGCCAATTTCTAGCCCAGCCCTCTATGACCAAGGGGAAGTCTTCCTTTCTCCAGCCTTCTTCTCTTACCTCCAAGGTCTGTGACTCCTGAGGGACAACCTCAGCAGCAAAGACTGAGGCAAAGAGGCATTCAGTAATTCCACCTTCTCTGTGTCTTCCATTACCAGGACACCCATCTGATTCAGCAGCAAACCCACATTTTCCCTTATCTTCCTTTTGCTGCTTAGAGAGTATCTCTATAAGTTCCCTCTTGGGCTCTGCAGTTCTGTGTGTGGTTTTGAACATGAGGAGGTCTCTAAAGGCCACCAGTGTGGTCCTGCAAGGAACACTGACATCAAGAGTGGAAGCTCTGCCCTTCCTACCTCCAGCACCATGCTACCATGGTAGGCATGCGATAGGGCCACATCAGAGGACTGACCCAAGACCTAAGGCTGAGGCTTCATCCATGGAGCTGAAATACAAAATACATTCATTTTGGACAGGCTGCTGAAGGGGAGCAATATTACTTCACTTAAACCTCCCACTGTTGGCTGTTGGGTGCTGGTCTGGCCCCACTATGGACCAGTGCAGAGGAACAAGCTATTCAAAACATCTTCCTGGATATTTGCAGGGTGTTTGCCGTGTTGTGTATCCCTGCATGTACATATGCCAAATACATACTGTGCTACCTGAACAATGCTCTGCTGCCCTGCTCAGAAATCTGGCTCTTCAGTGGGAAATGTTCAGGTGGCTGATCTGTACCTGGACTGATCTGTGTGGCTCACAGAGAACCTAAAATACAGCAACCTTCAGAAAAAATGGTGTGGCCTTTTGACTGTGACATGTTACACACGGATTTGAGGCAGACAGTGAAGGAGAAACATTGGCGGCTCGCTTGAAATCAAATGTCAAATAAAATCAACACAATTTAATTAAAAGGAAAAAAATCTTTTCAAAAAATCTTTGAATTATATTGAAGACTCTATCTCTTAAGAACATACTGCAAGCTTAATTTTTGGTGTTACAGTTAAATAAAGACATACTTATCTGATTAGCCGTAATCCTCTCATGTTTATTCCTTGAGTCAGAGACCTTATAAAAATGTATCTGAGACTTAGAAATGGGACCCAAGGACAGTCAGTCTGCACCTGGTCTCTGTGTCTGATTGCAGATTGATATCTCTGCAGTGTTCCCAACAAAAAATTACTCAGCTGTTTTGATAATCTCTGTTGTGCCAAAAATTGAAATGTAAAACAAACATATTTCTCCACCTCCTTCCATGGTTACCAGTCATCACCTGAAGTTTTTGGACTTTCCCTTTTTGTAACAGGACTGGAGCACAGACTTAACCAAGATCCCAAGATCCCATGCTAAGGGGGTTGAAACTCTCCTCAACTAAAAACAAGAACCTTCATCACATGGCTCTGATCACACAATTCAGGTTGCCTCGAAGGAAGTCCTAAGTAATGTCCTCATTTTAACCACTGTCATCCTCACCAGCTGGGCACAAGGCCTGTATTTTCTATGTGGCATCTCCTTCGTGGCTGTCACACTGGGGTAATCTCCATCACATCTCTGGACCAGTCACCCCAGCTCCATGTATAGTCAAGGCAGAAGGTGGTAGGGAAATCCATCCCATGTCTGAAGCAGGTCAGACCATCGCAGGGAGTCACAGTCTGGATCTTGCTCCCCTGGTTACAATGAGGATGTATCTCCAGAAGTCTACATTGCAGATGTCTGACGGTGAGATAAAACCCATTCAAGGAGATTAATATTCTCTGTCACGCTCATGTTCTGAGTATGGAAAAATCTGATGAAAATCTAGTTGGTAACTGTGTTTTTAGAAATTTAAAACTAAACACCAAAAAAATGTTGAAGAACATTTTGCAGAGGGTTTTACTTGTCTCTGCTCTGCTGGGAGTGACAGAGCTTTCCCTTGCTGCCATTAGTGGGAGCCATCGTACAGAGCAGGGTAGGACCCCTCTGCTCGAGGCTTGCTCCACTTCGGCACCGATTGGGATTTTCCGCTGCAAAAATTACAGAAACCAAAGCCTCAGAGAATGTTTCAGGTGTTTGTTTTGTTGTTTTGTTGGGTTGTTTTCCCCAGATCGATGATTTTGGGTTTTTTGAGAAAAAAATGGCTTTTCTAAGGATCAAATTTCCAAACATTGATTAAATGGTCCTCTGCCCGCTTCATAGTAAATCTTTAACGTATTTGAAATTAATTAGTTTGAATTTTCACTTTTCAGCCAGAAAATTGTCGATGTCTGCCATTGACCATTATTTCCCTTTACACTTGTGTACTAACAGCTCCTTTGCCTGTGAGCAAATGTTACCTATTACTACTGAAATATTGTTAGGTTTATAAATCTCAAGAAACAACACGATGAGCGGTCTTCAGCCTTTCCATCAGCAAGCCATTTTCTCAAGTTTTATATTTCTCTCATGGTAAGAGTCCCATAACATATTACATCAGACATCACAGAGTTGCTGTTTCTGAAGCACCCATGGTAGGAGTAGAAACTGAGTTTGTAGGCCACTGGAAAAGTGTTTAAAGAGCACAGAGCCAGAGGTCTTTCTGCTGTCTTTCCCTTTTGCAATATAGTGGCATATACTAAGAAACTGCTCCTCTCCAGGGGCAAATGGGTCTGGTTGTGTTTCTTGCCCCTGCAAGCTGCTCCACTGTGATGCAAAGATGCTATTCCTCCTTGGGAAAACCCACAGTCAGAAGACTGTTCCTCAGGACTCTTTCCCAGGGACTTGAGGAGCAGTCTGACTTTCACTGAAGTTGGTGACAGTGCTGTTGCTTTTGGAGGGGGCAGGATCTGGCCCTCCGTGCTCAGCAGAGCTTCATTCCAAATTCTATGCCTGTGCTTTGTAAGCCACACAGATAAACAAACAAAAAAAAGCTTTTATGACTGATTTGAGAGCACAGCTGTGATAAAGGTGTGATAAAAGGACCAGCAACAGAACCTGTGTGATCATGGTGGTCCTAGTGTGAGTTACAGCAACATTTCACATATCTGTTTATTTTAGTTAAAGAAGAAAAGTTTCAGTTACTGTAGACTTAACAGATTTTTATCTTGTATAAAATATGCTTAGCAGAGGACATGCTTCAGTATGGTTTCATTGTTAGCAGACCTTCGGCAGTTCATGTCAAATATCAGTATAATGGACTTACACACGCTATTGATTTAATGACAACTATCACTGCGAGGAATTGATCGAATGTTTTCATTAGACTTAAAAAATGTTTTAACAACAAGTTCATTCAGAACTGGATAATTGCAAAGCCCTACATGGCCAAAGATCACATTCCCTATAGAAGTGTAGTTTGGATGATCTTTTTAGGAGATAAGTAGATTAATAATAATAGAGGCACAGTTGAGGGAAATGAAAGCTAGCCTTCATGCCTTAAAAACATAAATAAATTGAGTTATCACCCATTATATTACTGGATAGAATTTTCTGAACTTTTGAACAAATCTTAATGAATATGCAGTGGTATTTTCCTTGCTCTTGTAGGCAGAAAGTAAGTGTTTTTGTTGCCTTCTTCTTTTTGTCTGTCCTTTTTGTGCCTCAACCCATGGACATTAGCAGAGGTGGATCTCTTCTGCTTGGGTTGCATACACAATTTTGTTAATTTTCAGCAGTAATGGCAGCTTTTAGCCCTTGTATGTGAACAGGCCAGGGAGAGTAATTTTGTCGACGATTTCAGGACACACCATCGTCATGGACATGATGTTGGACTGTCCTCCAAGGAAAGTTTCACATCACTAGCTGTGACTGAAGCAATGCTGGTCTGATAAGTGGCTCTACATGAGGGCATTGCCTAAATATGGGTGGAGAAAGAAGTTTCCTGTGCTAATGTGGAAGCTGCAGGCACATTTCCTGTATGACTCCAGGTGACAGTGATTTTCTTGTCAAACTGTCTTCAAGCTCTGTTTTTCCTTATGCAAAGGCTCCTCCTTTCCAAGTACCATGTTCCATTTTTTTTGCTGACACTGGACTCACAGGCGTGCTACTTGTGCTCACTGTGACAGGTCATGGCTTGCAGATACCACTGTATCTTCTTTGACATTGTGGGTTTCTTGCTGCTCTTTGTAAGAGACTGCAGCTTTCAAGATGCTTCTTGAGAGTTGCTACTCTATTTCTGCCATGAGAAAGCTGCTTGCAAGCAAATGAACTCCATGGTTAGAACTGCTGACGAGTTCATGCATCCCAGCACAGCCACACAACTAAAACCTTTTGGCTGCAGGGCTGCAGTCTGCACCACGGTGTCAGGAAGAGAAGTCCCTTCCCAAAAACGTGGGGATCTGCAGTGCGGCAGATGAACCTCACTGGCTGTATGGAGCAGTGAGACCAGAGGCACGCCGTGGCTGTCCACAGGATCGCCCTGGAACAAGGCTTGGGCTCCTGAACAACACGACATTTGCTTTAAATAACTTCCACAGAAATTCAGCCACTGTGGGAACTAAATGTCTCCATGTGCCCTTTGGGGCCAGGGTTTTGTATGCTTCAAGGTATAATGAAGATTAAAGGCAATATTCTTAAATGAACAGGGAGATGCTTATGCCAAAATATACATGAGTAATCTAGAGCATGATACAAAAATGCAAATGCAAGAATAGAAGGAAATCAGGGCACTGTAATGCATATTGCTTTAATTTGAGGAGCAAAGGGATTTGAGTGGATTTCTAGGGTATAATGCAATACAGAATAATACAGTGTTTATGTCAGATATAGATGATGAAATCTCCCAACAGATCAATGCAGGAAAAGGGTATAAATCAGTAGTATTGGAAGGTGTCACTTGAGAGCAAATCTATTCTCAAGCTAAGGTAATATTTTCTGATACTCCCTGTAGTTGAATACAGTTAATGTGAAATAACGTGGGAGAGAAAAAAATAAATCCAAATGCTCTTTAAGGGAAAATGAAAGTTAAAAATATCATCTTCATGATCCATCTTCTGTGCAGATGGGTCTGAGTGAAGGAGAGCACCCATCCCATTACCAATCATGAAGATAAAGCTGGAACACCCAACTTTGCTGCTGGGACAGAGCTGAACTTGTGTTTGCCCAGGGCAGGGGAGAAATATCCCCCACTTGAGCACTTCCTCAAGGTGTTGCTCAGCACTTGGCTTTTTGGACAAACTTCTCCTTTAACAAAGTGGCAGACACAGCCCAGCTGAAAAGATGGGTCTCCCTGCTTATGAAGTGCCATACATTTCTTTTGTGTTGCATTTCCTCTGTGTTGCATTTCCTCATTCATTTTGACAGTATTAAATCACTTAATGTGCTGTATACGAACAATCAGCTTTCTGCTGAGCATAGACTTCACTAAATAAAAAAAGAAAATTAATAAAAACAGCTAGGAGAACTACTATTCCTGTCTCCACTAATTGCTCCTCCTTTATCATCTATTGAGTTTTAATATGTAAATGAATGGAGAGAGCCTTCTGGCTTTGCAGTCACTGTGAGAGAAGATTCTTGATGACAAATGCCATTTTGGAGAAAAAGATAATTTATTGCAAAGTGAGCCCAAGCCAGGACTCATTTGTACTGGTTTTAAATCACTGGGCTTATTTCCAGTCATCGCTGGTATGAAATCAGACCAAGGGAGCAAGGGAGCACTGACAGAGCACCTTGTCTTCTGCTTGGGCTGGACTCCTGTCTGTTCGGCACACTTTCCCAACCCCATTTTCCCTGAGTTGTTGTAATATTATTCCTAAATTAAAAGAAAAGAGACAGATGATTTGGTCATCCTGGGTAGAAAAGGAGCTGGCTGCACTGGAGGTGTGTGCCGTCCCAGTCCCCTGGGGCACATTTACCTGTCTTAGCTGAGTGCATCCTTTCACTCCTGGGGCTGTGCATGTGAGGCCAGAAGGCACAGGCTGGGTAATTGCCACTTTTCCCTCCAAAATTCAGTTTTGCAGTACTTGTGGGAATGTCCTGTTCTGCCTGTAGAATTCATTTTACATGTGTCTGCCTGCTTTAGCGTCTGCTTGATTTCTCTATCTACCTAAAGCTCACAGTTGAATAGATGGGTAGATTGGTTTGAAGTTATCCTCTTGTGCATGAATGCTTGTTTTTTTCAGATAAAATTCTCTGACATCTCAAGCTTTTATCTTGAACGTATATTAGACAAGTTGCTTCATATATCTATATGTATCTAGATAGATAGATAGATAGATAGATAGATAGATAGATAGATAGATAGATAGATAGATAGATAGATATTGCAGTGTTCACAAAGTGATAGCTCCATTGGAGTTTCTGTTAGAAAACACTTTTTTCCTGCACGGGCTGGAGGTGAGGGGAGGGAAAAGGTTTGTAAATCACCCTCACAACCTCACTCTGACCTAGAGTTCAGCTCACTCCAAGGTGAATTCTCAAATACAGAGAGATGGAGGAGGTAGTTTTGCTCTTGGCCCACCAGCCCAGATTTAAGGTGCATGGTTGCCTCTGCGTTGCCACGTGCCTGATCCCTCCTGTACCTCCAGTGTTGCTCTTTTGGCAGGGAGAAAGAAGAAGTTATCCTTCTATCTATCTCATGCTGTGATTCGTGGCTTCTTTGCAGGGCTTCTCAGAGCCTCTCTGGCTCCATGACCTGATGGTAGTGTTGGACTGCCCTCCTGGAGGCAGTTTTGAAGCAGGGACTGTAGCAGACCCGTGTTGTGATGTGACCTCCTTTCTCCCACCTATCACTCGCAGATTTTGCCCAGGTTTTACATTATCCATTTTGCACACTCTTTTGCCTGGTTCCAGTGCAGCCTGAATGGAAGCTCACCCACATTCCTCATTTGGTGAGGAGTTACTTCATGTCCAGCCACACTGATTGTCCATATGATACAGATCACATCCATGGTTATCCTTTTGCTGTTAATCATAGAATGGTTTGGGTTGGAAGAGACCTTAAAGGTTATCTGGTTCCAATTTCTCTGCCATGATCAGGGATACCATCCACTAGATCAGGTTGCTCAGTGCCCCATCCAATCACACCTCAAATGTCTGTTCCTTCTGATGATAATCTGATTTTTTTTTCAAATGCATAGAATGAAAGACCAAGGACTTAGAACCGGGACTCTTTCAGAATTACCTGCGATTACTTGATAGTTACCTTTAAAGACCTGTTGTGTAAACATTTTCCTTTCACATATGATATGCCAGGTTAATTTTGATGGAGTTCAGTGCCAAAGCTGTCTCAGAGTATGGAGTAAATTGTTTTATAGAAGTCTCTTACATGTTATATATCCAGTTAGCAAACAGTTACCTTCATGAATTCACACTTGCATGTAGTATAGTATTTTTTACATCTCTTATGAATTGAACTCTAAACCAGCACATCATCCTTCCTGGGAGCCTTGTCAGCCTAGGGTTTGGCCAGGTCACTTTACTTTTGAAAATCAGTATTATGCTGACAGTTGTCCAGCCCCCTGCAATTTCCAATACTTATTGAAAATTCACATTAATGTACCAGTGCTAAGGCGTCAGGGCAGGTTCTCTTACATTTATGTAAATAACAGTTTAACATGGCTGAAACTGAGACTAGCTCTGAGGTGGGACGGGAGCAAAACATGAGCAGGGTAGACAGGACTGCTCAGCACTCAGTAGGAATTGCTAAACAAGAGCCTTGTAATGTCTTTGAGAAGGCGTCAAACACTCAGGTTTGGGGTAAAAAAACTGCTAGAACTAGAAGGAAGATTAAATTGGAAACTGCTGCTCTGTCCCTTCCAGCAGTACAATCTGGGGAGAGACATGCTGAAGGAAATCCTGAAGAAAACCCCCAGAAAGGAATGGGGATCAGATAGGAAGCTGAGGACTATGTTGTGGTGTGACTGGGGAGCTCAGGAAGCCACATGCCAACTCCCAGCCCTCAGACAAGGGCTACAGCTCCATGTTCCTCTGCTGTGGAGCTGGGTCATATGTGCGCAAGCCCCTAGGGAATTTTGAGATTAAATGTCACTCTCAGGAATGCTGTAATTTTACTTCTTTTTAAATACATTTTCAGCCCTTTGCCAACGATTAAAGTTCAAGGTCGAGATGCATCTTTCCTTGTGGACATTTGCTTTGATTCCTGATGTGCTTTACTGAAAAATCTCAGACGCACAGTGAAGGAGGTGACAGCATGTCAGAGAAGTACATATTTACTTCTAGCAGCGAGTCAATCAGACATCTAGGCAATTACCCTCTGCTCAGGATGACAACTGATAGATGTGTTTATTCTGTCTCCAGGAATCTCTGTTATTTTAGGATCCTTTCCAGAGTGCGACCAGTGCTAACTTGTCAGTACATGGAGACTCTTGTTTATGCTTTAGTTTCCTATCTGGGTGGGATTATTCAGTTATTGACTTGCTGGCCCCCACTCAACCTTCTAAATTCATTTCTACCTTCCACACAATTTCTTGGCAGGAACTACAGGCTGTCTAAGCCCAAGCTCTCATATCTTCATCTGTGCTGATGAATCTTTTATCTGCTTTTCAAAGGGTATTAGCTCTTCCATGAGCTGTGAGGTTGCACCTCGCTATCACTGCTAAGACTCCTGCGTTAGCTGCAGTTTGGCATCTCCCACAGCCTGACACAGAGGCTTGCTGGTCCTTCCCAGGGCTTCTCATCTTGGTGGCCCTTGCAGAGACAGGACTATGCTTGTGTGGTGGGATCCCCCTGTAAAACCCTGCTCTCCTTTGCATCCCTGCGAAGTCACTGACCTCAGAGGCATCACTGCAGGTCAGCACTGGGACACCTGAAAGCCAGCTGTGACTGTCCTCTCTAGGCGTATGGTAGGCACACTGCAGGCAGCCACAGCTACACCTCCTGCCTGGATGTGATTAGTGAGCTAAATATTTTCTGCTTCATGGGAGCACCCAGTGCCATATAAGCTGGAGGCTTCCCTCAGGCAATGAACAGATGAGTTTAGCTGGAACAGACTTTGTTATCTTTTGACACTTTACTGGGGAATCAGTTACCTCTGTGAGGAAAAAGGTGTTTCTGACGGTGCTCATCTTTCTGAGTGCTGCAAAGCCTCTGACAAGCCACAGAAGTGAGTCCCACTGCTCAGCTCAAGGGTGGGCCACTGCTACCCCTCAAAATGTCCCCAGATGGGTCAGGAGTTATAAGCAGCCTACGTGTAGGGAACTGAAACTTCCCCTTTTCAATTGAAGAGGGTTCAATATAACCTGTACTGCCCTGGTCAGGCAAGATTCAGCATACTCAGCTCCTGTTGAGTCCCCACAGTGTGCCATGGAGCCAGGTGCTGCACCATCCATGGTGGGACAGCATCTCTGAACCATGCAAGGAGACAATCCTCTCCTACCCCACTCAAACCTCTCCCCACTAAAACTCTCCCCCCACACACATCCTTCTCCCCCTGTGAGACTGGAGGACAAAGAGGGTTTTTGCAGGTTCAGGAGGCCTTTTTTTATTCCTCTCCCCGGAAGCCTGGTTATTACAGCAGTAGCCTCTAGCTACATCTGTGAAGAGGAGCACCTCCACCAGGCACCTCCAGTAATAATGACTTCTTTTTTCTTTCAACTTGCGAGGCACTGTTGTATGACATTAAGAAGGTGAATCCAAAGAGGACCATAGATGTAGGGTCATTCCAAGTAAACCCTGACGGGACACAAGAGAGGAGTAAGGTAGCAGAAAAATGATATGACAGCACATAATTGCTGATATGTGCAATTACCAACCACTTATCCAAACAGCAGTTGGTCTTAATCTTACAACCTTTTTTCTTGCTAAGGGTATCAGCCACTAAATTGCTTCTGCTTCCTCTGGGACCCAAAGTAATCTTTAGGCTTGAAATTGAGGTATTTTCCTTCCTTTTCAGTACCTACATTTCTTTGCCTTTTTAATATTTGAAGCAGTATTGTTCCATTGTTAATCTTGATAAAAAATAAATCAGAGCTACACGCATTATTAAGACGGAGAAAGAAAAAGGAAGAATGAAAGAGGGGGAATATACACTCTGACTAGGGACAGACTTATCTAATCAGGTGTTGCACTGGAAGTCCATGTAGTGTTCATTGACATCCATGAGCTTCCTGTGGGTGCTGGATACCCTCAAATTCCATTACTTGTGGTGGGAACTGAGGGTGGCCAACATTTTGCTGGGACAAGCCATCACGTTGCCAACACCCAAGAGCAGAGTTTAGCTTACTCTGTGTGTTGTGCAGCATGAAAAATAGGGGTCATGCTAGATACATGTAAATAGAAAAACCCCTGGAAATGTTTGGTGAGCTAGGTCATTCAGCAAATATTTTGGAGGGTTGTTGTTGACTCAGATAATGGACTTTTCCGTCATTACTGTCTGTAAATGAAAAGGCTTAAGAGAGTATTTAAAGTGTAATGAAGGTGAAAGCTGCTTCTTTGTAAATGGCAGCAGCCTTCTCATGATGACGCTTCTCAGGCCTGGCTTTACATGTCTATTCCCAAGCTACCACTGAGAAGGACTGAGGAGCAAGCTATCCAAGGATATGCTGAAAAGAGGCCACAGCTGGAGGTGGGAAGTGTTGGAAGACATCCAAGATGTCTGAGTCTTCTGAGGTCCAGCTCCAAGAAGTTTACCTTTACTGTAAGTGAGAATTCCAGGCTCAGGGTACCATTGTGCCCATCAGCAAGAGACCAGCTTGTTAAATAAGATTAACAACTAAGAGAATGTGAGAGGAGAGCACAGAGGCTTGGCTGGCATTGCATGGTTAGTCTATAGCAGAACAAGCTGCTGAAGTGGTCCCAGGCCAGTGCCGCAGCCCATGGACTTTGCTGCCTCTAACAGTGTGGATCGGTGTCAGACTTCAGTACTGGGTTGATATGTGTCCACTTCCTCACACAAGACATTAATTTCAGCACAGAAATTATAGAATGTTTTGGGCTTGAAGGGACCTTAAAGATCATGTATTCCAACCCCCATGATGTCTTGATGTGGGCAAGAGCATGAATGACTGCCCATACCTGCCTGTGGACACATGGACACAGGACCTGACTGCAGCAGATCTTGGCACGATTAAAGTAATGCAGATAACAAAACATACATTAATACAGCCTGACTCTAGTACATACTGCCATTCTTGTTTATTCATATGTTGACCCCAGCATTAGCAGTACACATTTCTTAAACAAAATCCATGTCCTGCACTGCTAATTGTTAACATAACAGAGGGTTCGTGAACCCGTCTTTCATCACATCTCTTAAACATTATTTAAACAGTATTTTATTACATTTATATCTTCAGAGGTAAAAACATTTCCTTGCTATGCCTGTCAAGTGATTTGAAAACTAAATATCTAAATTGCTGTAGTTTATTTTTCACAATTTCTATATTGTTTCAGTATTTGCCTGGGAGAATAAAACAAAAAACGTAGCCCTCTGTTGTCTTAATTTTAGGATATTGGAAGACTGCTTTCCCAGGAAAGAAATATTGGCTGGTTTGTTAACAAAATGAGTTTTAGACCTTGGTTTATGTCTTCAAAAGTGAGCAAGGGACTTGGATGCCCAAACCTTTTCAATGAGAATTGATTACTTAAAATTCAGAGGCCTTCTTCAAAAGCTCATCCCTAATCTTTCAGAACCATTTATACTTCATTGTAATTAACTGTGGAGTTAGATTTCAGTATAAATTCACCTTGACTAAAATTTACAAAAGCATCCTCAAGTCTAATTTTCAGAGTGGCTCAGGCTTCAGAAAGCCCAGCCTCTACTGAAAGTCTCCAAAGTTACTAAATGCCATACCTGAAGTGTGGCACTGGAGACCCTTCCTGAGCTCCTGAGTTTGGATGTTTGCATCTACCCCATCCAATTTCCATCCCACAGTAAGGTCTGTGCACCCACTGCCTTCCCTCCCACCACAAGCTGGGGGTGTGTGGGCTAGAGCAGTGCGGTTGCTCCTGCTCATTCTGAACCTGGCGATCAGGATGGTGAGATGCGCAGTGAAGCAGAACTGACCATGATCTGTTTGGGGCTGAGGGGCTGGACAATGACAAGGATGCATTTTACTAGGATAAATAAGACAGAAAAGGTTTGGCTTGGTATGAGTGGGTAGAGGTTTATAATGTACCTTGGAGTGAACATAGAAAATGGATAAATGTGGATATCGGACTTCTTTTCTCAGCTGGAGTATAATCGTTTACTGCCTATTCATTGCTCTTCCATCTTGGCAAAGAAGAAGGGTCAGTGAAACCAAATATTGAGAACAATGCCAGAAAAGCAAAGGAAAAGTCTTCTCTGAAAGCTTTAAGATCCCCACTTCTCTTGGTATGATTGCCCAAGTTTCAATTCTAGGCTCTGCTTCTGCAGAACTCTGCATATTTTTATGCACATGAGCTGTCCTGTAGACCTCTGTATTATCGTAATCCCAGCAAGGTCCTGAGTGTTCTCAAAATCACGGCTGGGGTCCAGGGGCTCTCACTGCTTCACTGCAAACTGTTGCTGGGTGAAAGAAAAAGGAAGCTCGGAAAAGCCTGTGTTTGTATTTTCCAGTTGGCCAGTAGTGGTAGCTCCTACTATCTGGGAAGTCCCAGAACAAGATTTCCTATCTACTGATTCACACAAGGGTTTTGAATATTTTAGGTCGTGCCTTTTTCCCCATTGTCTTTCTTTCTCTTGATTTAATTCAGAAAATGCTGATTTGCTGATGATGACAGTTTTTTGGAAGAATTGCATGAACCAGCTCTGATGACAGTTTCATAAGAGAAAGATTTTTTTAGTTCCAGGAGGACATTCCTGTGGAAGGCTGGATTGCCACCTAGACAGGGCACATATTTAGAAAGAGGAGGTTCTAAGGGCAGGTCTGTCCCAGTAACCAACAAGGCAAGGACCAGCTCCTTGCCCTGTTATCAAAGGCATGACATGAGTAGTGTCTAGATTCATACTAAATATTCTGCACTCTAAATTGCTCACTGAATGCTGCACTGTCCCCATAAAACACACTTAAGCAGTGATATTTGGGGTGAGATCAGTTCAATTATGTGGATGACACAAGATCAGTGCCTGAGCTCATCTGTGACACTTGGCAGCCAGAGTCCTGCCTAACCAGCTCTCCCTTCTGGGTACCACAGGTGTCAGCAGCATCAGTGCCTCCACCACTGGGGTTGCTGAACATCTTTCGGCACCACAGTCTCACATCTTTCCCAGCAGAGTATTGATTATTCTAGGATCTATCTTTCTTCTTGCCTTTTTTTTTTAAAAAAAAAACAGAAAATTCATCCTAAAGCTAAGAAGCTTTTTTTTTTTGATCAAGTTTTTGTAGGGCTTGTTACATCCTGTAATCAGTTTTGGTTTCAGTAAATCAGGCTGCATGTGAGTGTGTGGACAGAATAAAATACACCTCAGAGCAACCTCCCTATAAACAGCCCTCCCAGCTACAGTCTCGTCCTACATTTCTGCCTCTGATTTTGCACTGCTTGTCTAATTATGTTGGCTGCTGTGTAATTATTTTCATGGAACAATAATTTTACCAGCGTGCAGTTTATCAGAGGTGCAAATTATACATAATAACATACGGCAATTTTCAGTTAAAACTTGCATAACATTCAAAAGTCCTTGTATTTTTCAACAAATTGAAGAAGAAAAAAGTATTCTTTGTTTGTATCTATCTCTTTTTTTCTAGAGAAAACAACCTACTGATTTTCTTGGAGTCAATTAAATCCATTTGAAATAAAGCAGTTTTATTTTGGAACAAGACTGTCTACATGGGGAGTTAATCAAGAATAATTATTCCTCTCTAAATTCACATCCTCAAATAATTTGAATTAAATCCGCGGTATAGACCAGCCCTAAATGTCAAAGGAGGTGATAAAAAAAAAAAAAGTCAGCTAGAGGAGGTCTATCCTATGAGGCAGCACTGAGAATAAAAACCTTGTCTGGGCACCCAGGCCAGGCCGATGAGGAAAGTGATGCCAAGGCTGACTCAGACTCACTCACCCTCCTTGGTTACACACACACTTGCTCAGTGCTTTAAAGTCAACCCCACACACGTCTCAGCAGCATCATCTGTGCATGCACGTGTCACAGTGACAGCAGCATCAGGGAGGGAGATGCTATGATCATCAGATGAGAGCAAGGATAAACATATTTCAGGGAAAGAATTTAGCTCAGGGAGGACTTTTCCCCTTGCTTTTCCAGCAGGCTGAAGGCAACATGACTTATACACCATTCAGAATGAAGGAGCTGTGGGGAATTTAGGCACATCTGCACTTCCATCTCAGATTTGACAAACTTGGGTTTTATTAAAACCCAGACTTTGCTTTCCCATTGCTGCCTATTGACCAACAGAGTTTGTAGCCATTATTTCTCTAAAACAACAGTAACACTGCAGTGCCTTTGCTCTGCCAAAGAGCCAGTGGTTGCAGCAGCCTCTGGTGAGTCTGGAGGCAGGATCAGGTTCCCCTGTCCTCTGCAGCCTCCCAAAAGTAAAAGAAAAATATTTACCTGCATGATACTGCACCTTCCAAGCAAACCACTGTCAAAGCCTGGAGGCAAATCCCATAGCCATCATACAAACCCCAGGTGGGTGTTACGTGGCTTGGCCAGGATTTCCATCCACAAAACTTCAAGGTGCCACAAATGTCTAAACTCAAGGTTTTACCAAGCACAACATATGTGCCAGAGCAGCACTTAGATTGTGAGGTGATTGTCTGTTCAACAGAGCTTTTGTCACCTATGTGTACACTGCAACTGGCTTCTCTGCCTAAAAGTTTCACAGGGAAATGGGGCTATTAGTCAAAGATAAAAAGAAGCATCTTTTTATATAGGTGTCCCTGCCCATGGCAGGGGCGTTGGAACTAGATGATCTTTATGGTCCTTTCCAAACCAAACCATTCTATGATTTTATGATTCATTGATTCTAAATCTCTTGATGCTCTCCTTATTGTAGGCAAGCCAAGCTGACCTGCTGGACTGGGTCCCATAGCGCAGAATTTGCTAGGGTGCTTGGATTTTCTTTTTCTGGGTGGAAAAAAAAAAACCCAAGAAATTTCTCCCGAGGCAAACCCCACCATCCCATTCCAGTTTTCCTATTCCCTCCCATCCTTTCCCTGCATATCCAAACCCACAGAGATACTCCAGGTCCTTTCTTGAGGGGGGTCCATATGAGTTGGAGAGGAATAACAAACTCATTGTCTTGAAGATGAAGGACACAAGTAACCACTAGAACTGCTTTGGGAAGTATTTCAGTCTCTCCCTCCGGATGGAGGCTGATGGGAACAAATCTCAGGGGTGTTATTCATCCAGAAGGAAAAATATTTCTATTGGCACACAGGATGACAGCACAGTGAAGAAGTCAGGAGATGGCCAGCCATCACCAGTGCCTCTGGCCAGGCACTAGTGCTGGAACATGGAGGGAATTCTTTCAGGGGCAGAAAGTCATAGAGAAAAAGCTCAGATTAATCAGACATCAGAAAAAGATCAAGTTATAGTATTGGCAGGAGCACAAACCATATGGAAATGTCTGGAGTCCTTGAACAGCAAGAGGATAAAGCACCACTGACTGGTGGTGACCAGGCCAAGGGCATGGAGTGATGTAAGATGCAGAGCTTGGTCCCAACACCTCAGCCCTGCCGTGTATCACACCCAAGGACTGGGGCAAAGTTTTTTCCCAGCTTGGAGGAAAATGGCTACTTGTAATTTTATTCAGAAGAATGTCACTGGATGTTGTCCAGAAAGTTTACTCCGTGGAGTTATGTAACACCACTTTGTCATTCTTGTGCTGAGACATTGCAATTTTAAGCCAGAGCATGGAAATACCATGGTGTGAATGAAATCCCTTTTCATCTGCTTTGGGTCATGGCAATACAATCCTTCTTCTGTCCAATTTTCAGCCGTGTCGGTAGGAACCAGCAGAGCAGGGCTCCATGTCTGACTCTGTTCCCAAAGGAGGCTGGTTTTCACATTCCCCTTACACGGTTCTTCCACGCTGCATCTGGAGGGTGGCTTTCCCCACTGCCTGATGTCTGATCATTTGTCTGATCATTACTGTTTGATCTGACAGATTCTCTTTCTGGGTCATGGTACCACTAATATCAGCTTTAAGGAAGAGGAATTCATCAGACAGTTATTGTGAGTTTTAATCAAGGTTTTTGACTCAAAGTACTGTTGGAACAAGCACCAGGATACTTGTTTCTAGAGGCTCCTGAACTCACTGTAAATGCAGGCAGATGAAGCCAAGGAAGTGAAAACAAACAGGATTGCATGAGAAGTGTCACCTCAGCAGAAAGTTGACAGAAGAGTGCAATGACCATACAGGAAAACAAGTGGTTGCACTGAAAAACAAATCCAGTTTTCCATGGAAACCTGTGGTGGATTCTGATCTCATGTACCCATGAGGGCAGGGCAGTAATTCCTGTCATCTATTCCTCTTGCTCGCTGCCAGCACATTGGGAGAGGTTTCGTTGTCTGTGGTATTGATGCCAGCTCCAGTTGCCATTTCAAATCCCAGTTTGAAATCCAGTGTTTATTTCTGGAATAATTAGAAGACTTCATGAATCCGTGAACTATGGCTCCAGCAGCCAAAGTAGTGATTTGTGAAGATTCTGAATCATGTCTGAGGGTGACAGACTCTCTTGGGCTGTTCGTGTCCACAGGCCTGATGGGGCAGGCATAAGCAAACTAAAAGGAACAAGAACAGCCCAGTGTAGCTCAGATATATCAGCTTCTCAGTTTTGGGTGGAGAGATGTTTCCTAATTTGAATGCTCTACCAGTATGTACTCCTGCCAAGGGTGGCCATCTCTGAGGCTTCATTTAAAACAAAATAAATTAGGGAGCTATCCTATTTCATAGAAGTAATTTGGGTGGACTGGTGTCAGACTTTCTCTACATCTATCAAGATCTAAGATGAATGAGAATAAATAAGCACAGGCTGTTGCTCAATTTCGTGTCTTGCCACTTTTCCACTGCTCTCCAAAACTGTACAGAAGGTAGAAAGGCCAAAAACCTCTGCTACTATCCATTCCTTTCTGTCACATACATTTTCTGATGATTTCTCTCAAGACTTTGCTCTGAATCTTTGGCTTCTTGGTTTTTTTCACAACGAAAGTTTTCTGTTGCAAAAACTCATTGAGGCAAGTGTCTGTCAGACCAAAATACAGAGATGGATGGACTTCTTAATGCTGCCTTGGACACTCAGAGAAGTCACTGAAAAGGATTTAATCTAGTGTGTGACATGAAAGGTTGCTCTTCAGCTAATACTCTGGGCAGGTTAAATGTAACTGTAGGGTCAGATCTTGCAGCAAAATATTTAAGTAAAATGTCAATTCCATGAAATGTCAATTCTGCAAGCCATGTTGTTACCAGCTTGTTTGGGAAAAGCTCCAAATAATAAAACTGCTGTTATATAAATACTTCTTGTTCTTCCCCCACAAAGTTTTACACCAAAGCTTTGTAACAGCGTTCTGCACCTTACATTGCTGTGCCAGCTGACCACTTCTGTTCATCAGGTATAAGCAAAGTCTCCAGGCACAAGAATTTTAAGTCAGGGACTTTCTCTGAATTGAATTCTCTGATAAGCTCCATTATTGCATTTTTAAGCCAGATGCAGATCCTTGGTAACTCCCAAAATAAAAAAAAAAAATTAAAAAATTGTTTAAGACCAAGAACTTATTTTTTTTTTAAATTCTTCAGTTAATTACCAAATTCCAACCCTCAGTAATAAGGCAGAAGTGCTTCCTAGACAAGGCAGAGTACACAGATGAAGGCTGATATGGATCTGTAGACTGCTTTACTCAAATGAAGTGCTCCAGGAAAACACGAGTACATTCTCCTGACTACCTGAAATGTCAGCCTGAAATCCCATTTCTTCCTCAAACACTGAGTGCATGAGGCATTTTGTGGATAATAGTGTCTGTGGATATCTAAGTTTTTTGTGACCACTCTGGCTTTGGCTATAGCTATGAGGTGAGAAATGTTGCTCTTGTCTCCTATCTTTGCTACATATGTTGGATAGACAACTCAGAAAATCCACTCTCCAACTCATTTTAGCAGATCTGAACATCTTTATTGAATACCTCTTCAGACAGGCACTTTTCTACTGGATGGATTAAATTCTCTCTATACACAACAATACTTCTGGCTTCGAACATGGACAGGGATTTACCTTTTTTTCCCCATAGCTCTTTTCCCACTAAAATCAGCTCATCAACAACAGGAGAGACCAATGGTACCAGCTTTCCTGGGGTGCCAAGCACCTGTGCCAGCAGCAGCCTTCGTATTTCCTAGCACCCATTCCTACAGCCACAGACCCTTCCTGGGGGTGGGGAGCATCAGAAGGGGTGCAAAGGGAATAGCACGTCTGCGAAGCATTTGTCTCCTTTGTGCTGAGATTACCCACCATGACACTGACTGCAGCTGCCTTTGTGATTTGTGTCCTTGTTCCTTAACACCACGAAGCAGTTTTTAAAACCGTGGGCGATAAGTATGCTCAGTGTGTATGGACTCTGCTCAGTGAAGCAGCTACCAAACTGAGTTTTGAATAACATCCCTGAATTTACTAATCTCTGCTTGTAAAGGCAAAATATTTACACTCCTGAGTCAAAGGCTTGGATCTTCGGTTTGCTCAGCGCTGTCTCAAGTCTGTTCCTCTTGGATACAATGGCAGATTTACCATCAGCTTCTCTGGGAGTCATAGTCAGGCCAAAAACAAGGGCTTATGGAAATACCATCCATAGTTCCTAATCCTCTGCTGGAAGACTTTCCAGAAAGGCTGTACTGCCAAGCATCCCCTTCCCCTTCCACTAAAAAGTTATATTTGCATTTTATGTAGTGCCCCCATTTATAAGATCCTTCAGTGAAAAATCTGAAGCAAGCAGAGATATCTAACGTCCATAAAGCCAGCAGTGTATGTGTATTCGGTAATGGAAAGGTTTTGCTTTTAACTGAGAAAGAGCCATTGCTTCATGGCAGGGATATATACTTTACAATGTTACAAGTGGAACTATACTCCTAGGCTTCCAGACTCCTGTATCTCCTTTGGTACAATACCATTTCATTAGTTCCAAAGCCAAGGTAAACTGGACAGGTAGCATAAAATGAGTTCTCTAATCCAAAGCCATAGCACAAGTCTTCCTTGTAATTCTCCATTTCTTATTCCAGACCATAGCTTGTAATTCCTGTGCAATGCACAGCTCTCCATAAGGACTTCTACCTACAGGTCTTCAACTTGATGGCATTACCACACCTCTCAGCAACTGCTTTATGGCCCCACTTCTGCCACGGACTGGATACTGGGATACTGGAGGCAAGATCAAAGAATATGAAGAGAAACATGCAGTAAAAATAAAGGCTTCATCCAGAATAGCACTGACTAATCAGTGTGAAAAGACCTGTAATGTAATAGGTTTGGAACTGGTGTTTAGTCCCTATATATACATGGCTGCCTTATTTTTAGAATTTGCTATCAAGATATCCAAGATTTATCTTTAGACTTTGAATAAAAGAGGATCTCAGTGCTCACTGAAGGCATTCACTGTAAGATATTCACTGTTTCATGCTGTAAGCTCTCTGCTCTGCCTTCTCTGTTTCTCCTGGCTAGCTTTCACTCCCTAACTTTCCATATTTTTAGCCTGGGCTCCCCTAAAGGACTGAATCAAACTCCTGTGTTTAAGGAACTCGACAGACATCACTTTCTGTGTCATCAGGTATAGTGTTGTTTGCTCACTGGAGCTGTAAAACACTCTCAGAGCCTTGGCATGTGAAACCTGGCTCTGCAGAGGTGAAGCCCAAGGAAGATCGTGCTTTCTGTCTCTCACAGCAGAAATCTGCAGGCTGACTTCTGAGCTGGATTTTTTTTTAACCCTACAATGGGACTTAATGCTTTTGAGAAGCTTCAGTTTGCATTCAACAAATGAGCCGATTCTGCTTTCATCTGTCAGAAATCCTGTGCATTTTAGAGCCTTTAAAGAGAAATGATCCAGGAGGCTTGGCAGGCATTAAAGGTCTCTCATTTACTTGCCAATCAGTTATGTTGCTTACGGTTTTCCATAAACAGATATTAACTGGGATGTGGCAGCAAAATGGGAAAAACTTTGCTCTTGATAGTTCCTGAATACCCTTCAGCAGTGCTATAATGAGCCAGTGAGCACATCCCACTCTCTGTTTTTATTTTCCCCGCAGTGATGCACCCTTACCTTTTTTCAGGGACAAACACTATTCAACTTCATGAACAGGCATGTTGTCCAGGAATATTGGGATGTTTTATCACATAGTCCATATACAGATTGCTTTTCTTTGTTACTTGTCCCCAAAGTCCTCTGTCAGGGATACTCGGGTTTTCTGCTTTGTGTTTCTTTGAGCTTTTTTGTCTAACCTCAGGGCATTGAAACTTAGACCCTTTGATATTCTGTGAGGTCTTCACAGTGAAATACTCATCAAATAACTACTCTGACATACATGTTGGTCTAAGCTGGAGTTTAGTCTGACAAATTTAGCAGCTGTCCCATCTCATGTCTTACTTGGCCTGGACTAGCTATGGGACTAACTCCACTGTGCTGAGATGGTGGTTCTGCATGACTCAGGATGGAAAAGACCAACACAGAGCACCAGGGAAGGCAGTTCAAACTCAGGTGTCTCCCTCCCTGTTCCTCTGCAGCATGCCTGGTCCAGCCAATTCCAGCTCCTTCCACAACAGCATTACGTAATCAGGGTTTTGGCAGCCACCAAAGCAAGACAGGAATTGTCAGGCAGTGACGGTGCAGGACACTCTAACGTGTCAGGATAGCTCTTGGCTTAAGTCAGCTCTGAAATCTGCAAAGCTCTAGCACATCCTGGCCTTTGTTTGATCTTTCTTTTCTTAACACCACCATCATCCTGACCAAGATGCCCAAGTGCAGCCACATCTTCTCCCTCCCCGTATCCTAGGTGACAGGAGACTGACCTGGACTTCCGTTCCCCAAATGGAAAATTGCTAAAAGCAGTAACTCTGGCTAAGCTATTCTGTGGAAGCTTGTGGAAGCATTTCATGAAATATTAATGCAATGAGATTCAAAAGTAACTTCTGCTCCTGTGCAGAGCATCCCTTTCTCAGGGTGCTGTGAGAGTCATTTTCTGTCATATTCTTGCTCCCAAAATTAGGCAGATATTGCTGCCACCTTTGGGATGCCCAACTCCCATACACAGACATCCCATCAGCAGCATTACTCTAGTTCTAGCCTGTGGCCGCTTCCCAAATGCCTTTACTCAGCACAGGAACTACATGGAGCAGGTCCGTTGGAGCAGGTCTAAGGGAGGGTCATGAAGATGATCAGAGGGATGGAACTCCTCTCCAACAGGCTGAGAGAGTTGGGGTTGATTAGCTTGGATGAGAGAGGGCTCCTGGCAGACCTTATTGCAGCCTGTTGGTGTTTAAAAGAGCCTTGTAAGAAAGATGGGAACAGATTTTTCAGTTGAGTATGTAACCATAGGACAAGAGATAATATTTTGAAGATAAAAGACCAGATAAAAGGAAGAGCTTTTATACAATAGCTTGACTTATTACCTGCCTGCCTTTGGGGGTTGTATATCACTCTACACCACCCATCTGCTGGCAAATAATCCACACACTGTTGTCCCTGTTGCTGCCAGGATTTGGATCCTGGCAGTCTTCATCTCTCTTTCCTTGTGGTGCTGCTAAGCCTCCTAAATCGGTGAAGACTGGTATTGGCTGTTACCTGGAGATTTTCATACAGAAATATCAAAATGTTAAATGTCTTTCCATTTCTTCAGAGTCTCTTTGGGAATTTCATTTCCTGTGTCTAAAATGGCATGTGATGTGAAGTGTCATCTCTCTGGCATCAAATCCCTATTTCCTATATGCTGCATCTGCCTGATTTGATTGCATTGGTCTTTCAGCCGCAAAAATATCCGGCAGGGCAGATCTCACTCCTGCAATCAAATAAGGGCATTACTCTGTTATAAAAGACTAGAAAAATTACTTGTGCAGCCATTGAAGCATCTCATAACAGCGGCAGGAAACACGTAGGTGGCACATTGTGAGCACGAGAGACAACAAGGGGTGAAATAGCAGCACATTGTGCTGGGATCAATAAAATCTTTTCCCAGTCCCCACTGTAGTGTAAGCCCTGGGATCTGCCTGGGCCATGGACTCCCAGACTTGCTGAGGATCTCCTTGGGTTTCCAGTCCTGGATGGTGAAAGGACGGAGGATGTGATTCAGAGGTGCTGAGGCAGAGCCCCTCAGGGGCATATTCAGTACACCTGTGATACCTGGGCTCTGAAAATTAAAAAGAGGAGGAGTTTTGCTTCTAGGTGCAGTATGGAACTGTAAAATGAGCAGCAAGAGTTCCTCAAAAAAAAAAAAAAAAAAAAGAAAGAAAAGGTGAGGGGCAGAAACCCCCTCCTGTTCTTAAATATTTCACATATTGAAACTTAAAGTCTTGAGTGCATAGTCTCATTCTCTTGTGGTTTATAAAAAGATAACTGAGAGAAGTGATAAGGCTTCCTAGAAGCCTCTGGACAACAAATCCCACTCTATATATGTGCAGTGGTGATGTGCCTTTGTACAGAGAAATGTGAAACATCAGCCAAATCATAAAAGACTCACTGAGGCACCCCGAGGTCTGAGCAGGGCTGGACTGCACTACTGCCATTACACCTCTGGGCTGCAGGGCAGGCACTCTTTCGGGCAGTGCTTTCCCAAAAGGATGTCCCCAAAGATGACCAGACCCGCACTGAGAGACAGCGGGAAAGCAGAGGGTTTTAATTTTTTTTTGAGGCTGGCAGTACTCATTTCTTAAACTCAGATAATTTTTCTTTTTTTTTTTTTTTTTTTTTTTTCCTTTCCCATGAAAAAAATAATCAAGGAAAAAATTGCACTTGGTTTAGGCGAGTTGTGGGAGGAGTTGTGGAGTTGATGCATTGAAAGATTTCACTTCTGTTTAAAGAAGAGCTGTTGTGCCATTTATTTCCTTAACTCAGGCAAACTAATGAGGCTTTTTGAGGTTTACGTGTCCATTTTTCTGACCTTGCAAAAATGTTAAAGGGAAAATGTTCTTATAAGCATTGCAAAAATTATAAAACCTTGTAAATATTTATTTTTCAATCAAAAATAAGCTTATAAGGGACTGAATCTTATTTTCGTCAGGAATCTCCTGCAATTTGGATTTAACACTCTCAAAGCAGACCCATTCTGAGTATTTTCAGAGTAGCTATGTATGACTAGAGTTTTCAGAGTAGTTGTGAGTTTTCTTTACACCACCAGTCTTAAACTTTCTGTGAATCACTTGTAATATTATAAGGCAAAGAAGTAACTATAGCTTTTCAGTTTCTGAGATTCCTCTGAGTCCTTCTGGGTCTGTGTGATTTATTGACAACCAGGATCAGATGGGCTCTGGTTGCCTTAATCCAGACTGTAATACATATGGCTCCGCACATATGGATTACAAACAGTAGCTGATACTTACTGCAACTGTTGTGCTAGAAGATTTGCAGGAGAGTATCAGAGCAGGGTATCAGGAAAAGGAGAATTATTTCTTTAATCCCCTGCGTCCAAGGGCAAGAAATTGCAAGAGGGTTTCAGCCCTGTCCCCTTGGTCCAATCTGTGAAGTTGGGCTCCTCAAGCAAAGGTACATTGCACATTCCACACTCCATGGGGTCAGCAGCAGATGGAAGATTTACAGTAATTTTCTTGGCTTGGCACCCCTCAGGCTCTAACTGGTGTGTTATTTTAAACAGCATTCTTAATATGAATTTATATGCCAGTGTCCTATATATATCCATACCTTTCATGCTCTGCAGTGTAATTGAAGTGTAGGCTCTGGGTGCTTTTAGAAGTGTTCTACAACAACCCCGAGGACAGCCTGGAAGGCACTGCTGCATCCCCAGGAGATGCCACTGAGATCCTGGAGCACACCGGAAACAAAGAAACACAGAGCTGAGAGGTGAAAATTAACCCAGAGACTAAACCCACACTGACTGTATTTGGGGGAAAGCGGTGAGTGGATGTCTCTGACGAAAAAAACAATCAAGAAAAAATATGGTCAAACCCCAACCTGTTACAGGTGACTTATAAAATGCCACTCTTTGCCTACCTGTCAGACTGGTTGACTTTCATTATTCAGTGGAGACAGGAATATCCTTTGGTGGTGTGTGCACACAGCATCCAGCACAGTTGCCGTGCAGTCTGAGATGGCGAATTGCTGGTGTATGTACACACACATACAGATATATATATATGTATGTATATTTAATGTGTAGCCTGTATTTTAAATCTCACCTATGTCCACACCAAGCCAATTTACGGGTAGATGATGGCAGGTCATAATTAGAATTAATTAATCCAGTGGGAAATTTATTCCCAAGCAGCTCTCAGCAAAAGGCAGATTGGCAATGTAAGGAGGATAAGCTGTACTTCTAAAGCTCTTCTTAGATATTCTTGTCACTTCCAATATCCCCCAGGGTGTGAACAGCTCTAATCTCCCACTCTGGGAGCCACCCATTTTCCTGGTGTGCACTCCTCAAATATAGAAGAAACCAGAGACATAGTCCACCACCTTAAAGATGGTGGTGAAATAAAGACACAGATCATCCTTGCAGTCTGCTTCCCTAAATCCCTCCAAGCAATCCAAATGGAAATAAAAATCTCCATCCACGCCCAGCTCAGTCCCTGACATACAAAGAAGCAGGGTTGCTGTTTCTGGACATTTTGATGGGCAAACAAGGACATAACTGACTCTGTGACTCACCTGCTTGACAGTGGAGCTGGGATCTGGAGCCTGGTGCTACCATCCACTGGACTACATAATCTCCTGTGTGGAGAGCCATTTCCTGGGGTTTTGGAGAAGGAAGCAGATCTTTCATTGCTCTGAGACATTTCCAAGGTGTTGTTGTATGGAAGTTAAAGAGAAACTTTCACAAGAACTGGATTTTGTGTTTTGTCACAAAGCAAATTGATTTTTCAATAATGCCGTTCTGTGGTGTTTACACCATCTCTCCTGAAGCAAGACCTACTAACGATGCACTAAAAAGCTACTCCTGTTTAGTGCAGGCACCTCAGTAGTACTAACAGTCTGAATCGTGGAGCAACTAACTCTAGATGGCCCAGCATAAAGACATTACAGAAATCAGCTATTGCCCAAAGGTGTTTCTAATCCAAACAATAAAAATAGGTATATTTTAAATAGATGAAATCAGAGTTTGCCCTGAAAACTTGGAAATTGGAGGATAAAAGGAAAAGCCATTCCATCAGAGAAGATAAAATTAGCTGTGGTCTAAATTTCACCGCAGTATCTCATGAGCCTTTGGTGTTCTTCAAATGTCCCACACGTATATTAGTTTTATACCCACTTGAGAATGAAGTCATTTCCACATAGGATTTTTAATGCTTAATTATTCTTCTTTTGTTCTTATCTCTGTCACTCTCAGAGTTTTAAGTTGTTTAGTTGCTCAGTGATTTGAGTTTTTCAGTTTCCTGAAGAGAGAGCTCAAAGGGGTTGAGGAAAAAGGTTTCACTGAGTCAAATGGGGATTTCCAAGACAGGGCATTGGGGCCAGTTGGACAGATCCAGCCTTCCAGGGAGAAAATCAGCACCAAGTAAATGCCAAATTCAAACTCACCAGTGCTAAAACCTGTGTCTTTTCTCTGCCAGTTGCACCTCTACTGGCACCAGTCTCATACCTCTGCACACTCTGGGACAGTAACATTCTATTTTTATCAGTCAGCCACCACAAAGCCTTCCCTCTGAAATGTAATGTCAGTGATAAGAAAGCCCAGACAGGCTACATTTATCTCCATCAGGTTTCTCTAGAAAATATATGTGATTTATCCTCATTTGTCTCAAACTTGTAAAAATATTAGGTCTCATAAAGTCCTTGGAAAAGGCCACAAATGCATGGACACACGTGTACCAAAAGCCTTGTATTTCTTAATCTCACTCCTTTACATATGTATTTTTAAATATTTCATTTTTAAATGAGAGAAAATCCCAGTGTACATGTCTGTATAAAATGAAGATCTGAGTTGAGAATATAGTTATAGAACTTAAAGACATTTTCCTAACAGGTTGTAATTATCCTTAAAAGGGGCATAAACCCCCCAGGAAGCCCAGATATAAATATACACCACTGAAGAATTAAAAGCATATTAAGGTAATAAACACAGAAGTATCCAATGACCTGATCTGTCTCACATCAGATTAAACGGAGAGTACTACTGCTGTCAGTGAGACATGGATCCTGATTTAGCCATAGGGTGACAGAGTGTGGAGGGACAGTTGTTCAAATTATTGATCATGGGAAATTGATTGCAGTTCACAGCGGATGTTAAAAGTTGATGTCAGGTCCTTGTGTTTTTGCACTGCCTTTCCCTATGATTTTGAATATCTGGTTGTTTTACACAGCTTTATAATGACACATCTTTTTTTTTTTTTTTCCTTGAAGCATTAATTCATTTGTTGATTTTAACATAATGAGATAGTTTTTAAGGGAATTATTTTCACTTGACCGAGATTTTTGTAAAGGGTAATTGCAGTTACATTTCCCACCAACTACTTCTTCTTGGAAAGAGGCAAGGCAATCTTTTAAAACCACTGGTCATCCAGCATCTCCCATCAAAATGCATTTGAAAATGGCACCACCGGTTTACGACATAACTCCAGGAACCCACCAAAGAAATGCAGGATTTTAGTCTGGAAGTGACTCATAGGGAACTGTGGCCAAGGGGCCTGGGCAACCCCTTCTTCCCAAATGGGTATTGAAGGGAGCCAGGAGCTGGCCTGACTCTTAGACAGGGGATGTCAAAATCCTTCAGGAGCCTGCTGCTTGTTAAACTGAGCAAAGGAAGGGCATCTCTCACAAAGGTCTAGGTTAGCAAAGTGGGGATGGAAAAGGTGATTTCCAAGAAAAAGCTCTCAGACATTGCCAAAACACCCCAGGGTCTTCAGTCATAGTCAGACCTTCTGGTTAATAGTTTGGGCATTTTACTAGTGAGCTACAAGATCAAGAATGGCACTTTTTTACCGATTTTCTTTTTCTTATTATTTTTCTTTTTTAATTGAGTGTTAAAAATTAAGTTTAACCAAGACCCATCTCCTCATGGATCTGTCTGGGGAAGCATTACCTCATGGATTGTGTGAGTACCTGCTGCTCATGCTGCAATGGATTTGGTAAAAAGAGGTGATTTGGAAAAGAAACGCTCCAGAGAAATTAAGCCCTTTTATACAGGTAATCAACTGAAGTGAGTGAAAGGGCTTTTCCTCCCGAGAGCTCCTCGCCCTAGTGGAAGTGATTCTATAGATGCTATTTTGAAAGCATGTCATATCCATTGTGTTTTGAAACATTTAATTATTTGTGACTCCCTTCAGCGTGGGAGCCTTTCCTCAGCAGTGCTAGGTGGGGTAATAGCTCATAATCATCTCCTGAATGTCGCGTGGAGTCTGTTGCTGTGGGTTGGGGAATCAGTGATGAATGGATATTTGGGGGTTGAGTGGCTGGGGCTCAACACAGATTTATGCTCATGGTATTTAGCTCATGGCATGCAGGTATGCCTAGTTTTATGTCATGTGTTTGTGATGCAATCATCCACATGAATTTACATTTGCTGTGAAAACAGATGACTTCGGTCTTTATAGATTTGTATGTGCTTTTGCTGTAGGAAAGCACTCATAAATGCCCAGAGTAATCTGGAAAAGTTACACAGCTGTATCTAAGGCACTATCAAATGTATCCTTAGAGCAGATGGCTCATAAAAATATCCATGTGCTTGGAATATTTGGATCTACCATCCCTAGAAACATTCTAGAAATCAATGTAGAAACTAGAAAGGCTTAACCGTAGAAAATTAGGATTATTTCAAGAAACCAACTGCTCTCCATATTTTTTAAAACCAAAATAACCTCCAATTTTATCAAATACCCTCATGCACTGAACAGAAAAACAGTCAGACTTGGGTTTTTTTCCTGCATGATGTACACAAGGGGTGCTTCAGGGACAACCATCCCTTTAAAGATAAAAACAGAAACTAGTTCTTATTGTTAATTTCCCTACGTGTTTAAACATCTCTGAGTGTTTAAGTAAAACCAGCTCTCAGTTTTCTGCAGAATGGGGGTTAACTCCCTGGAGAAAGGGGGGGGAGTCCCAACAAGTGGCTGGAAGGAGCTGACCTTTGGTACCTGTGAGTGCAGCAGAGAGGCGGCCGCTCCTGCCAGCTGGGGTGATAATCCCCTTTGCCTCTGGTAAGCGATAGCTGATAAGTCTGCTCAGAATTACTTGGTGATGTTTACTTATCAGCTGGGGCTCTTTTCATCACTAAGTTAATCAGAGTCAATTTTTGGATGGTAGGAAAGCTTAGTTTAGATGGCTCATAGGTGAGGTTATGAATTCCTGCTGTCTTCCTCTGGGCAGGTATGTGGGTAGCTGCATCGGAGGGCAGCTCTAAATGTTTGCAATAGAATTTTTTTGGAGAAAGAAAAAGGGACAAAACACCCCAAAACTTCAACATTCCTGGAATACCTTTCACAGATGCTAAATGCCCTTGTTTTTGTTGAGACTGACTGAAGGAAGAGGCAGTATCTGGCTTTCTCATGGCTGCTGGGATGCTGGCAGTGCTCATTGGGGCAGCAGTGAGAAGGCCCACAACTTTTGTGCTCCTTATCCATGTCCCAAACATCCCAGCTTTGTGAGTTACAGCTGTCTCTAGTACAAGGTAGGAGCAGAGCTCTGAAGCTGGGACACACTCTGCTCTCCTTAGTTTTGAGCAGGATTTATACCATACAAGACATAGATTGGGACTGTGCATTGATACAGAAAATACGGCACAAAATACATAAATCTCCTGGGCAGTCAATTGTTCTCTGAGCAGAACTCACCTGGATCACCTCTGCTCTTGACCCATCATTCAGGTAAACTTAAACTGCACTTGGATGCCCTTTCTCAGGACAGGCACACTCATAGCAATTTTGTGCTGTGGAATTGGAGTGAGGCTCTTCTGGGACCTTCTGGATCCAGTGCGCTTAGATACCCTCTGTTAGCATGATACAAATATTTAGGGACACGTAGACATATGATACATATAGTTAAGTATATAGGTATACTCTTCTGTCCCACCAAAGTCAAAGGATCAATGCTTTGAAGCATTGGCTGTAAGTGGGGAATAACATGAGTCTGTGCAATGTTTTAAAACACATCTCAAATGGACAATTTGCCTTCTGTAGTACTTTGTGACCCAACAATATCTTTGAAGTAACCCTCCTGCTTACTTCTTGTACCCTGGACATGCAAAAACCAGTGCAGCATGCAACTGACAGGTCTATTAAGAAATAAAAAAGAAATTATAAAAAGTGATGATGCAATAAGAAGACATAGTAGCCCAGCCAAGGCTGTGTTTCTTTAGTAAGTCTTTTTCTTTCTGTCTGCTAATTTGTGATTCTCTCCTCAAAAGTCTTGTGTCACTGGGCTGAGATGGCTTAACAGAGGTGAAAAGAGCTTTCTCAGGCTGGGAAAGGGTGTATTGCCTTCTATCCAGAGATAGGAAAGGGTAAACATCTGTTGCTGTTGATGGAGAACAGGCAATGTCACCCAAACCTGCTGTCTCCAATGACTGTGTGGTGTACATGTGGGAAGGTGCATATGGGACCTTGAGGACAGAAATGGCCCCGTTGTAGGGGAGGGCTCACTAAATGGGGCTGTGAGAAGTGGCCCTTGTGCCAAGGCCAGGGGTATGTAAGTAGCTTCAGACACAAGTGGAGTGGGTGAGGATGGAGTAGTCAAGAGGAGACACAAAATCCACCCCCTAATGTAAAACAGAGAGCTCTAGCTCAGGCAGCATCCATGATACTGTCTCGTTAAAGGTTGTTTTAGGTGAAAATGAAACTGCGTTGAGTCCCCAGGCAAAGAGAAAAGGTGAGATAAAAGTATGTAGGAACCACCGTTTACATGGAGACCTGTTTTTCCAACCCTTTGTACTCATGTAAGGATGAGTGTGGGCACCGGAGGACAGCCAGAGGATAAGCAGTGTGCAGTCACTGTACAGCTGGCAGGTCCAGCTCTGGGGTAAGCTGGAAGAGGATTCACCAATCCATATCCCTACTGATGCTGGCTGGGGAGGCACAGACCAGCTTAAACCTAGCCCAGCCTCAATCACTGCTGTGATAGTGCTGGCAAAAAACAGGGATTTCAGCTGAAACCTAAGCGGGAGCCTACGTTAACTGTAACTCGAAGTCATGGCCAGATGGTTACCATCCAGCAGAGGAATAATGAAGGTATTAAGGTTAATTTAACAGGCTTAAGTCTATAGGTGGTCTTGGAGAGCTGCAGCCAAGTAGCTGAAACCTGCCACCCTTTACTTGCCCTGGGAGTGTGCAAGAAGCAGTGGTGGATGGAGGCTCGTGTGATACTCCCAGTGCAGGTTTAGTGCTGTGGAGGATGTGGAGGATTTCCCCAGGGAGCAAGGGGGGAGGCTGAAGACCTGCCTTTCTGAGCAGAGGGCGCTGGCAGAGGAGGACAGAGGAGTTTGAGAAATTCTGAGCTTTTAGCTACGGAAATCTATGAAGCATAGAAATTGTCCGTGGATTAGAAAATTTTATCTACTGTCATGTGTAATACTAGTTAAAAATTTCCAGCGGGGTTTCCCTTTATCAGTGTTATTTCCTGCACTCTAGTCGCAGCCTGTCCCCTGACAGGCGTGTAGCTGCTTTAAAATTACAACCTTAATAGAGCAGTGTGAAGAACTTGCTGTTTTATTTTGAACACCAGGGAGTAGGAACCCTTTTGATTCACCTGCTCTCAGGGATGAAAAAAGAAGTTCAGGAAGTCCAGGGTATCACTCCCGGGGATCAGGTGGCCTGGCTGGTGTCAGTGGGGAGCATCACCCCTTAGCTGGGAACCGATGGCTCTAGGAATGCACTGTTACTCAGCTCAGATCTGTCTCCCATGAGAATCCCAACGGGACAGCTCTTCATCTTACTCTCTTTCCTTCAATGAAACTCCACAACATACTCTCTATCACCAAGGCTTCCAGACAGGAGTGAGGTCCATGCACTCCAAAAAGAGGTGTTCACCTCCAGCCTGACCTCCTCAGCCCTTCACCCCATAGACCTCCCCACCTGTTCCCTCCAAGGACCTGGCCCAAGCTCAAGCCCAACAGCATGGACAGCTTTATATCAGTGCCCAAGACAATGCCTGTTGAGTTTGTTAGCCCAGACACGGCCAGTGGATCTGAACACTTAAGCCTTCTCCAGCACAATAGACTATCAATTTTATTCCATATTTTCTTTCCTTTGCTGAATATTCTGTCACATACACAAGTTTTTCCCAGGTTCTCTGCCCAGTCAACCTTTCCAGACAATATCCAGCATCACTTGCAGGCAGCCCTTCGTTAGGAGAGCTCAGTTTGCCTGAGGAAGGGATGGGAAAGGATGATCAAAGCACATGGGTTCCTCCTCATATTCCTTTTGCTTCATGGGTTTATCCAGTCAGCATTTGAGTGCATTTGAGTCCACCCTGCAGAGCAAGGGAGGAATAGGGCCCTTTGTTTGCTTGTTGCTAAAGCACCTTACTTCTAATTAACAGAGTGATTTAATTAACATTAGGCAGAATCCGCCTGGTTTAGTTCCCTTAGGGGATAAAGAGAGGATAGCAGTCAAGGCAAACAGGTAACATCCTCTTCTGACACTAATTCTCCAGGGCATGGTCCTGATTTCTGAAGGCTGCTCCAGGCTATCTTCTCCAGATGCTTTGAATCTAAGGAAGAAATAAAAAACGGAGTGTGAATAAAGTTCATATTTGGGGAGAAAGGTTGGCTTTGACTGACTATTTGTTTCCTCAAATGGTGGTGGGGAGCAGAGACAGTTTCTGAGAGATCACAAACTTCTGCATATCTTACAGCAGAACTTGAAAGAACAAACTCAGTGATTTTATTGTTTTTAAATTTCAGCTGGAAATGACTTGTTTGATGTTCTTCTTTTCTGCTGTGCTGAGATCCTCGTTATTCAGAGGAATAAGCCCTTGCTGCTGCAGATTTTAATTGTATGGATCAGAGAAGTGTTAATGGACAGCTACTGGTACCACTCAGGTGTCCACCCAGACCTGGGTACGACAGTTTTATAATACTCTGTACAAAGCAAGAGAAGTTTATAATACATTCACAGCAATATATTCATCACCTTTATTAAGTGTGGGTTTGTCAGAATTTTGGCATTGCAGAGAGCGTCTCTGCGAAGCACAGGGCCAGAAGTATTTGGGTATGGCACAAAGAAGTGAAACAATTTCTATGTAGCCTCAACCTGGCTGTATTTTGTGTTGTCTTCTGCCTCTCCTGCCCAGCATGCTGGCAGGGCACTTACTCTGACTGCACTTGGTTAAATCTACTGCTTTAATCAGCACTTCTGATTTTTTTCTTAGTGTGTTGCTAGTGATCATTGTTGATAGGGGGGGAAAAGATGCCCTTCCCTGAATGCAACACTAGAGCAAAGTCTTTATATTTTCAATTAATATTAAGACTGAACAGTGCAGCTTTGGCACAGTCTAAAGTGCGAACAAGGCAAATTAGACAAGAGATTATGCATTTTTGGCATTCTGGTATTAGCTAAAATAATTTAAGCTTTGTCTGTGGTGGTGGTCTTAAAGCAAGTGGAATGTGAAGGTGGAATTCGGGACCGGCTCTGGCATACCGTGGTGTGAATTTCTTTCTTTAAAGGAGAGTGTTTAATTCCACATATTAACATGTTGGGCTATTTTACTAAAAGTGAAGTTACGCTGATTAGTTACACTACAGAAGCTAAAGTATGTACATCTGCTGGAAGCAGGCACTTAATGGCAGGAATAATGGCTAACTTTGCTCTTGTAACGCTTCACTTTAAGCATCTCGAGATGCACATAACTGGCACTGCAGCTGGGACAGGGTTTTTTAAATTTATTTTTATTTTCTTTTAAATAAGCAGAATTCAAATAGTTTATTTTTTAAGTTACTTCCTCCCCTCAGATTACAAGAATTTCACCTCCTTCTTTATTACAAGAATTTAATCTCCTTCCTTGCCAAAATGAACTGTCTTTTTCCTAAAATAAAATTATAATGAATAGGACTAGAAAGGTAAATTCTTAAACTTTCTTTGAAATGTGTGGTTACACAACAAAGTTCCCGGTATTGATTAAGCCCAGGTGGTCTGCTCGCCCAGCAAACAGATATTTTACAAAGCTTTATTATGCCTCATTAGAATTCAGTCCTTTAGAAGATTTCTAATTATATTGTCTAATAAAACTAAACCTTCGAAGCTATTTGCATATTATATGAAGAAATCTCATACAACAAACTCACAGTGGATTCAATTAACATAATAGCTAATTATATATCCCATCAGCCTTTAGAGTAGCTCAGCATTCATGTTGCTCCTGTTTTAGCCTAGAGCAAAGGAGGTTTGAATTTTCACTTCTAAATATTGACTTTTAACTAATATCAAAAATGATTTGAACACTTTTGTGGATGAAAAGATAATGATTAAACTACATGAAACATTTTAAAAGACTTATTTCCAAGTCATTGAAACAATTCCTATTTAAACCTAAACCTTCCCATATTATCCATTCTGAGTCTGTCCTTATTTTGTAAAAAAATAAAAAAGACCAGATAGGTCTAATTATTTTGACAAATGTTTGATTGACAGTTCGGTTATTTTGAAACTGCCTGCTTCCTGCAGTTACAGTTTGTATATTTTTCATTGCATTTTGTAATGCAATTGTATTCTCGGCCAGTTGTTGTATCTATCAAGCAAGAAATTTAGGACTAGATTAACAGAGACATAGTAATGAACAGGCATTTGAGCACCCTGTAATTGACTGTTATTAAGGTGTTGTCACAGTAGTCTGTAATGAATTCTCTTGTTTTCTTTTGAAATTAGATGAGATATTCTGGAAAAAAATAAGTTAAAAAAAAAAAAAAAACAGAAAAACAAATGCAAAAGTTTCCTTCAACCCTCCAAAAAAAAAAGCCCCAGAGAAACAAAGACCTTTTTTTTTTTTTCTCCCCCTTTTAAAGTTGTCAAATGATTTGAAGGTGCTTCCAATTTTCAAATGCTCAGTAGAAAAAGCAGGGAGGGAAGGAGCAAATGTTTTGACTTATTTGGAAACTTTAAAAAAAAAATCTTGTGTTCATCAATCTCCTCGTCAAATGTAATGAAAAACCTGCTGGATATCATATTTATATTTTTACGCAAGATAGAAGATAAAGTTTGTTGCTGAGTAAATGGTTTTCTCCCATTACAATGATGGCTGCCTTTTCATTCATATTTTAATGAGGTTAGTATCTCTGAGACAGCTTTTTCGGGGTGGAGGCCCATGTCTCCGGTACAATTACAATAGGAGTTGCTTTATTGACAAGTACTATTCAAAATCTTCACAGTATAGAAAGAAAGGCTTTAGTTTTCCACCACTTGTCCAAATACTTATTCCTCTCTTACTATTAAAACACTTTCAGAAAGAGCACTCTCAACTGCCTAGAGCCCTGCACACGGGGCAGAGCACAGCTCAGCACAAAAACACTTTGCTTAAATTCAAGTTGCATTTATTTCTGCAAAAATTTTCCCCGGTAAAACCCAACAAATAGACACCAAAAATTAATACATTCTCTTTGCATGTCCTGCCTCCATGGGCTTACAAAGAAACATGCTCATATAATGGTAGTTCCTACCTGAAGTGTGAGTGACTCCAACCAAAGGAGGGAAGATAAAGTTATGCAAAGATTGCGCATCCGATGTATCATTTATTAGACAGAAACAAACAATTAATAAAATCAAGTGTTGGCTCAAGTAAGCTCTTGTATTTTTATTCATCTTCTGTATGTATATGCTATCTCTCCAGTATTTTTCATTACATTTTCAGGGAATACAGCCCAAATCTAAATAGGATGCTAAATATAAGCCTGAACCACATCACATAGGTGCCAGCACATGTGCAAAAACTTACTTGTGCATCCAAAAGAAAGCACACTCAGCAAAACCCTTTCTGTAAATTTGTGGGGATCATCACATGAATTTTGAGAGCGTTTTTTTTTTCCAGATGTTGGATACATTTTCTCCCAGGTCGGTCCTTGGTTATGCTGCATGTGGTAATGTTCAGGAGATGTGAGTATCCCGTGTTTGTGCAGGGTAACCTGCAGCACCCATGGGCTTTGGCTCAGCCACACTCAGTGCATTGCCAACCAGCCAGGAAGCCACAGGAGAGGTGCTGCAGGAGATACAACTACACACCTGAATATTGGTTGGAGCATAAACATGAGAAAAATCTTTCTTTCAGAATCTGCAGAGTAAAACCCTTCTGCTGATGATACAGAATCTCTCTATGTGAAAACAAATACAGCCAAGAAAAGTGGCTTTCCCCATGAACTAACTTATGCTACTGTCCTGGATGTAGCTTAAAAACAGGATGAAATTTAGTGCCATTTATTGCTATAGCAGTCAGATTACAAAAAAGGAAAATCCCTCCCGAAGCAACACTGACCTCAATAGAAGTGATGCCAGGGCTGAAATTAGACTGTGGGGTCGAATCTCACCTTCTGTCGTAAGGGCTGTAAAACCTTCGTCCCACGTTCACACGTATTTTATTTTCTACCTTCAGAAACTGCCACGCATTTCTTGGGTTTTTTTGGGGAAAGTGCGTGCTCTGTGCTTGAGCTGCCAGAGCCTCTGCACTCTCCGTCCCAGCAGGAGGAAGAAGCAGCAGAGTTTGGAGCACAAGTTTCAAACACCACTTCTTCCACCACCTTCTGCCTCCACCAGTTGTCTTTTTTTCAGTTTGTGAGACATCATGTTTTTCTGAAAAAAAAACCAAACCAAAACAAAAAGCGTTTGCATCCCAGTACATGAGATGGAATTTTAATATTAAAATGTGGGTTTTGTATGAGACTGTCTTTCCTGTAAAATAAGTCATGCTACCCTACAAACAGGATTGGGAGTGAAAGGCTGCCGTCTTTTTATTACCATTTTTTGTCCTTTTTTTTAGTAGGCAGTTTTTTACTTTTCCCAGACTTTTTTTTTTTTTGTACTTTTTTGCTCTTCCCAGATTTTATAAAAAGTAGGTTTCTCATCCTTATGTGACCGGGGGAGGGAGGGATTTCATAATGGGCCCTGGTGCAAGAAGAAGACGAAGGGGGAGAGACAGGAAAAAACCCTCTAAGCTTTAATTTTCATTCTCCTGCCTTTATTTATCTGATTTGTGGCCAGATGGTGGTGAAGCAAGGCAACCCCTTTGTGCAAATGAAGCCCACATGTGAAAGTCCTTCTGTAATGTAATCATTGAGACCGGAAGGGTTCATACTGTGTCTGAAAAGAGACAATGGAGCCGGGATATATCAACATCGCCGAAATCGAGTTCATTTGCGATGCAGGCCCTTTGACTATGGTTGTCATGAAAACTTCCTACTTTGATCAGCAGAGGGTGGAGAGAAAAAGAAGAAGAAGGGGGAAAAAAAAAAAAGAAGTCTTCTAAAGGGGCAGGGATGCAGCGCGGGTGTTTGCTGTGCACTTGGCTCCGGTTCACGCCCCTTTCCGGAAGACGCAACAGGGAGAGGAGCATCTTGCACCTTGACCTGTCTAGACGGAGCACGAAGTTTGGGATTTTTTTTTTTTTGGCCCTGTTTCCAAGGGCGAGGGTTGCTCTTTGACCCCCACCACCAGCAGTGGTGGCTTTCAGGGCGTAGGTAGTGGACAGAGGTTTCCTGCTGAATTCTCGCCGCGGCCGGGAGGGAAGGGGATGGACAAAGACACGGACCAGCTGTTCGGAAATAAAGCTGAAATAGTAGAACCTGGGAGAAGCTAGGTTTTGTAAGCTATTATTTTCTGCACAAAACCCCTGGGAGGTATTAAACAGCTGCATCTGAGCTGGCGAGCAGCGGCTAAAACACAGAGCAACAACTGAGAGCCCAGGACTTTTGCAAACTGCACTTCAACTAGAGAAACAAGTGGCTGGAGCGCCAAGGGCTTTCATGGCCTGAAACATCCACCGCCACCGCCGGCCGTGTCCCTTCGCCGCTGCCGGGAGGTTCCAAACTGGGAGGATGGCTTCTGGAGGAGGGCGAGGGGCGCGAGGGGTGGTGGGTGTGAGCAGGAAGGGTCCGCGAAGGTTCTCCAGGGCCACCTTAGCTGGAGCTGACGTTTTTAATTACGTGTGTAATGTAATGTGTCAATGGTTCTGCGTAGCGAGAGGGATGCTCTTTTTTTTCCTCTTTCTGTGACCTAAGCAGGCATTATCTGTGTGATGCGTGGGGGTTTTTGGTGATACAATAAGCAAAAAGAATCAATTTTTTCCTCCATGAGGTTCCTGTAGCAAAGTCAGAGAGCAACTTAACGGAGTTGTTGGGACAGAAAAGGAGATGGGCTAGAATTGCTCCTAGGCAAGGGAGAAAAATCTATGCAGATTATTAAAAAAAAAAAAAAAAACAAACAAAAAACTCCAAAGCAAAACAGTGTTAACAGTGTTTAATCTGATGCTTACAAACCTTTGAAACTTGGGGTAGGCCGACGTAACAAATGAGTAACCTTTTATTTTCCAGTCAAAGCTGTGTCAGTGTGCCCACCCTTTCTTGTCACTAGCAAATTCATGCAGATCATGCCTTGTTTTAAGATTCTTGCCATATTTTAACATACTCCATACTGGTTCCTCACAAAAACCAGCTGAGTATTTGGTGATAACACTGCATTTCATCAGATGCTTTATAAGGTTATTTAGAAATGTGTTTGGATCTGTTTAGGGCTTCATAAATATGAATAAAGCATTTACAAAAGGCACACCACTTGCAGAAGTAACCCACGGATTAGACCAGATTCTTTATACATTGCAAATTTCCTAAACTTCAACAGTTCAAAACTAGATTTTACTAGTGGATTTTTTTTTCTAAGTGATTAAATATAAATCAGCATTTCATAGAAAAAAAAAATTTCTCTGCTGATTTACGTGTAGGAAATAAGGGAATTGTACTAGTGGCTAAAATCCAGATAGCTAACTGAAGTTTCAAATATTTACGGACAAATTAGGGGAGGAGGGGAGGGATGTCATAATTTTTTCTTTTTTTCGTAGGCCTTGTGGCATAGGGAAGGATTTTTCTTAGCTAATTCTCCTAAAAACACTGAGGTGCTCTGACTGGCTTCATGCCAGTACCTTTTTCAAACATATATATATTTTATTTTTTTTATGATAGTGAGGTCTTTTTTTTTTTAACTCTCATGAAAAGTGTGAAAAAAAGAAAAAAAAAGAAAAAAGTACTCCCCAAAAAGCCAGGGGGTTGTGCTGTCCGTGGCCTTTCGAGCAGCTTGGGACGTGAAAGAAGCAGAGGATTGAGCCAGTGAGGAGCACAGGCACAGCTCTGCCTCGGTCACTGCCAGCTCACGGTTATTGCGTGTCCTGGCAGGTATTGCTTTGATTTTTCAGTCAAGCACAGCAAAGGACCTTTCTCTGTGTGTGTGTCTGTGCCTGTGTGTGTGTGTGTACGGAGCATGACTTCCAGCAAGCAGATTTTATTTCACTATGGTTTTTCTCCACCCATGTTAGAGGGCTTCCCCTTGTTTACGGGTTGAAGGCTGGCTTTTGGACACAGGAATTCCCTCTTAATACGCACCCTGACCTCCTTCCAGGTGCCAGACACCAGGCTGGGCGGTGTACCCCCTTGGACCCGCACTCTTCCCAGGGGGACAGAGACCCATTTGGGGGCACTGAGGTGAACTCCCCCAGTGCTGGGGTGGGAGGGGGCTCAGCAGCTCAGTGCTGTCGACTGCTCTATCTGCACTGAAATCAGAGCTGCATCTGCAAGGCCAGGGGAGCTGTACTTATTGCACATCGTGACCACTAATATCAGACTACAAAATGGGCTCGTTTTATTTAAATGTCGAGTGCCTCCTCCATAAGTCTATGTTGAAAGGGGCGGGGGAGTGGGATCGGGTGTCCCTAACCAAGAGAAATGCTTTTTTGGAGGGGTTTGCTCCCCCCCCCTCCCCAAGTCCATGAATGTGATTTTGAAACAACAGTGAGGCTGGGCATGAAGTTTAAGTAATATTTGGTAGCATGAATTCTTGTGCAGTCCCCATTCATCCCCACGCTGTGTAGGGCAGGGAGAGCAGAGTGAGCTGAGGGCTCCTCGCAGCCGCCCTGCTTATTTCTAGCTTAAAAAAAAAAAAAAATATAGAAAAGCACAGTACGAGTATCCTCCTTTTTTTATCCTTACAGTGGGAAACTATCGTAGAGGAGTATGAAGATGAAATATTCTCACTTATCGCCCAAGAGGCAGACTATCTAGCTGACAAGCTGTGCAGTGAAAAATCAGGTACTGTGTCTGATGTAACATGTGCTCTCTCTACAGCCGTGTGGGGTTGGGTGTTTTTTTCAAACCCAGCGTACTGCTTTGGAGGAGAAGTGGGCTGTTGTTGAATAAGCAATGACACTACATGGCTTTTTTTTTTTAAGAAAAAAAACCCCCAAAAACAAAACTCCCCTTTCTTAAAGGCTTTTAATTCTTTTAATTCTTTCGTGCATATTAATGCAGCATAATTTGAGCATCCTAGCTAACATGGTGTGTTTTCCTCCTGGTGTTGCATGATTTTTTGCTCCTTGTGTGTCTGCGCTGTCATTTCCAGGTCAGAAATGAAACTAACCCTCTTGTGACAAAATACAGGCATTTGTTTCTTCTGCTAAATTGCTAATTGCAGCCACTAAAGCTGAACTGTGAGCCGTGAGAGGGCAAGGTTAGAAATGTGCTCTTCATTTTTAGGTGAACTCTTGGTTGCCATCAGACAAGAATTGTCCTTAGAAGGGCTGGCCAGCCCACTGCCATCACCTGCTAAAGATAATGCATTTTATAAATGTTTAATGTTTTCTTTCTCTGTGAAACTTGTTTTTCCAAATAAGTAAGGCTCCTTTTCAATCCTGACAAAGTAAGGCAATGCTTCCTTAAACTTATTTAAGATCTTTCTCCATTTCTCTATTACTTTCCCTCATTTTCATTGGGATTTTTAACTTTTATTCTTATTTCTGAATCTAAAAAGCACATAACATAAGGCACTAAGTACTATAAGATTATGAATGAACTGGGATTATCCTTTCTCAACGTGCTGCCTTTAGTGCAGGAATATGCATAAAAATATTGATCTCTGAATCAACACTTTTAAATATTGGTGTGTGGGTTTGAGATTTAAAGGCTGTAAACTTTACTTGGGCTGTAAGAAACAGTGCCCATAAAAAGTGCTAGAAGTTCGAAAAGAAGTTCTTAGAAATAAATTTGTATACTTTAAATCATCAAGGTATTTCTAATACTTACTGAAAACACATAATCTGGAGCACTGGGGAACTCCATCTGTAATGACACAAAGTTCTCTCTGTAATCTTCCCAGGAAAAATAATCTCAAAAAATAAACTTTCCAGAACAAATTTGATTTATTACAAATATTTCTTATTTGTCATCTCTGCCATGATAGAGACACGCTGAGTAGCAAATTATTTGGAAAACAACATACTTCCTCCAAAATGGATGTCAGGAGTTTTGGGAGTGGGTTTTCCATATAAAAACTTTCCGGACATTTTGAAAACAAACCCCAGAATGGCCTGTGGGATAGTGTGGAAAAATTGTCATCTCCCGGAGTGATTTTCTCAGCGAGGAGAAGACTGGAATAAACCCCCCTCTCCTCTTTGGTTCCCCTCAATAGCAGCCTCTAACCCTTTTGGAGAACAAATTGCAGTTTTGTGAATCTTCAGTAACTGTAAAAATATTTTCTGAAGGCACAGGCAAAATATTGATATCAAAGCTCACGCTGCTAAAAATCTCTTCTTAAATTTATTTTTTTTTAGTGAATATGCTCAAAACCTTCCCCCCCTACCCTCCCTTTAAAATCACATTTTGGGTATAAAACGCACACTGTGTGCTCACCCAGCCTTCCTACAAGACCATTTCCTCCCTTCTGGCAGACGAAATTGCTGTAACTGCACGTTTGCCTCCTTCACGCAAATACCCCCCTGCATACGTGCAGGGCTGCTCTTCCTGGCTATAAATAGTGGTCCACAGAGGGGAAAAGTAGTTTAGTTTTCCTCCTGGCAATTAGCACAGATAAACAAGCTTCCATTTAATAAACAGAAGTATAAGTCCTCATTGTTGCAAATATAGGATACTTGCAAAAGAGACAGGAACACTACAGAACGATGCTGAGCCACCCTGGCATAAAAATAAGGGCAAGAAATTAATCTGCCATTCCCCATATCTCCCCATTGCCCATTTAAAAAATGTTAGTATGATAAAGAATGAAGACTATAAAAAGCCACAGAGACTTTTATTTAAAATCTAATTCACTCTACATATAAAGTGGGATGAAAATAAATGTATTAAATTGCATTAAAAATAATGAAAACATGTTTTCGTAAACTCTGCAGCGGGCAGGAGATGGCAGAGGAGCACAGTAATACCTGACAGAGCAAGAAAGTGCCTGTCTCTGTTTTTCCAGGGAAAATGAATTCAGACACCGGTGCCACTGGAAACGGCGAGTCTTCGAATTTGTGTCAGGCTTCACGCCAGCCACGCAGCACTAAACATATAACTTACCACAGCCTCCAACTCGCAGAACACAATGAGACTTATATTATTAGGTCTTATCTATCTTACAACAGCAATTTTCATTAATATGTTATATTAAAGCAATATTACACTCTTATCATCCTACTGTAAATTATTGGCTCTTTTTATTCAGAGCTCCATGTGTTCATTCAGAGTGGCATTTTTAACTCTCTTTTTTTCTTTTTGGGCTAAATTATCTTCCTAAGTGACAAAAATAGTATAGAACACCTCACCACGGGCCAGTTGTAGATTTTGATGCTGTGGGTTTTGCCATAAAGCAGGAGTTTAAAAAAATCCAATAAAAATAACCCAAGTCAGTGATGCACTAATTTCATTATTATGCTTTTAATTTTGTTTTAAAAGTCTGTGTATGTGAACATGGCTGATTTATTGTGGGCCATTGTGGACTTAGTCTTGGTGCAATCAAACCCTTTTTATACTGTCCTATGGTAAAATAATAAGGTTTGGAGTTTTCTCTCATCCTAGAAACATGACATTAATGGGAGTCCCACATTATGGTAAGGAAACCCCTTCACCACAAGTCCCGTTCGGTACTTTTCTTTAATTTTAATATCATAGCAGACTTTTTTTTTTTTATGGCAACTGGAGGTGGATGTTTCTTGTTTGATTAAAAAGTGGGAAACTTCAATGAAGTCTTTTAGCATGATCAAACCGTTTGATATTTACAAGCATAGATCCATTCACTGTCATGTATTCTTTGATCACGCAAAAAGTCTCAGTGCTAGACAGGCAGGCAAAACCTGCTGAGACGCACCTTCAGATCCTCTACTATTTTTACAAGCTTAAAAAAAATCTGAAAGTTAATTTTCGAGGAGATTACCTCTTTTTTTATCCCCCCCCCCCAAACAGTAGGTGCGGTTGCTGGCTGGCCCCATGGAATAACAGAAATATTTTTTGTAATAGGGCTTTAATTTTCTTTGCTGATTGCAATCATTTTCTGTGTGCTCTTTCTGGACTTATATATATTTTTTTTTAGTTGTGATAGTTTGGGCTCAGCGCAATGCCAGCAGCATTTCATTCAGGGTTAAATGGAGTTATGTGAAGGCCAGTAAGAAGCCAGAAAGCTTGTGCTAATGTACAGACCAGAGCCAGCTGATTTATAAATGGGAAATAATTTAACACCGCATATTTTATGAGTGCTGAAAGCTACTGTTTAAGTAACACCAGGACTTCGCCCTACATAATTTTCTTTTTATGTGCTCACAGCTATAAAAATGTTCTGTTTGGTTAAAATCTTCTAGTGCCCACTTTATCTCTAAAAATGACTTATCCCATGTGTTTGTTTATTTAGCTGTTTGCCAAGTTTGACTATAATTTAGGCACCCGATGTTTAGTTATAGAAAAGTGAAACAAAACACTCTTATTCAACTGCAAAGAAATCCAGAAGTCTCTTTCTGCACAATTATCGCCCAAACTATTGTGTTTTTGCAAACTGATACTTTCTAGGAGGCTCATTCCCAGTGAGAACTACTCTCCTGGAGAGTTTAACAAAGCTAGCAGCTACATCAATTAAAAGCAACTAAAATGTCTGTTATGGATATGTGGAGAATATTAAACTGCCATTAAACCATTTACCACTTACCTTAACACTCTGCAAGATTACAGTTAGTAAAGGCAATAAATGGGGTGCGAAGCTGTGGTTTAATGCTGCCACAGCACTCTGGAATTACATATTTTCTCACATTTTTCTCCCCGTGCAACTAGGAAAAAGAACAGTGGAGACAGAGATTAGCCTTTGCGTCCCTGCCCTGCAATAGGATTTATGAGCACAGATTTCCCCACATGTTACAAGGGACTGGAGGATCCATGTCAGTGGGGTTTACTAAAGAACAGGGCTGTGACGCTCCTTGGTTTTAAAATATAAAGTTTGATCTAAAAACCCATCAGATTTCAGCTGCAGGAATAAAGTTACATAGGGAAGACAAGGGAAAGTGAGTTTAAACACTTATGTAGGCCACTCTGGAGAGAGAGATGGGATATTTTCTGTGTTCGTGGGTGTCTTAGGGTGCAGTATACCGGGGTCTGTTCCCCAAGGCTTATCCGCAGCCAACCCCATCCACAGGAGCACCAGCAAGTGCCCTAAGCCAGATGTGAAACCCACCTGGGCAGTGACAGGTTCACCACGAGAGCTTTGGTGCTTCCCAGGTGGTTTTCTAGCAATGATGTATCCATAAACTGTGTTTTTGTGATGTGAAAATCACTGGAGAACCTGGCATTTTGGGGTGATTTTTCAATTCAAATGAGTGAGAGTTTTCAGGGCTCCGCAATAATGCCATCTCGCGAGGGGATGCACAAGTTGTGTCCGTGTCCTGTAAGGGAAGAGTCAGACACTGAATTATTTAACACATTTGAAGGCAGGAATTGAGACTAGGTTGCTTCATTCTATTTTTTTTAAAATCCTACTTGATCTGTTTCAAGGCGTCTATCTAAAATAGCCTGACTTGCTGCCAGTGTGCCATGGTTATGCCTCATGCTGTTCCTCCTTTCTGATTTATTGCCCAAAGTTGTTTAACACGCTCTAATTTTCAACTTCGCATATCCAGTGGTGGAAGTGCTTCAAGAAGAAAACCTGTCTTTTTCTAGTCTGAAAAATATATTTTTTTAATTAAAGAAATAGGGACTTTCAGCAAAGCGTTACTGTGCAGGACATGAATAAATCACAGGGAACTTTTCCTTCCCTAGGTGCCTGAGCAAAAGCTGATGCTCACAAAGATTACAGAAAGATCAGCTCCTCATTTCTGACTGAAGTAAAGTGAAAGGATCACTTTTTTCCTTGTGTAATCAATTTTTGCCATTGTAATATCTCTGCTGGCTTCTACATTTAATCTTTAAACATGCCCGCATTCCCTAGTCTTTTATTATTATTATTGTTATTGCTATTATTTTAACTGTTCTTCTATTTCTGGTATTTTGATGTGAAATGTGTAGAGGTTTTGATGAGAATGTGGAGTTTAATGGGGAATTGTCTCTTTGACCTTACTTCTGTGTTCGGGTTTTTACCTACCCCAAAGTATTCATCTCAGTTGTGGCAATTTTCACAAAATCATCTGATTGTCACACAGTTAGAGTCTGTAAAAGCTGAGCCTCCTGTTCCAACAGAAAAAGATAACTAAGATATTTTCAATAAACTTACTATGTTTTCATGTGTGTAGCAGACGATCTTTTCATCCGTATTTCCAGACCAGAAAGCATTCAGAGTTTATAGCTAAGAGCTGCAAAGTTTCTGTCACTGTTGTTGAGATGACAATGGGAAACTTTCCAAATATTTGTCCTTTTAAAGGTGAACTAATTTAGTAGAATGTGTGCAGTTTTCTTAAAACAAGCCATTCCTTTAAAATTTCCATATCAAAGTCCTACTGATCCCGATATAAATGTTCACTCTACCTGAGCACCACTAGCGTAATAACTTTTTTTAATTAAAGATTTCTTGCTGAAGAAATGGTAAAAATCCATCAAAATATTCCTGACAGAGATTATGCCTTTCATCGTTCGGGTCGGTGGGTTTTGTCCGAAATATTTATTAATCAGTATAAAATATTTGGTCATAAATCTCACCCAGAGCTGGGACTCGGCTCAGGTAGTTGCTGATAAAGTGGGAAAATACCTGCTTCAGGCTCCAATACTCTATGAAATCACTGTTTCAAAAGACATTAACTACTTAGCCGTGGTTTTAGGATAACAAGGTTCGTTCGTTCAAAGCAGTGGAATATTTAGAGTAACAGTAAGCTTAATAACAAAGAAAAAGTTCTGGAAATACATAGGTCACCTTTACAGATGGAGTAACCACTGAAGAATATAAAATTGATCATACCGTGGAAAAAGAAACCCTCTGATTAAAAATCTGTTAATAAGTCCTACTTTTAAAGTTTACTCACAGACTTTTACAGTATTTCAGAAGTTAAATATTTCTTCAGAAATTAAATATTTCAACAACAACACAGTCCATCCCTCAGTGCGTGTAAATTGTTGGAGCTTCACAGGAGGCATTAGAGCAGTGCTGATTTACAAGTTTAACATCTGGTCCCCTAAATCTGGAACACAAAGATTTGTTGTCTGGTTTAATGTTTTTAAAAAGACTGAAGTTTTTGCTCGAGGTGGAATATTTTCTGCCATATCCTACTGACAAACCAATCTTGCAGAATACTTCATCAAAGTTATAATTTGAGTCTTGTGGAGCAGCTATGCTATATAAAATTGAAATAATTCCTTTGGTATTTAAGGAAGACTTTCTTCACACTTAATCCAATTCAACACATTCTTTCATGTGTAAGTAAACAGTCATTTTTGAGAAAACTTTCAAATATTTGAACTCTCTTTCCATTTGATTCTGCTTCCAAACAGCCAATTTATGCTGAGGTGGGGTCCTGAGTGTGGATACTGAGCTCACCTCATATGCAAAACCTACAATCAGCAGGCTCCGTTTAAAGTCTGAGAGCAGGAAAATGTTTCTTATGCATTGCACATAAAACTCCAACATATGTGCATCAAACTAATGGAAAAGGTTCGGATTCCTGTCCTATTTCAATTCTCTGAAATCTGTTGATTTTTGAGTGGGCCTAAAAGACAGATTTGGCTGCACGTGTGTACAAAAAGACATGTATTAGCAGGTCACGTAAAAGGAACACAGGTGCTTAGAACCTGTGCAGCTCTTATGAAGTCTGGCTAATTCTCACCTTATTTTGAATCTTTTTTTTTTTCCCAAAAAAAAAATCTAAAAATATTTTACTTCTCTTGACCATCTTCTTTTCATTATTCAACATGAAAACCCTGTAAAAGTAACAAAGAAAATTGATTTTCTGGGAGAACAGCATAATGCCGCCCATTATCAAAAGATCAAAATAAATAAACTTAGGTGGCAACAGGGAGTAATTTTGGCTTGATTTTTTTACTTTGGGTTTTTTTAGTTGTTTTGATTTTGTTGTTTTTAATAATTGAGGGAACTTTCATGCTTTCTGTAACAGCAGCTAGGAAATTATTTCAGGCAGGTATGTGAGATTTTTCTTCTCTGTCTTTTTAAAATTTGAGTGCTGTCTTGTGCTTTATTTGATGTGCTCTGAAAATTGCTATGAAAAAACTCCTGAGCAATCTGGCCAGGCTGTTTTGCTGAGCATCAAGTCCTCCAGTGCTGCGCTCAATATGCATCCAACCGCTGCAGCTGGTATGGCTTGTGCTGAGAAAACATTACAAGATGATAGTAGTGAGATTCTATGTCTCTCAGAAGGAAAGTCTTTCTTTAAACTATAATTTACACATTTACAATCTGTCTTTGAATTTCAGAGTGAAAAACTGTGAGAGAATTTTGGTGTCTGTTTGGTTTCGCATCAATGATAAGATATGGGCCAGATTCATTCCTGTATCACCCCAGTCTTGTCCTGGTGTAACCTGGGTACAGCTGGAGCAGTGCTGTAGTGGACCACATCTGATACATACTTTCCCCAGCCTAGGGTGTTTATTTTTGGGGTAAACACTCAGATTGTTTCACTATCATCTTATTGAAGCAGATACTGAGATGCAAACTTAGTATTTGTGAGACCCTTTATGAAGCCAATCTAATCCTGGGTTCAGTAAGAAGTGCTCAGTGTAAAAAGTGATTCATGCTTTTTATCATCTGTGAATTAGAAGATTAGGTAAAATGATATGATCTGATATGATGTATGATATGACATGACATGAATTGCTTGGGATCCCGTCTATCCAGATATTTATGTAGCTGTCCTCAGCTGGTCCCTTTAGTTCCCTTCAAGAAATGAGCATCTCAAAACCTCTATGGAAAACCAAGGAAATACATCCTGGCTTCAGACCCTGTCTTTTCTCCTTTATTCATCTCACCCTACTCTGATGAAGTCAGAAATGTATCCAAAGGCATGATCTACCCTTTTATCAATGCAACAGAAGTGTAAAGGTCATTTCTAAGAAAGGAGGACAGGATCCTTGCCCAGAGCAAGTAGCTTTAGTCTGTTGACTTGGTATAGAGCTGTCACATTTGACCTGGGGAGACTGGGTTTCCCCAGTTCATGAGGACTGTTAACATATATATTTTTAAAAACAGTTAATTTCATTTTCCATGACAAATATACTGGGCAAGGAGTTCTTTTCTAGTGACAGATTTTATTTCAAATGTGGCTTATGCTGAGTGGAGGTCACTAAGTTAATTTCACTGAGAAACCGAAAATGGATGAGGTAAGATCCTAAACGGGCAAGATCAATGCTTTGTTTATTAAGATGAGCCCTAAAACAAGGTTGTTCACTAACTAGTTGTATTTTTTATTCATATTTGTCTTTGTGGTATGACATTTGCTCATACTGTAATAGCTTCATCAAAATACAGATTTTAGAAAATGCATATTGCTTGTCACTGTTTCATTGACATAAAGAAGAAGCATGTTAGAATTTTATGAGAAAAATATTTAACTTGTATGGTATTCCTAATACATATTAAGTTTACCAGAAATGAGGAGAGGCAGATACACATTAGATGAAATGCTACTAATGGGTCTTAAGGCAGGAGCAGAGAGGAAAACCTTGTAATTATGGCGCACACATCCGAGTACAGCATACTTTGTTCTGGAGGCTTAAGTAGGTAATTAGCACTGTGGTTATGGAGTTGTGAGCGATCTTAAATTGTGTTGGTCTCTGAAAATTGTCCTTACTTTTAGTGCCGGGATGGATACAGTTGTCTCTAGAACAAGTCTCCTATGGTTACCCACTGGGCAGGAGCACCCCTGGCACTGGTGGGGTGAAGGTGGCAATGGGAGACCAGCCCAGGGGTGGAAAGGGAGCCAGGGGAGAAATGCTCTTGGGATGCTACTGCGGGCACAGTGTGGATGTAAAACGAGCACTTACACCTTGTATTTTCTGAGCAGGGGATTTCTGAGGCTGGATGAAAAAGAGGAAAGCTTTTAGTAAGGGAAGAGTGCGGAAGGTTAGAAAATAAGCGCAAAGTGGAGTTGCTACACCCGGTAACTTCCCCACAGCCGTGCCTGTGCCGGAGCGGCGCTGCAGCCATGTACGTCGCTGTAAGAGCGTTGATTAACAGCAGAACTGTGCTTAATTCAATATAGGTTAATACAGAGTCTTTCTTTAGGAGCGCCTCAACAAGGCTGCGTGCGAAAGAGTGAGAGAAAAAGAGAGACCAATTCACAAAGCTCATTTAAACTGAGCGAGAAGCTTTGGAAAACAAGAGTGTCTTCGTGCCTTTAACCATATTTACAGACCTGGCTGGTTTAATGGCATTCAGCAATAAATTCCATCGCCTTCGGGAGCAATTGATAAAGGTTCTGGTAACCGCCTGCTCCAATCTACTTTGGGGAATGTTAATAAACCAGTACCCAAGGACTCCTAGGTGTGTGCCGTGGAATAGAGGGAGCTAAATGTCAGCTAATTAAGCAGAGCTGAGACCATGAAAGATCTTGTGAGTTAAAAGTTAAATATTAATATCAGTTTCAAACTTTATGAAAAGCTGGCTTAGTGGCAGGGAAGCAGAAGGGATATATATCCAGAATGCTCATGACATTTTCTATTTCTAGTTAACCTTGCAGCCACATTCAAAACTAGCTGAAGTTTTCTTAAAGCAAATTCTGGAAGAGAAGCCAATAAGGAATTATAACAACCCTTGAGGTGACACAGACATTAATGAAGGAAGAAAGAAAGAGATTTCAATATGGCAGTGTTTCTTAAATGGTAAAAAAATAGGAAAAAAAAAGTCTTCCCTGTCATATTAAACGTGACATGAACAAAAGGTGGGAGTTCAGAAAGCCTTGGCACTTGGCAGGGCTGTGTTTATCTGACTACCTGTGTTGATCAGTTCTGCAAATTCCTGCAGAAATTTTCAGCGTGCCACTGGTGCTCATAAAGAGTGGGAAAGTGAAGGTTGAGCACTGCGCAAAGGGCGTCACACAGTGACCAGGTTCTTCAGCTGTTCTGTTTTGTCTTTGAGTTTCGTTATTACCATTAGTAATTGATGGATGACCCTCAGCCCTGGTCAGAATTGGGATGCCCCGTGCCTGACTTTGCACAAGCAGCAGAGTTAATTCACCCAGAGCTCATACTCCTGTCTTTACACACCTGCTGATGCAAGATCATTGCTCCTTCATTAACATGGGTTGAGAATGTGCAGAGATTAAACACTTTTGCCTTGAGATGGCCAGGTCTTAACCACACGGCCATCTCTTCTGGCCTCCATGGGGATAGTAAATTATTAGAAAGTGTTATTCGGGGACACAAAAGCGTGATTAAATGCCTATTTACTGATACCAAAGAAAATGGAGACTTGTCTCAAATTCTTTCCCTGTGTAAGCTGTATCATGATGGCTAATGAATACTTCTCCATTGCATTTAGCTGAGTTAGGGGGTTTCTGCTGTGCTCAGCTGTGTTGGCCAGAAGCAGGACATGGTGGTTGTGCCCCCAGCCTGCTGCACTGCCCATTCCCGCACACAAAGTGAACTGCAAAATATACTTCATTTCATCCAGCTAGATACTCCTCATTCTTCTGGAAGAAGAAGAATCAATGTCATTCCTAATCTGTGAAATTTATGATTGATGGATACAAAGAGAGCACCTGAGTACCCTGCATGAGCCTCCAGGTACTTTGTGCCTACGAGGCTGAAGACAGCGGGGAACTGTAGCTATGCCTCATGTGTGGCTTTGGTTACCAATATACTCTGTGTGTCCTTCCCCCATAATTCCTCCACTACTACTGAATTTCAGAATATAAAACTGAACTTTCTAGTTTTGGTAGGTCTTATGATTTCAAATATCTTCCTTCCTTCCAGCTCCTTGAGCTTAATCCCAGTGCAGGCAGTAGTGCCAGCCCTCAGCTCCCAGCCTGATGCCCTTCCTAAAGAAGTTTCCCATGCATAATTAGACCACAACACCCAGATTGTACTTTAACACTTACTTAACCTGGTATGGGGTTTGGCTTAAGCCTTCCTGGCTGTGCCTCACACCCACATGGAAGCAGTGGGATTCGTGGTCACCTGGGGATGGCATAGCCTGGGAGGAGGGTAATGACGCCTGAATCCCAGGGAGTGGGAATATGTGAGGTTGGTTTTCTCAGGGTAGTTTTGCTTTGACTTTCAAAGACTCAACTTTACATGGACAAGTAAGATCATAAAAGAAATTTCAAGATATTTGGTGTTTTCTGACCCTGAGTCATCTTTCATACAGCTTTGAGTGTGCTCTTCCTCGGAGCAGCCTGAACACACCAAAGCCCTTCACCAGCGTGAAAAACTATCTTTACTCACAACTTAAAATAACAAGGAGTAGAGACAAAATTTGGCATAAACAGGACTAGAAATCAAACATTCTTATTCTTTGTCCAACTCCTGAATTGCTGCACCACATTACTTGACCAAACATAGGTGCTGTGTTGCAGATATACATTGCTTTTATTATTAGTTATTATAATGATCTTTATATTTCTGTGGCACAGGCCATGTAGCTTTACATTGGAAGGTTGTCTGTGGCATACTGCACCAAAATCCAGATTTGCTTCCCTGTTTTCAAGGCCCTCGATTACACTGGCCCAGGTGAGAGGAGAACTGCAGCACAACAGGTGGTCACAGATAACCTGGATTATTGACCTTCATTCCCACCAGACACAGATTCTCCAGTTCTGCTTGCTTTCCAGGGTGACTAGTGACATCTCAGCACTTGCAGGCTTTTCCGTATAATGAATATTGTGGCTCTAGTGAATGCTGGAAACTCAGGCTGAGAAATAATCGGGTGGTGCTGACCACAACCAGGGCATTTCAAGGCAGCGTGTTGAAGGATGGCAGTCAAGGTCCTACTGGGCTGAGCCACCTTTGTGCTGGGGACACTTGAGAGCAGTAGGAACACTTGGAAAAGACATGAACTGAGGGAGGTCCTGGTTGTGAGGCTTTCTGGTACAACAGCAAAACATGGCAGACCTGCCCTTCTGGTCTTTATTTACTGGGTGACTCAAGGAAGAAAAGCATCTAGCTAAGGTTTGGTGGTACCTTGGATACAGCTTGTGTGTAACTAGAGCATTGCATACAGCAATGTGGTCTGGAGCCACCAGAGTTACTCTGAGACACTCTTTGAATCCTCATGATGTGTTACCATTCACAGCAATACTTTCAGGCTTTTTAGACTCTGCATAAGCCACAGGTTTGTATGGAAGTGCCTGTGGATAACATTTATGGGAACATCTCCGGAAGGTATCTAGAACACCTTTCAGGTAGTGTATACTCTCTCCCAGTGTCTGGGAGAAGATGTGATATGTGTTGTGACCTTCATAGCACTCTCCTAAATGCTGTAAGTGCTCCATTCTCTTCTTGATGAGACTGATTTTATACCAGGAAATTTTCAGCTCTTTGGCTGAACTTATTCTTGATGCTCCCAAAGCAGAAATGAACCCAACATCTTGACATGATTAAGAGTTTCTCTCATTGACTAATTAACCAAATAATATTTCTGACTACAACAGTGTCTTCCACAGCAATGTTACTCTTTGCCATGCCTGAAATTTGACTTCCTTAAATCTGGATAGCAGAAATGCATCAACCTCAGTAGGACACACAGACTCCATTTAAAACACGTCGCAAAAAATCTAAGCTTCTCTATTTCAAAAGCCTTTTTCATCATTCTGTGCTCACTGAAGACAACTCTGAGAAGTGCTTCAGACAGAACATAGGACTTATCCTAGAATTTTTAAGAGTGGATGACTCTTAGAAAAGCTAAGTTGTATAGAAACACATAAAGATCTGAGTTCTCTGTATAAAAATTCATTAACAAATCAAGGCATCTCTTCTAATATTTTGAGCTTTTCTTGCACAAGTTAATAACAAATCAGATTTTTTTTCACCGACACTGTATGGACATTGTCCATACCAGCATGAACATCTTTCTATTTGTCTGCAAGTGCCCAGTCTTTTCAGCACCAGATTCCATCTCTGGCAGCTCTTGTTCAGAATTATACCTTGGATGATGAATGAATTATATCCAGAATACACGGGTTAAGTTTTTTGAGTCTATTTTCCAACTTCTTCCTCCTACGGAGGGGACAGATCTGAAAAAGATCTTAATTTTGTGAAGGAAAACACAAAGTCCCTCCAGTTCTGCTCCAGGATGGCATGGCCCTAAGGTTCCTGATGGATGCAACCCGTCAGAAATCAGGAAGAATGGGTTTTTTCAAGTTTAATTCTGCTTTTTTGTGCCTCTGAGATTCGGAGTTGCAATGCCCTTCTCCTTCTGCATCTTCTGCAGCAAACCCAAGATCATTCAGGTCAGAAAAAGCTTGTTCACAGAGACATTTTTAGCTGCAGAAGACATGGATCATTCCACAAAGAAAAGCTGTGAATGGAATAGTGTCAGATAGATGTGTCTAACACTGGAATCTCCAAGCTTCTGCTTCCTTGTACCTGCAGCCTAGACTATGATTGATGTTAATAGGCAAATGTTAAATGCTTGTACCACTATCCAGCACTAGTACTTAGGTAGGGATAGTTTCTATCTATCAACTCCTAATTGCTTTCTCAGAGCTTGAATGCAACAGTTCTAGAAGCTGATGTAAACTTCTTAAGGAAATAGCTCATGTTCCATATATATGCAGATTACTTATGAATGCATAACCCAACCATCAAACTGTGAGATCCCATCTTACTGGTTGATATCATCCTCTGTGGTATTCTGGCAGGAAAAATAACTTTATAATCATATGACAGATTTCTACAGAAGGCAATTTCTTACTTACCTTATCCGCTTCCCACTCTTTCATTTTGCACTTGTCCTACTGTAAGGAGGACATGTATTTTGGAATATTTAACACAAATCCTCCAGACAAGTGCTTTCCATTCCCTGCAGAACAAGACTTTATTTTGTGTGTGAAGCCTTCTGAATCAAGGCAAAGAGCAGAGAAATAACAAAAGCAGAGCTCAGGCACAGTTTTACACTACAGAGCCCATTCAGTAATGTGTACTCCAAGGTTCATGAGTGTCTAAAGCCTCAAGTTTGCTCCCTGCCCTCTCTACAAATGAAGACCCTGGGCCACTGTCCCCTCTGAGCCAGTTGTGTCCTGCTGAGTGTTTGTGTATTCTCTATGGAAGACTCCAAAATCCCAGGGAAAGCAAAAATGTCAAGCCCAGGGAGGAGCCAGGAGGTAGAAAAGAAATGAAAGGCTGGGGCAGAGTCAAGAAAGCTCAATAAAACCCAAGGAGAGAGAAAATAGAAGAATAAAGACAAGAGAGAGGAAAGGTCTAGTGTGGATCAGGAGTTAGAGTAGGGCTGCACAAGGCACAGGGGGGTACCAAGAATTAGAGGGAGGAAAAGCCATACCAGTTGAGCATAGAAGCAGAGAGGATCTTTAGGTGTAACAGGGGAAATTAAGTACTGTTGTTGGTGGGGTTTTTTCCTAGAATGATCTTTTTAAGGAATTTTTCATAGAAACAACTTGCACTAGCCAAGCTGTTCAGAACTAAGAAAGTGCTGAACCATGACAGTGCGCAAGTGATATTGCAGCAACTGCTGCAGGATGCAGGAAACACTGGACTGCACTTCTTTTCCCCTCAAAGGTGAGAAAAGTTATTTATAAAATCAAAGAGAATCCAATATCCCCAAAGGAAATTGAATAAAGGTAAGTTTGAACCAACTTACAGGGAGAGAAGAGTTAAAAGTCAGTTTATTGAAAAAGGTAAGGCCAAAATGCAAACACAAACAGGGATACCAGATGTCTGTTTTACAACAGCCTGTGATAGAGCTGGTGATGAATGTACAGATCTGAGCAGTGACTTGGGAGTGTTTTGTGTTGTGCCAACCTGTCACAACATGCAGCCCTCACTCCACAAGTGTCATGCTCCAAAGAGAGACCTCTACAGAGACCCCAGCTGGCCCCAAAATGGCTGGCTGGGGAAATGGCTGAAGATTTGGGGATCCTAGTTTTGGCCCATTCTCTTTATAGCAGAAGCTGAGTATACAAGTGTGTGTAAAGCCTTCTTGCTGCCCATGCCTAGCCATCCCCACACAGGTTTACATATTGGAAATTCATTTAGGAGGCATCCCAGGTCTGGTCCGGGAAAGGACGTCTTTTATGCTGACCCATTTTCCCAGCGTGCCTCCCCAGAGCCTTAGGTATCAAGCAGCAGTCCCAGGCACTGCCAGCATGACAGCCTACATGATGGGAGGATCTTTAGTGCTGGGGATTAGAGTTTCTTCATTTCTTAAGGCTTGTGCCAATGTTTCTGAGGACATAGGGATGCCCTGAGTCCTGCCAGGAGTGGGAGAGGACGAGTGAGTGGGCTGGGTTGGGAGATGAGAGATGGAAGGAGAGTCAGCTCTGGAGGGTCGCAGGATTCCTGTGTAGACACAGATGGCAACTCAGTTCTGCTTTGGGGTCCATCTGGAGGTTCACATTCCTCCCACCCTCTACCTGTGAGGCTGGGAAGAGGAAGGTCTTTATCCTCCCCTTCACTCAAAGACTGCCGTGCTGGAATTGATGGTGCCGTCTGAAGAACAGCAAATTATCCTGGGGGTGCTCAAAATCCCGAGTACCTCAGATTGCATTACAGACCCCTCTCCGTGTGCTGGGTCCCCCCTCTGGCAGGGCCAGAGCCTCTCCTCTCGGTGACACCCGGCACGGCAGTTTTCTGGAGTCTTTGATGTGATGGCTGCAAGAAACCCACTGTCAGTCACACACTGCGTGCATGCTCTGCAGGTCTAGAGGTCTCGTACTTATTCATTCTTGCCACAGCTCCAAGTCTTCATTTTCTTGCCCCGGGAAATGTGCTTAATTATTTATTTGTATTGGACCCAGGCTTGTAATACTTGGGTGCACACTACAAAGCGGCGTGCAAAGAACTATTGCTGGCTGCCATCACCCATCAGCCCCAGCTCACCCCAGGCCCCTGACAAGATAACTAGCCCCATCGACTGCACATTAAGACACACATTAAGAAAAAAGCAAGGTGAGGTTCTCCGTGCCTGTAGCCCTGTTGAAAGCAATGGAGCTGACATGCCCGGAAAAGTTAACCTGCAGTGCCTTCAGCGGGGATATCCCCCGGGAGCTGACTGATGCTGGGGCAGGAGAATGAGGCTGGTTTTGTTGTGGGCTCTGCCATCCCCAGCAGCCTCATTGGCACCTGGCCAGGTCATGCCCAGGCATCGCAGTGCCACCTCCATCAGCTGGTGGGCACTGCAGTGTGATCCTCCTGATACTGGGGGTAAGAGGTGCTGCTGGGCACTGGGACAGCACGAAAGTTAATTAAAGCTGGTGCTTTTGGAATTTAATTAATGCTGTCTGCCCTTTTGCTTTAGGAGTTCATCTCAGCAAGCCTGAAACTTCAGTGTCCCTGCTCTGGGTTCAGTGCTCTGGCTGTTGTCCACTTTTACCAATATCTGATAAAATGTCCCCTCGTCCAACCATGGAGAGGAGAGTTTTCCAGGTGACTTGTCTCATGGCATGACTCTGGTGGGATTGCCATGAAGCCAGGTCCTATCTGGAGCAGGTCAGACCTGCACTCCAGCTGCTCAGGGCTGAATGAGCAGGGTGGGAAGCAACAGGGATGGTCAGGGTCTGGGTCACCCCTAGATGCTAGGAGGAGCCTGGATTCAAGCTCTGATTTGGAGTCAGGCAAGAAACACAAGTTCACCAAGGTGTACCACATGTTGGGGTAGGTGTCCCTCATCCTGAAGCTGCTCTCTGCTGGTTCACCTTGAAAAATGAATGGGATTGCATGTCTGTGGGGAAAGCCCTTAGTGCTGGCAGGGAATCGCACCCACAAACGTTGAAATATTCATGCAAAAACTTTGTGTCAAGGTTGGCTACCACAAGGACTTTCCACACAGCATGGCCAGGACTGGGTTGCTTTCCTGCAACTGGAGACACGGTCACTGAACACTTTCTTTCAGCTCTCTGTGTGCCAGGCTGGGGCTGCCATTGAGCCAAATGGTGGGAACGCCCAGATGGCCCCTCAGGTATTCACCCATTCAAAAGGAGCCCCCAGTCCTGCTCTGCCCATGCCACATTTGTAGCTGGGGTCCCCCCAAGCAACCTCCCGTCCTCACCCTCCCTGCAGCTGCTCCTGCCTAACTAGAGTGCTGCACCTCAGCGATCACAGTGGGAACCTCAGAAAATGTCTGCTTTTTATCCTATTTTGATCTGCTCCTTTCTTCCAGCCCTTCACAGCATCCTTGCCAGGGCATGTGTGTTTTGCAGGTCTCTGCTCAGGTAGCAGTGCAGGAAATCAGTCGTGCTGGACCACAGCAAGGTTTTGCTCCTCCATGAACCAGAGCTCATGTTGAGCAGCAGGATTTATTAATCCTTTGCAGAGGATCTAAAAAGCAGTTGCATGGCATGGGAATTATGTCATGGGTTCTGGGAGTCCAGAAAGCTCTTTGCACTGCCTGGTTCTGACAGTAACTTCTTACATGACCTGAGGCATGTCACTTTGCTGATTCCTACCTTGATCTCCCCATCTGGCAAGTGGAGATAATACTGTCCTGCCCCATACAGCTGTTAGGAAGATAAGTTCGTCATCTTTTTCTGAGGTACTGCGATGCTACAGGAGATGGATAATGAGACAGACAGAAAGATAGCTAGATAAATCAATCTCTTCTCATTCAAGTGAAAGCAGGCACTGCAGGTGCAGCGTTTGAGATTAATCATCAGAAAAATTAGTTCCCTCAGTATCTTTTCAGGAGGAAGAAACAGCCGTAGGGCCCAGTCCTGAGGAGAGTTATGCACATGAGTAACTTTAACTTGAATTCAAAGGCAGCTCACAAGTAAAACTACTCATGTGAGCAAGTGCATGCTCCACTTGCAATTTCTGAAAATGCCTAAATAAATGATGTGTCCCAACTGACACATGTCCCTAAGTCACCAGGATGCTTTTAAATATTTCCCTCAGACATTTATTTCTGCCCTTTATTAGCCAGTTGCTTTATTAGCAGCTGGCTTCCTGAAAAGCAGTGGGTTACAGCTTTCTTTGCAAATAAAATGAAATAAAAATAAACACAAATGTGTTACTCATGGGCCTTACACACACTCTGATTTTATATATACTATAATTGCATTAATTCAAACTAACCTGTTACTCTTTCAACATTTTATATGTTTGCTTTATGTTAAACTCTGTCACATATATTTACATTCTTTTTATTTTTATTTTTTATTCTGTTTGGTATAACAGAAAGGGGAAACTTTGAAGGCAGAGAAGTCTTATTTGAACTTCTCTACTTCCATGTCCTATAGGAATCACTTTTTTTTTGTTGTTTTTTTTCCCTCCAGACCAGAACATGGAGCCCTTTAACAGGCCAGACTGGAGTCAGAAACTGAATAGGGTTATATATTCAGTTGCCATAGTTGCCATATGGTGCCAACATTGAATGAAATAAAATAAAAGTCCAGAAGGACTGAGAATCAATACTGGGGCAGCCTGCACGATGCTGACTGTAGGACAAAACCTCCAGCTTTGGCAGAACATGGCAAAAATCCCAACCCCAAACAGCCAAAAATCTGCTGCAGAGGAAAAGTCTCCCCGAATGGGGAAGCCAAAGCGGCGCCGTGTTGGGATGTGTGTGCGCCCAGGAGGAGCGGGAGAGCCAACCGAGGCCGTGTGGGCAGCGGAGAGGGAAAAACTCATCCGAGCGTGAAGTGGCGAACAGTCCGAACAATTGTCACGACAAGAGGAAACGCGTCTCAGCCCAGCTCAACCTCGCCTATCACGGATGGACAATTACCCAGCCGAGCTCTGCTGGCATGAAAGGCAGCTCAAGGCAAACCGGGGGGCGAGGGCTCGACAGAGAAGAAGAGCGAGGAACTAAAACCAAGTGGATGTAAACAAATATGACAGGACTGTAAGGCCTCGCATGTGGGCTTAGGGCTGGGGAGGTGTCGTGGTTTAAGCGGACAGGAAGATATTGTAAATCTCCTGGGTTTCAGCGTGTGCTGTGAAAAGGGTGGCTGGGAATGTGGTATTTCACAAACGTGAGAACAAAAGATTATAGGTTGCAATAGTAGATGGTGGAGAGGAAAAAAGGGGTAGAGGAAAAGGAAAAAGAAAAGAGGGGGAAAGAGAAATAAAGAGAAGGGGAAAATAGAGGGGAAAAAAAGAGGGGGGAGGAAAGAGTAAAAAAGTCACCCGCACCAACTCTATCTCAAATTTCTTATAGTTCAGCATTCAAAAGGAACTATGAGATGCTCACTAGGCTAAGCAAAATTCAGAGCATCCTCATATCAGTATTTCTTCCACTTTTAGTTAACAGAGCCCTCCCATTCTAATTAAAATAGCTTCATGAGGACTGAGAGTTGATTCCAGAAACTCAAGCTATCAACATTTGCAGGTTTATATATAGAGAAGAAAAAAAATTAAGCTACCAGGAAACTAGCACCCAGGAGTGCCAATATTATCAGGAAAATTAGAAGGGCTTTGAAATCGCTCCCAAGTGTTCTGAGGAACTTTGAGCCACATCCACCGCCTGCAGAAAGCAGGACTGAGGGAGTAAAAGGCTGCAGAGATTTACCCCTGCACAGGATATGGCCCTGGTTTCAGCTATATTCAGGTGAAATATATAAAATGTGCCAAAATATTGGCCATAGATAGATTGCGACCTTGGAGCTGGAATTGCTGGAAAACAATTTAAAAAATGGACACTGAAGCTAACAAAAGGAGCGGCATCCCCTGGTCCTTCTGGAAGTGGATTTAATTCCAGAAAGAAGGCAAGGGACAGGAAAAAGCCTGCATGAATGAAAAATCCTTAGACAGGTATTTTTATAAATCAATGAGGGAGAAATCTGGTTGATCTAAAAGGCTGGTATGCGCCATGAATACTGTATTTAACAAAAGTCTGCAGAGGAGGAGGAGGAGGAGGAATACTGTACAGCCACCAGCATGAGGAGAAGCAGGGGGACTCCTGCAAGAAACCATAATTAAGCTGCAAGACTCTCCTGCTCCTCTCAAAATGAAGAACAGAGAGAACAAGAAGCGGCCAATGTGGCTTCATAAGGGACTATGCAAAGATCTGAGGCTTTAATTTTTTTAATTAAAAAAAAAAAAAGAAAAAAAAGCTGTAGTCAAAATTAGAAAGCAAGAGGGGGCAGGGGAAGGAATCAAACAAGCATACTCAAATTCAGTTAGGGATTATAGGGGAAATAATAAGGATAAGGGGGAAAAAAAGAATTTAAAGCTAAGCAAAGAACTTTGAAAGGGCTTTAAAACCTATATGAAAGGAAAATTACATTCTAGAAAGACAGTAGGCCCATTAATTAATTAGAAGGGGATTAAACTATGGGTGAATCAAAAAATGGCTGGACTGATGGACTTCTTTTTAAAAAATTATTCTTAATAAGAATAAAGCAAATTTTGTAGGGAGGTCAGAAAACTTAGTAAAATAAATAAGTGAGCAAACATAAAACCAGTGGGAAAATGTATAGTAAATTGTCTGTTCAACCTTTTCCTGCTTTTTGGTTACGGGCTCTCTGCAAGGGTGTTACAGGTTTCTGAGATGTCTGTTATTAAATACTCCTGCACAGCATTTTCTGTAAACTATTTGTGAAGAGTGTGATGATGCTGAGCTGTTCACTGTGAGCATTTGCTCCTCAAACCTGAGGCTGAGTAGGTTCATCTGAGTGGACAGAGAGGTCAGAGTCTGTATTGTTCTCCCCTGAGCAAGCAAGTGGAAGCCTCCCCATGAGGACCCAGCTTGCCATCAGTGAGCCTTCTCCAGCACCACATCATCAGATTTTTCTTTTCTTCAAATATTCTTACATGTTACTTAAAACTGGCTTTCCACAAGTAGTCCTACAACAAACCTGTTTAACCAAGTATCTGCGGGTTCTGAAATGGAATTTCTTAGAGACAAGCAGAATAAAAAAGGCAATTCAATGTGATTCTATAAAATGTGACAATATAGAAACTACCTAACCTGGATTTCTTCACCACTGAGGGAATTAGCTAACAAATTTCCTAAAGCACTGTCACTTTCTTTTCTTTTCTTAATGAAAAGCTGAAGAGTTGTAGGAAAATTAGGATGAAAATGTTGCGATGCCAGAAGAAAACTGGTCCTGTTTTCCTAGCAAAGGTAACAGATCTACTATAGCAATTCAAGTAAAGCAACAAACATTATTAAAAGAAGCATCAGTTTGAGCTTGTCCATGTAGAGAATTTGGCCAAAATAATCTGTTCTGCCACCACTCCAGCCACCCACCCACCCAAAAAAAAAAAAAAAAAAGGCAGACTAAGAAATAGTTGCACTGGAGCACCTCCTCATGTGGGTAATATCCCCGAATAAACGAGGCTTTGATTCCAAATAATCACTGTCTCTTCTGAGTGGTTTTCCAAAACCAAATGCTTTTTACTTTAGAACACATTATCCAAATAATATATTTCAGATGGTGGGACTGATTTTATTTCAGTGTAGGTATTCCAGATATTTTTCTCCAAGTAGATAAATCCTCACAGCCAGATCTGAAGATACTGGGAGCCAAAGCACATCTTTCCGTAGACTTTGATGGGATTGGGCACTTAGAGGTTAACAGAGAAAAGAAACAGCACGGATTTATGTAAAGTAAATTTTGACTGTCAAACACTGAGTTCTTTTTTATACAGATAGAAAATTTGTGAATTCAGGTCTGATGCTCAAAATACATGGGATTATCCATGTGAGCACAGTTCAGGACTGCTCAGTTGGGTCCTTGGATTTTAATAAAACAGTCACTGCTGTCACCCAGCGTCTTACTCCCAACATTAATTCAGATTGACGTGGTTTCGAACGTGTCTCAGCAGAAAGAACAGAAGAATGGCAACGAGCTGATCTGGGGGAGCCTCTGGTGGCATCTCAACAGGGCAAAACCCTAATGCAAGCCCTGGCTGTGCAGGTGAGGATGTGTGGATGCACTTGGCAGCCTGTGATGGGTTTGCTTCCCTCGTGATACTCGGTGCATCCTTTGCCCCATGTGACCTGTCCCTCCTCACTACAGCCCCACTGCAGACACCTGCTGCACTTCAATCATGAAGGATGCTTTCCCTATTACAACCAAACTAATGAGTGTGCCAACACGTGCTTCCTCACATACCTGAGGACTATTGACTTGTAGAGGTTATAAGCATGTGCTGAAATGATTCACTGAATTGAGAGCTTGTTTACCAGCTGTTTCAGTGATCTGAAAGAAGAAGTGAATGTTTTGTGGATGTAATATGCAAACTAAGGTAAGCTGGGTGAATTTGAAAATCCCACAGATGAGAGCAAAATAATATAAAGGAATCCAAAAAGGCAGGAAAAATGAGTAGAGAATAAAATGAGATTCAACACAGAAAATGGAAGCTACAACATTTGTAGAAAAATAATCTAAACCCCAGATATTCAATCAGTGATAAAAACCCAAGAAGCAGTAATGCTGCAAGAGATCTAGAGATGATAGTGTGGAGTAAATTAGACATGAGTTTGCCTTGAGATATGGCAGCAAAAAAAGGCCAATTTGATTTGGGGCTGAAGACTTCACAGCGCAAGAAGGTAATAGCCCGTCTGCATATGGCTCTGGTGCGGTAGCGCCTGCAGTATTTAATTATGGGCACCACATTACCTGAAAGATAGTGACAGATTGAAAATTATTCAGAGGAGAGCAATAAAAATAGTTCAGAGGCTGGCAGGATTGAGTTATGAAAAGGCAGAGTAATACGGACGCAGAATCCACACCAGAAGGTGCTTATCCCCACAAGCAGGAGTGTGTGATGGCAAAGCTGGGTCTGCCTTTCCCCATTTCTTCCTTGCTTGTTTCAACACCGAATTGGTATGTTCATGGTTCACAACAGCATCAGCATCTGGTGAGGGAGTGGGCATGCAGCAAAGTGGCTGCAGAAAGATGTGGCTGCTGGACCCCCTTGAGATATGCATTGAGAGACAGGAACAGAAAAGAGAAAGAAGAGAAAAAAATCAAATATAGGAGCTGAGGTTCATGTCACTGTCTCCTCTGAAGCCCCTGTTTTGGGGTACTAAGTCAAATGGCAATAAATACCCCAGGGAAAGGAGATTGAAACCCAGGTCATGTCTTGGAGGACACCCCTTGTGTGCAGCTCCAGCTCTGCCTCCAGCACAGGAAAGGGAGGAGGCAACAGAGTCACAAGTCTGAACATGTGGCTTTGGTGCATCCAAACCTTTCCCCGTGTGGCTGCTCAGCCTAGAAGCTACCATGGAGACATGCATGGAAGCTCCTGGGTAACAGCAAGTTAAAGAAAAAGATGGAAAAGAGAATAGGAATGGGAAAAGTACCATGCAAACAGCAGAACAGAGGGATGCTCAGGGAAGGCAAGGCTGAGGATAGAGGAACGGAAAACCAGAACCTTCACAGGTCCAGTACTGATCCAACTTAAAATCTGGAAAAATGTGCCTGTTTGAATTTTCCTATTTCTTTTTTTTTTTTTTTTCCCAGTGGGATGCATGTTCGAGATGGGACAAGGTGCTTCACAGAAGGTGAAGGACAGGAAGAGGAGCCAGGATGGGGAGCCCAGGTATGTGGAAGAGTCTTTGGAAGTTGATACAAAGGTTTGCAGAGGGTAAGGGAAGCCTTTTTAAACTTTCTTTCTAAAAAAAATAGAATTTACTGGGGAGAAATACTAAGTAAGAAAGGGCCACATTAAGAACTCTTTGTTACAATGAAAGAACATCTGGTACAGAAATTTTGCAACTATTGATAATGTTGGGGACCAATAAAACAAAGCCGTGGAGTGCAGTTCTGAACAGGGGCTTTCTGCTACTGGGGCAAATGGGGATACTCCTTTCCAAAACCTTCCTTTGTCCTAAATCATCCTTTGATGAATCTTGTCAAGAGAAACGGTGAAAAGCACAATTTAAAGGTATGAGTAGCAGGCAAGTAGCTTGTAAACAGAAACAAGCTACCCTGTGCTGGTGAGGAACCTGACAGTGTTGTGTATCTTGAGATGACCTGGCTGTGAGCTGATAGCACCTCACTTAAACACAGCACCCTCACTTCCCTATAGGACCTATGGGTATTTGTTTCAGTGTAACTCAGTTCTTGCAGACCTATGTTCTTTTTTTACTGTGTAAGAGAAGTGTTTGGTTTAATAGAGAGGATACAGTCAGGGTCTGTTTGGCACACAGACCCTGGTAAGCAGCTTTTCTATCACATGTGGTTTTATTCCATGTCTGAAAGTACGATGGCATCAGTGCCTGAGCACAGATTCATGCTGTGTCTTTAAGACGTCCCTGGATTTGGGACATGTAGATGCCACTTTAAAAGCACTGGCATTTCCCGTATTTGAAAGTGGCTCGTTTCTGAATAGTATTTCACTGGGGATTTTCTTTGAGAAGAGAACAGAGCTGGATGAAAAGAGTGCAGATTTACACACTTCTCAAGTTGAGCTACTGTGCAAATGTGCTCCACTCACATCTCCCCCTCCTTTTATTTCATCTCATAAATTTAAAACACATTTAAGATTTGTACAGGTTTTCAGCAACCCTGATAAGGACAAAGACGTTTGTCCCTGTAACAGGAACTAACTGGCTACAATACAGGGCTGGAGTCTGCGCCTGCACTGCTGGATCTGCGAACAGTACCCTGTATCCTCCAGAAAGGAGCCTCACCAAACCTGGCCACTGCCTAAGGAAGAGAGGGGCAGAGCATGACAGGCACTGTCTGCAGGGTCAGGCTGAGCCTGGAAGTGGAAGTCTTGTTCTTGGTTTCTTATAGTCTTTTCTCGATAGCACTGCTTAATGCCTTTTTGGTGTACATTAATAAATACTTCTGTTGTCCATATGTGATTTACATTTTTTTACATATTCCCAAGAAAGAGAAAGGTTTCCCTTCCCTTCCCTTCCCTTCCCTTCCCAGATTTCACTCCTTTTCACTGCGGAACCCCAGGTGTAGTGAGGTTTCCCATGCTCCATGTCTCCTAAAGGAGCTCATACTCATGGCAACATTTCAAATGGATGTCTGAGAAAGTTCTCTTCTGAGCAAATAAATTTGCCATAATAACAAATAATTGTGTTTTCCCTGTAGGAGGAAGGCAATATTGACCAATATCCAATATCTCCTCTGAGAGCATAAAGTGACCTTGGGGATACAGTACTCTTCAGTGTTGAGAACCAAGAGATTTATGAGCCATCCCACAGGGAAAGACAAGCTTGGTTTGGCTGGTGGGCTCCTGGGAACAAGCACTGGAGATGAGGCTGGCAAGGGTTGCAGGGAGTGAAAAAGCAAGAAGCTCTTTGCTTTTGCACATATCCAATGTAAATTCTCTTCAATGAAGGTAATGAATTATTTTCTTATTCAAAATATGTGTGTGTATACATATACATACATACATACATACATATATATATATACATATATATATATTAAAAAATAGGGACTGACCTGAGAGCTGAAATGTTGATAAAGTATGGGGAAAATGCCAAAAGAATAGTATTTCTCTGGAAGCTGAGTATAGACAAACAGGCTATTTCAAGCAAAATGACAAAATGCCCTTGTCTGAAAATCCCAACCTGACCAGACTATTCTGTAATGAAGGTAAATTCTTTGGTTTCTGTGGTGACAAAGATGTGGTGCTGTGGTGTTGGGTGTGCCCTGAAGGACATGCTGTGTCCCATGATGCCTGAGGCAGCTCCTGTACCTGCAGCATCCCCCACTGCTCCTCTAACCCAGCCTCAAAAACCTCCAGTGCCAGATTTTTTACAGTACTCCCAGGTAACCTCTCCCAGTGCTTAACTCTCTTTATAGTTTGACATTTTAGCTAATATCTAACCTACTTTTTTTTTTTTCTGCAAATTAAGCTGATTATTTCTCTTTCTACCCCCAGTGGATCTGGAGAACAACTGATGGTGTTTTTCTCTGCAACAACCTTTTACATCCTGGAAAACCATTACCCGTCTTCTCTTTCCTAAATTAAACAAACCCAGTTTCATCAGTCTTTTCTCACAGGTCAAGTTTTCTAAACTTTTTCATTGTTCTTGCTCTTCTTTCAACTTTTTCAATCCTTTTAAAAGACTGGCATCCAAAACCAGACACAGTCCTAGAAATCCAGCTGCTGCTCAGTCTGATATTAACATTAACACATTGCAGGGAGGGTCGTGTCCTGAGTTTTTTTTTTATTCTTCCAGGTTTTTTCCTGTTATTACCTATGCAGTTTATGGTTCAGCACAAGCCCCAGGTCCTTTTCTGGAATATCCCATTTCAATAATGAAACTCTGAGGGATTTTAAATGCATTTCTCGGTCGTGATACCACTGAGGTTTGTGAAACGAAGTTGAAATGAAGGTGGAAAACTCTACCTGGTGCAACACAAAGGCATGTGTGTAATCTTTCTCATTTCAGTAAACTCGCTTTTAAAACGTCTAGGTTTTAGCATCAAAGACCTAATCCTCTTCAGAAATATATATTACAACATAATAAGTATTCTTTAGGGCTTTGGAAATCATCCCTTAATAAAGTCATAGCACAACTTGTAACGTTACAACCAATGTCAGATGTTAAGAACTCTGCAGTATAAATTAACATACAAAATCTTAACGTACGGATCAGGTTTTCCAGGTAAGTGGAAGGGCTTGCTATGGTTAATTTGAAATACAGGCCATGCCGTTCATGCATTCATACCCTGTTGGCTTGTTAAAACTGGGCAATTTTTTTAAAAAAACCCTAAGTATATTTATTATTTCACACTTTGCACTTCACTGCTTGTGGACAATTTCTCTCAAAACTTCCTCCACATACATTTTTATAATAAAAATAGTGGGATGTAAATACATTTTCTTCTTACACTGTGGGTTAAAATTAATTCAGAACAACCCTTTAAGGCATTTCAGATTTGTTCAAGGCTTTTACTTATGTTGACTGATTTTAATTTTGAAAATACTTATACTTCAAGATTCTCATACTATTAAAATAAAGTTAACATGATCTTTTTAATGAGTCCAGAGATTGTAATAAGGATCAAAATCATGTTCAGGTCAGATATTTTATATTACCTTCGTGTAATGATAAATCCAGCCATGAAATTAAAAGCAAATCGTATCTCGTTTATTGCTGTGTTTTATTTTTCATTCATTAATATAATTATTTTCCAGATTTCCAGTAATCCTAACAATTTTAAATTGACTTTTTATAGTTTTACATCATTAGATGTAGTCAACTAAAACAAAACATTTGAGGGGGAAAAAAACATATAAAATTATGGGATTTATAGTCTGAATAAATAACTGTAAGGGCTCTGGTTTTGGCTGAACTGCACAGGATTTTCCTTTAAAGAAAAAAAAATAAAACTTACTATTTTTCAAGTTGCAGGACCCCAAATATGAAAAGGATACTCGTGCACCAACTAGCCATTGCTTTTCAAACTGTGAGATGAGAGCAAGAGAGAGGAGCAACTTCCTTGCCCTCCCTGGGGTCCAGAGGGGCTGCACGGAGCCAGGGACAGCACCACCAGCAGCACCCAGCTCTGGGTGGCCTTGGCCCTCTCAGGATAAAGGCTTCCTGCTCCCGTACCCTTCTGGTACATATGTTCACACGCATATGTGATAGAGATCACACATGGGAAACCATCAGTGTATCTTCTTGAAACGTTTCCATCTGATTGGGATTTATTGCTCATGTTTTTTCAATGAATCATCCCTCCTTTACATTATCCAGCTGGTGCATATCCTGTATTGGCACAACATGAGATACATTTTCTTTTTCCCCTCACAGAGAATAAATAGCACAAGGTGGTCTATCTTTTTCCAAATGTATTTCTTCTTCTTCTTTTTAATTATATTTTTTAAATTCACAAAGGCAATAAACAAATACCAAGGAGACGGTACAACTTCAGTAGCTCTGTAGACGCAACGATATTTTCACAAAGCATTTTATAATTACTGTAACAGAGGCATGTCTATCATGATTGGAGTGTATCAGCTCTTGTGAATACTAGAAATGTGGCTGGTAAGATGCAAGTAAGAGCTTTCCAAGTAATGGAGGTAATTTATGCACCCTTATTATGGAAACATTTTCAAGCCATTGTTCGATTTGGGTGTAGTTTGCTTATTTAAGCATATAATGTCACTCTGTCATTTCACACTTCTCCACCATCCTCTCTGTTGATTACACTTTGTCTGAGACACATGAAACAATTAGTTATTGATAGAGTTTAAGGTTTATGCATAGGGAAAAAACAGGAAAATTTACACATTAGGAAATGCTGCTGTCTAAGCCAAAGGAAAAAAAAAAAGTTGCAAAACTGTATGAGAATATTCATCCTGGAAATATTAGTCCTGGGAATCTAATGAGTATTTAGAACAAATGCAGGGAACACAGTCTTGTAGCTCTGCTAGTAGTGTAAATAGAATCACTACTCACTCTGAGCAAGACAGTGGTCATTCTAAAAAAGTGAGCATGCAATGGGGTTTTCCTTGATGGGGATAAGTGCTCATCCTGGAGAAAAAAGGGACAGACAGGACTCTGCACCAGTTGTGCTGAGGGTTTTTTTCCTACTTAGGATTGCACATAAGGTGCAAAGGGATTGCCAGACTGAAGACTGGGTAAATCTCGAAGGGCATTAGCATCTCTTGGCAAGCCCAGAGATGGCCCAGGCTGATGCCGATGTAGCAACTCCACAGGAAGGTGGCTCTTGGCAGGATGAACCCTGAAGATGTAGGATACAAACCCCTCTGCCTTCTCAGCCCTGTGGCCTCTCTCCATCCACTTTGTCATGCATTGGCCTTTTTGTTCCTTGCACAGCCACAGTAGCTGGTTCACACCCTGGGGAGCTGGCATACAAGCGACACCATGCTAGTAATGACGATGGTGTAAGTACTTGGCTTCCCATCTGCCAGCCCTGCAAACCTCCCAGGGATAGAAGACGCAAGCTCAAGGCTTTACCCTGCTTCTATTACCTGCCTGCATTTTTAGGCTGCTCTAATTTGCCAGCATCATGTTAAGTGGGCACTGCACAGCTCACAAAATTAGGGATACACAGGTGAGCACACAGCATCTTTAGCAGATGCCTTCTGAGGACTGGCTGGCCAGCAGTAATTCCTGGAGAGCTCCAAGGGAGTCTGGAGCATTGGCTGGGAGATAGAGACTAGGATGCAGCCCCTCTGCATTTGCAGTATCACCTTCCTTTTTCCCCAGGCAACATGATCTGATATAACTATAATTATAGGTATGTTGTCATCTGAGCTGTTTGTCAGGAGAGTTAAGTATTAACTATGAATTGCCTGGACTGCAGCAATTTCAGGCAAGCCTGAATACTGCTTGCAGTTATCGCTCTTAGATGTGAGTGGTATTTTTAGCATTTATGATTACAAAAATCTCATGTTTGAGCAAGATCTGAGATAAGATTTTAAGACCCTATTTGTCTAATAGTCTCCCTGGGATGTATTACCATGTGCAAAACTGTGTGGGATGAGGTTATAAAAAGTGGTCTTTCCGATCAGAAGATGCTCTGGTTTGTGAGTGCAGAGCTGTGAACTGAGGCACAGCTATTGCCAGGCAGACGATCATTGATGTCACTATTTAATAAAGTGACAGTTGTCCTTCACATGGGACGAATCCTGCACCTACTGATGTACAGAAAGTAAGTCCCTCGACTGGAGCACTGCAAGAGTAGATCCCTGGGGAGCAGTTAATGTCTGCAGGGACCTGAGTGTCCCCTCTAAATCCCAAACTAGAGGAGACCCTGCGCGGGAAAGGTCCTCCCGGGTGTATGCACTAGTAGGTCAACTGCTTTGCTGGTTTATTCCCCCATGGGATGAGAGAGAATAATTGGGGCTACAATTAGCAACAGACATACGTGTGCTTCTGAGGAAGAAAAGACATCACTGTGATGAACACTTTAAAGTTGGATAATCGCTTCAAACT
>VWZF01006304.1:8877-13877 GCA_013396755.1 Sclerurus mexicanus | reverse complement strand
GGAGACGGTGGGGTGAGAAGAAATGTGGGTGGTAAACGTGGAAAGGCAGGGATGGGCTGCAGGCAGGATGAGGCAGCGGGCAGGGACTGACAGTAAGCAGGGGCAAGCAGCAGGCAGGGACAGACAGCGGGCAGGGACAGGCAGCAGACAGGGACGGGCAGCAGGCAGAGGGAAGTAGGCAAAGGGCTGCCGTCGGACTCCGAGCGTGAGTGTCGGTGGAGCTGCCGGCTCCGTCGTCTCTTCCTGCCTGGGCTCATCCAGGCCACTTACTGACGAAGCTGCGGCCAGGTTTTGGCCGGCAGCCTTGCCTGAGTTTGCCAGGGGCCCCAAATATGCGACAGAGCAGATTGAGGACGGGCTAGTGCTGGTTTTAACTGCAAGACTGGTCTGTGTGTGTGAGGGGGGAGCCCAGGGCATGGATCCCCCCCCGCAATGTTGCATAGCCCAGACCTGCCCTCTCCCCAGCTCTACAGAACCCAGCTCTGTTGTCAGGGATCGTCCCGACTTCCTACACAGAAACCCGGGACTGTCTTCTTTCTCCCCAGATAATCTGGGTGCGTTTCTCTCGGAGCCACGGAGCATCCCCCGGGGCTGTCACAGCACAAATCTCTCCCCTCCGCACACCCCGTCATCGCCTGCTGCTGCTCCCGGGCCCGTCCCGGACTGCCCCGGCTCCATCCCTGAGGGAAGCGGGCACAAATCCTGCCCTGAGTGCCCAGGTCCAGCCCTGCCTGCGGGTGCCGGCTTCCACTCTGCTTGTTTGTTTGTTTTTAAGGCAACGAGAATTTGTTTATAAAATTGACTCGTGGCCCTTTGAAACAAATTGTTATTAACCTTCCCCTTCTGAGCGTTTCATAATCACAGATGTTAGTTTGGAGATGATATCCAAACATCCCAGGGGTACTTTTGATAGCTGCATGGGCGGGGATTGAATGTGGAGGTCGGATATTAAATCAGCGGGATACAGAATTACTTTTTTTTTTTTTTCCACAAACCCGAGCTAGCTAAATAGTTTCCCCCTCTAACTCTGATATGCATTTCACAATCAATGGCGCGGGCATTTGCATATATAGTGCCTGGGTGTGGGTTTGTACATCGCATGTGCCATATACTGCGTTAACAGAGAGCAGAGTGGAGGAGGAACACCTTCACTAAACCTCGGTGCTCAGATGCTCATTGAGCAGAGTTACGGGAAAAACACGCTTAATTAATTACACGGAGGGGCTGGTTGGCGCCGAGCAAATGCTGATATACTTTTGTTCGGCCCTGAAATACTTCCCTGGGTTGGTAGTTTTGTTTGGTTAGTTGGTTTGGGTTTTCTCCTGCTTTATTCTTTTCTTTTTTTTTTTTTTTTTTTTTTTTTTTTTTTTTTTTTTGTGGGAGTCTGCTGCTCTGGTTGGAGGGGAAGGAGTCTGCTCCGCTAGCTGGGGGAAGGAAATCTCAAGGAGAGCTGCCTGCCAGGTTTAAAACTCTTCCAGGCAGTGGGCGACTCCAGGACCAGTCCTGTCTGCCCCGGAGCGGCCGGGTTTGGGGGGAGACTCTGGCTTGGCTTCGAGGCTGTTGTGGATTGGGCTTTTGCCTTTTCCAAAGCAAAAAGGCTGGTTCAGAAAGGCAGTGTTGCTTTGCAAAAATTGCAAGAGAAGCCTCTGTGGAAGCTCCTTCTGTTAAAACAATTTTAAATTTTTAATTTTTCTTTATGGAGGGCTAATTTAGCTGTGCCGTCCTTCCCGAGCCAGCGGGAAGCCGCTGCCCGAGCGTGGGAGCTCGGGCTGGGCGGCACACGGGAACCAGCAGCCTCTCCAAAGGTGGCGAAAGGCAGCAGCAGAGCAAGTGTCTCCAAACCTGTGCCTCTTCGCATGGAAGCTTTCCCCGAAATATCGGAGGCAAGTGAGAAATGCAGCCCATGTGGGGCAGTCGCTGCTCCCACTGAAGGCATGCCTTACCAATGGCAAATATTTTGTGCTCTGATTCTGGATAAAATCCAAGCAGCAGCGTGGTAATTTTCTGTCCTTGCTGCAGAGATTGAACCAACTTAGAGAAGTTTCACTACTGTTTTTTAAAACATAAAACTAAATATATATTCCTGCTGGTGTCACACATCTGTTTTCTGTTCCCAGCATTTCTTACAGGCGGGGGGAGGACAGGTGAAAACTCCACTCCTGCCTGCAAGCTTAGGAGCAGGGCCAAAATTTCCCCCCATGCAGGTTTAGTGACGTCCTAAAAAAAAAAGAAAAAAAAACCCAAACAAAAAAACCAAACCACCTTCGTGGGTCTTACCCACACTTGTGTAACACACCCACGGTGTCGTTTTCTACCACTGGGCAACTGGAGCTATTTTTCGAACCAGATTTAAAACTCATCTTTAGTGCCTGCTGCCATCTATTTTCTCCCTCGGGATTATAAATCACCAGCCTCCATTAGCGGAGGTGACCAAAAAAAATAAATCTCTGGTACGTTAACCAGAAAGTCTGGAGAAATGAAGCAGGATGGGAAGCAGGCGCCCGCAGTATTCTGGTAACATCACCGGCACTCCCGTCGCACTCAGCCTCGGCCCCAGCTCCTCCGGGCAGGTAAAGCCCTTGGTGCACCATGCCAGCGGCAGCTCCGCTCCTGGAGATTTTTGCCCCTTGCAAAATAGACCCTAAAGTATCAGCTTTAAAAATACAAAATATCAAGTAAAATTTTAAATACACCCCCCTTGGTTTTCTCTGGGAGTGCGTCCCCTGCAGCAGGAGCGACCCTGAGGGTGAGTGAGGCTCTGCCCTTCCTCCTTCTCCTCCTGCCTGCGGAAAGCTATTTCGGAGCTCTTGTGCCCTTTGTCGCAGCAAGGCGGATGATCGTTTTATTTTTGTCCAGCCCGTCCTAAAATCGTGGTACTGTCATTTCCATGGGCTGCCAAGCATTTTACAGGGTGCCTGGTTTCGTGGCGTGGCATCGGCAATATTCCATCCCCTCTTCCCGAGCTCCAGGGTTAGGAGTTTCTCTAGCAGAGGTTTTCCAAAGGCAGCCTGTCAGAGCATCACACCACCGGATATTTAAAGTCTTGAAAACGTGAAACCTGTTGACAGTACGTGAGATTAAAGAGATTTTCCTTTCCATTTTCAGCTCTTTTTAAGCAGGAGGAGGAGTGCCCGAGAGGGGCTCAGTGCCGGCTGGCGCTCGTCCTCTCCTTCAACTAGAAATGAATCCCCCCAAAGTTTCCTCATTAAGTCACAAGGCTGATGAAACGCCTGGCTGCAAAACCACCTCTCATAAATCGCCACTGATTTCCACCTCCCCCCACTCCCCCCGCCCTGTAAAGAGTTGAAACTACGAAATACTTCTAACTCCAATGCTCAGAAGTGCAGGCTAAGGACTGTAGGAACATTCAGGGACATATATTCCCTAATAGCACTGCTTCATGGCAACGTCTGAGTGACACGGTTTGAATTTCGTAATAAAGTGGGTTGTTGGGTTGGGGTTTTTTTTAATTATTATTATTTAATGCAGTCCTCGAGAATCGAAACACACAAAATGCAGCGAGAATGTTCACAATGTTGAGAACACAGTTGTAAATAGAAACATTCATATTTCATCCGATTATAAATATTTGATACTTCAATTGTAAAATGCACATGTTTTATAAACTGGAGAGAAGAAAAAAACAACCCCTTTGCTTTCTTGCTAAAAGGCAAAGTCATTTAATCCTGGCTCCTAAGCAGCTGATGGTTATTCACAGAATTTAAAATTACAGTTTTTATTTTATAGCAGGATTCTCTTTTTTTTTTTTAATTTTATACTACTATGTACAATGTGTATCTATTAGAGCTGCAAAATAAAGGGATTTTAAGGCAAAGCGAGAAGTTTTTCCCCCCACAAACTGCGACGCAGGAGAGCCCATTCCTGAGCAGCCACCCACGCATATCCAGGCCCACGCGGGACACATCCTCCCTCCGGAGTGGGGAGAGGGACCCCACTCTCCGGGAGAAACAGGTTAAACACAGCACAGCGCCTCGAACGCACGAAAAACTCCAATTACAAGGGGGTGTCTGCATGGGTAACGGGGGGGCATGGGGAGAAACACCCACCCGCTGCCACGAAGCGTCGCGCTAGCAGGGACTGCACTGGGGAGGGAAAGGGAGAACTAAAAATGTTACTTTATTTGGGGAGGGGGGGCTAAAACGCTCCCAAATGTTTCGGGGAGGTGATGCCGGAGCAGAGCCGGGTCCCATCACTCGGTCTTCCCCTGCAGAGGGGCAGCAGGACCGGGAAGGAGCAGCATCCCGGAGCAGCTCCCGCTTTTCGGAGATGGGGTTCCCAAAGTTTTCCCAACAAGTTGGAAGGGGAGGGGGGGAGTATTAACTCCGTCTCTATGCCTCATCCACGCCTGCATTCCGCACCCACGGATGCCCGTGGGTCTCGTTGTGGGTGTGGAAGGAGTAGAGGCTCAGAAAAAGATCCTGGGCATATTTCAAGACGGTGCTTTCAGATTTGTTTCCCTATCGTTACTTATATTTTTTCCTTCCTTTTAAAATTAAATTCTCCACGTCTATCCCCAAAGTAAGCCCCAGACACTCCAACGTAAAAAAAACCAAAACAACAAAACAAAACAAAAAAAACCCAACAAACAAAAAAAAACCAAACCAGGAAAAAAACCCCAAACCAACCAAAAAAAAAAAAAAAAAAGGAAAAAAAGGTAGGGGTGGGGTAAAAAAAAAAGTTAGAACTCACAGAACAAATAGGAGAACTATTTATTCAGTTCACAGTCGTGTGAAATGCAGCAATAAAAATCTTTGGACTTCAGCAAAAGTTGTTTTTAATTTTTTTTTTTTAATTTCAAAAAACAGCGTCCAATGTCCGTTAAAACTGTGCTTAAGTCTATAAAAAGTAACTTAAGCATTAAGAAAAAAAAATCATAGATAGCGTCTAAAATCTCCATACAACCGAAAAACAAAAAACAAAACAAACCAAAATCAACCAGCCAGCCCAAACCCCCAAAACCAAAACCAACCAACATTAAA
>VWZF01006303.1:20547-44820 GCA_013396755.1 Sclerurus mexicanus | reverse complement strand
CCCCGGCACCTGCCCGCCCGCGCCGCCACTGCCCTGCGGCCGCGCGCCCGCGCCGCCGCCCCCTTTTATCGCCTCCGCCGCGCCGCGGGGCACGCTGGGAAATGTAGTTCGCAGCCCCGTGCGGGCCCGGAGGAGGCGCCCCAGCCAGAACTCCCCGCCCCAGCGCGCACAGCGCGGCGCCCCCGGCGCGGCCGGCGCGGTTTCTGGGGCCCGCCCGTACCCCGTGCGGGAGCGGTGCGGGGACCCGCCCGGTTCGGAACTGAGGGCCCGGCTGGGCCCGGGTTTAACCCCAGCTGTGGGCCCGGGTTTAACCCCAGCTGTGGGCCCGGTTTTAACCCCAGCTGTGGGCCTAGGTGTGTCATAATTTGACCCCAGCCGACATCCAAGCCTTGCACAGCCGCGCGCTCACTCCCCCACCAGCAGGACTGGGAGAGAATCGAAAAGGTAAAAGGTGGAAAACTCGTGGCTTGGGATAAAGGCAGTTTAATAGGGAGAGCAAAAGCCGCACGTACAAGCAAAGCAAAACGAGGAATGAATTCAGTGGTTCCCACGGGCAGGCAGGCTGAGCCATCCCCGGGAGAGCAGGGCCCAGCACACACAAGGGAGACCTGGGGAGACAAACACCATCGCCAAATGTGCCATGCTTTATACACCGAGCACGGTGTCACCTGGTGTGGGATATCCCTCTGGTGGGGATACCCCTGTGCTGGGGTGGTCTGTCCCCGCTGTGCCTCCTCCCAGCTTCCCCCCCAGTGCCCTCAACACTGTGTTGTGTGACAGGGCGTTGGTTTAGAATCCTGTGTGCACTTACCACCGCTAACAGTGGTTTATCAGAAGTTGGAATGGGTGTGAAGTGCTCATTGGGAGTTTTTAGATACAAGCCATATAGCAGGGACCCTGCCTATTGAATGAACCCACACCCGACAAAAGTTGAAGTCAACAGACACAAAATGACAAAATTCTGGTGGTTTTCCTGTATTCATTCAATTACCAGAAATTCGCTTTTTGTTCATTTTAGGCATGGTTTATCCACTATACCCTTTCCCCATGACTTTTCTGTCACGTGTAGAGGTGCTTTGGTGTGCTGAACTGCAGGTTTCCCCTCTCCAGAGAAGATGGGCGAGGTCCTTTTCCTAGTGACACCCAAACCCTACAGGACTCGTACTTCCCCACCCATCACTGTCTTCCAATAATGCCCTCCCAGCTTGTCTTTGCCCATTCCTTAGGTACTTGTAACAGCCCCACTTAGCACATCCAGACAGTTTTAGTCTTCACTACCCAGCATCAGCCCACAAAGTACTATTTTGCCCCCCCAGACTCCAAAACAGTGTTCGCAGCCCCGTTCTCCTCACCTATCTCCTGTCCTGCTCCCTCCTCCTAGCTGTATTCCCTGCCTCCGCTAGGAACCAGTCTGTTTCTCACAACTTTTTCAGTCTTTGCAATCTCGGTTTGTTGCCCAGCCAGTCCAGGTCACCTCCCCACTTGTTTGCTGCCTCAGTCTCCCTAAACCCTATTTTTTTCCCCTCCTTGGTCCTACCTCTCCTGTACTTTTTGCACAGTCTCTCCTCCACCCAGTTCTTAGAATGTCCCACGTGATGCAGCCTGGAATTATAAAACTGAAAAAGAGGAGCTTTTTGGCTGAGTCAGTTTTCTGTCAGATCGCTGAAATGGCTCTGCACAGGCTCAGGTGAGAGCAGTCAGCACAGCACGCTGCAGAGGACACGCCAGTGCACAGCCAGAGTGCAGCCACACGGAGGGTAAAGCCCTGGTTCTAGACTAGGACTGGCTTGGGCTGCTCTGGCACTACGGCTGAGGATGTTGAGCCTCAGAGCCACAGCTAACAGGAATGGCAAGGCTTGGCCACAGAACAAATTGCACTGTGACAGCTGCCTCCAAACAACTCGGCTGCTTGTTCGGAGGGCTGGAGAAGGAGCACGGAGTGCACAGGAATGCCAGCATCTGAAAGTGGGACAAACTTAGCTCTGGCTCATCCAAGAAAATTTACCACTCATGGAGAGCAGCTAAATTACTTTTAGAGATTATGTTATCTGCTCACAACTTGCTGTTTTCTTTTCCAACCGAGACTTCTCAGATAATCAGAGGGTAGAATTACTTATGGGACCACTGGCTCAATTGCTTGAAATTAACCTTTAGGATATACTTGGAATCCTCTTTGTCTGCCATGAGGATTTGTGATGCATGCAGCAGTAAGATATCCTATGATTTTGGAAATTTAAGCATTACAGAGTTTATGCCAGCTTGAGAGTTTCAACTTGCATGTTTGAAAACTGGTAATATGTTATCATAATTAGTGCTAACATCAGTTACCATAATAATGGATATGTAATTTTGGTATTTTCCAGTTCACAGTCCCAGATAATTTGCATGCTCTGTGTACAGCCTGTAAGTGTGGTTCCTTGAGAGGGTCTTGCTGACCAGGAGAGCCTCCCTCCATACCTCCTGGTGTGTATTCCTGCTACTGCTTCTCTTATGTGGACCTGGCAACCATGTCATCCTCAGTGAGCTAGTTCAGTCAGTAAAAATCCACTTAGAAAAGGAAAATGGATATTTTTCAGCTGGATATGGTTTCACAAGACACACAGTAGGTCTCTGCTTCCAAAAGCTCCCAGATACACCATGATTTTCCCTCCCAGCCAAAAATTCGTGCCACTTGCTATGCAGCCTTTGGTATTTGTTGGACCTTTACCTGAGCTTATGTGAGTCACTAAAATGGCACAAAAATAGCTTATGCAAAAAGCTGGGTAATTTCCTCCCGTTTTATTGAGTTGCATTGGGCAAAGGTCCACAACGTGCCAGGGCAAGGATGGTGTGGTGAGACTGGGTGTGTGGAAGCAGTGAGCTGCTCAGCCAGCTCAACTGCTCTGGTAATCCCACCCGGAGAGAGCTGCCGGGAGCATCACTATCGAGGACAGCCCACAGAACTAAACCTAAACATTTACAGCTGCAACACGAATTAAAGCACAGTGGGGGTCTTGGCTGCGAGCAAAGCAGGGGAATGTCTTAACATAAGTTGACGACTAAGCAAGGCCGCAAGAATTCTTTCTCTGTCACAATAAAAACTGTGCTATGCCTCCTGAAATCAGACCAATTTAAGGAAGATGAAGGAAAAGGTGTAAAGTGGTTTTGATGATAAGCAACAGATGCATGCTAAATGAGGCTTCCATAGCTTTAATAGAGCCTTTGCGTTTCTAGTCTTGTTCCTATTCTGTCTCCTCAGAATGCATTGTTTGTGTGGAAGAATGACTGGATATTTACCCCAGAAATGGGACGGTACCTATTAAATTAGCAGTAATTTTCTTGTTCCTTAAGCTTCAGTCCTCATTTATTACACTATCATGTTTTTTCATGATACTTCAAGACAATGCACCAGTCTTTCAACCTTTAATGTCCATTTGAAAATTCATTGAATGTCACCAGGAGGAAGAAAACATATTCAGTACCTTCATTTTCTATAGGTTGTGCCTTGAAAGGGTCATGGTTACGAGAACATTTTATTATTGTTAGTCTAAATTATAAGTCTACAAAGTGCAAAACATATATCTGTAACATGTTTTCTATGACAGGGAAAAAAAAATGCATTTTTTGAAAACAAGGTCAAAAATACTATGCTGATATTTTGATTGTGCTAAACAAATTATAATGCAGTATTAGACTGCTTAAAATACTGTTACTATATAGAGGAAATACAGTCCAGGGAACACCGTGGTTCTTTGGGAAAAGCAAGAATTGTGCATATATTTCTTCATAAATAAACAAGAACAAACCTCACAGCTGCTAATTCGATTCGTATTCCTGGAATCAAGCTGTAAACAAATGCTTTTATTTTTGTTTTAGAGGGTGGATGAGGTTCAGTAGCTTTCCATTGGTCCAAAAGAAGGAACATCTGTTGTGGCCATAAAAAACTCGATGATCAAGTTTACCACATCCCACATTAGCAACATTAGGCATTGAGGGCTGAAATCCAGATCAGTCTGAACTTAGTGAAAGTTTTGCTGTTAAATTCCGGGTGGCCTAGATTTCAAGCCAAAATCCAAAGCTTTAAAAACAATAGCATAGTGAGTACTAAAAACAAAAGTAGGCTGTTGCTGTGTGTAGGAGCTGTACACTGGCTTGCCTAAAATAACATTCCAGCCTGGTTTACAAATAGCTGTATACGAGGAAGTATGTATCAAGACATACAATGCTACAAAAGTGAATCTTGTGTTTATAAAGAAAGTGTGATAAGGGCTTCTTTGGTCAGATCACAATATCAATATTAATATAGAGTTGAAAAAATTTAAAGATCTCAGGAAAAGAAAAGGCTTAATTCATCTAAGCATACTATCTTTTTTAACCATTACTGGATCCAGGATCTCACTATATATCTTATACGTTTTTTGTTAAGGAAAAAGAAATACAGGATAGGTGTATTCAGAAAAGTGAAGCCTCCTTCCTATAGACGTATCACTCCCACCACCTAAGAGTTAATTATGGTGTGGGCAAAAATTCAGAGCAGTCTTGAGAAAGAGAACATGAGCTTAATGTTCCCCTCAGATTTGGTTACCTCGTGTACAGCACTTGGAATTAAATCTAAAATTCCTCACACAGCATGTTCTATTAGCTATGTGGTTAAGCCCTCACCATTTGCCCAAATGCTGTGAACCTGTACCAGAGAGGACAAGGTAAAAGTCATCAGAGACACTCGGTAGGAAAGCAGCTGTGGCCATTTGAGATGCTACTGCCCCCAGCTTTTTGTGCCTGCCAAAAATACCTGCCCCAGCTCTGGTGGCACAATGAGACACAATTGCCTCTGAGCTGTTTCAGTGCAAAGTCCAAAAGCTTAAGGCAAGCTGCCCCCACCCCCCTTGGCATTTTCTGCTTTAAACACTGGATTTTTTCCTGAAGCGGCTTAGAGCTATCTGTGTTCTCAGTCTGCTGACTCCACTATGTGGGTGGTATCCTCTGGGAGACAGGCAATAATATCTTAAACCGACACAGTTATTTTCAAAACAATCACTTTCATGCACCATTAGCCACAGAGGCTGGTATAAGCTTTGCCAGTTTTAGATTGGTTTAAAAAACAGTGCTTTTCTATCTGATGCAGATTTTCATTTGCACTCTGAAAGCTGCGGGAATGCAGCAAGGGCTTAGTTGTATTCTGTATTTTTGCTATTTTTTTATTTTTTATTTTCTCTTTCGAACAGGGGTGAAATTTTTTTAACATCAGTTAACTGTAAGTAAAGTTCAAAAATTACCTGACTTAAATATTGCCATTTAGAACAGATAGGTGTGTAAAAGATAGGGCCAGAGAAACTTACTCTTCTTTCTTTGGTTTGGCTCTCTGAAGAATTACATAGAAGTTATCAGCTATTATGGGGCTCCTTGAAGTTTGCACAGCAGAATGTAAACAGAGCATTAAATCTCTAGTGTTACTGATATTCAAGATTCTTGAAACACAAAACTTACTGACAGCTTGCTCTCTCTTTCACGCTAAAATTTCACCTTTTTAATGGTAAGAAAAGTGTCAAATATCAGAGATCTTACCTCAGCTAAAAATATCTTGAACCCCTCACTCCTTCAATTTACATGTGTATTTTAATCTCTGATATGATCACCTATTTCACATTAAACTATAGTTCAATTGTTTTATTTCTATGATTTCTCTAGTAGCAGCAGCATCATTATGCTCATAATGCTAAGCCAGTTTGAAAAGATTTGTGATAAAAACAGTCCGATCACATACATGTTCCATCAAGACACTTGATGATGATAAAACAGCTCCATTACTGACATGAGTATTATTTTGTTTTATTAGTTTAATTATTATATTGCTATATTACATTTTGTTGTATGTTAGATGTCTAGTTCCTTTCTCTCTCTAAAAGGCAGATGTTTCTTATTTAATGTCAGATAAATTCAGCAATTGATTTTGTAGTATGACTTACTAACTGGGTGATAAAAACAAACAGTGCAGAGTTAAAGGAAAAAGTGATCATAAGATGTGAATGGTTTAAGTCTCTATTGCAGCCAGCTCTTCTTGACAGCCTGAGCAATAAGCTACCTCCCCTTTGGGCAGGAGAGGAGCATGGACACAAACAGGTACTGCTGGCTTTCCATGCACTGGCTGACTCATAGACCACTGCTGGTGTGGACAGCATGGAAAACAAACCCACAGAGAGCAGGTAGGCATGCAGTGGTCAAAAACTGCAGCCACTTTGTCCATTGGTGTTACCTTCCGGCCCACACTACCAGTAAGAGAGAGTTAATAGATCCCTGTATAGACAAGACCAAGTGTTTTCCCTGATAAATCCCTATAGAGCTGAAAACAATGTAAAAAATTATTACACCTATCTCCATACATTTAATTGCTTCTCTCAGCTCCCAATTTAATAATGGTTGCTGATACTTTTTGTATTTAAGGCAATGAAAATATAAATGGAAAATGAAATCTAGACTGTGCTAAACTTTTCAAAGCAATGAAAAAAGGTGGATCTTTCCTGATGTTAAAATACCCCTTTATTCACATATATGTGCCACTAGTTATTTACAATGGCATCCTGTGCTGGTAGGAACAGTTTAATTTTGCTATTGATTCAAAAAGAACCACAAACTCCAGCTCTTTTATTCCCTTGGAGGAAGAAAGTATTTTGCAGCTCTTAAAGTTCTTTATTTTTAATACAGTGTGTCTTTGAAATATTGGTTCACAGAAGTATCTATTTCTGGGCTAAACAGAGAGATGACCACTCAAACAATACAATTTTCTCTTTTTAAATTTCAATTTAAATATGGATGGAGATTTTCATCTCCACAAAATTATGTGAAAGCCTCTAGTTTGTTTCATATGAATATACTATTTTGCAGATAGACAGCAAAATTAGGATATATTTGCAATCCGCAGGAATCTTAAATGGATTACTTCTGTTAGGCATCAAAAATTACTATTAAGTACTTTGTTTTGGATTGAGTGGCACTAAGGACCTATTGAGCGAGAAAACCAGCAGCTTACTGTGTCTAATTGCAAACCTCTTTACCTTCAAAGTTTTTTGTTATAATTTTTTAAAATTTGAAGGATGATACATTATATAATCATAAATACACTTGTATTGTGTTGACATTTTCCATAATATGTTGAGAAATTACATTAAAAAGAGTAATTACTTTTCCTCTTGATTGTACCAATCATGCAAATATGAACACAACAGTCCTTATGGGTGCTCATTAATAATGATTATTTGCTTAAAATATTAATTTCAAAATAATACTTTCAAAACCATACTTTATTCACAGTGGGAATATACAAAACAATAACAGTGAAAGGAGGCATTATAGCACAACTTTTTTTTTTAGTATTTTTTTTTAATTGATGTAATATCACAAATTTAAATAAACACACAGTATGTTTGCACTCACCACATAGACTCCTGGGTTTACTGTTTGACAAGAAGAGGTTTATTGGTACAGTGAATTTGCAGGTTTGTTCGAATTGATAACAGTTTCCTAGAAAAAAAATAAACAGATAAGTGGAAAAGGAAAAAAATATATTTGTCTACAAGACTAGTAAAAATAATAATATTTCTAATTTACAATACAATGAACTTTGCTGACCTTGTACATATGAATAACTCATGAGTGTGCAGTTGGATGTTTTCAGACCAATGTAACACACGTGCAGAACTTTGCCAGTTTCAGTTATTTGAACTTGTGCAGTCATCACTGTGAGATGAAACAAGTACGGTTTTGTATTTTTAAAGTTCAAGGAAACTAGGACATGCAGTATATGCAGAGACCTGTGAACAAGTACTGACGATTGCCAACAGTGGGGATCAAAGTGTATTACTGAACAAGCAAGTCCAATCCATTTTGGTTTTCACTAATGGTTAAAACAATTTCAAGATGAAGTCATACATTGCCCAGTGACATCTGGCAAACTTAGGTAATGTGTTCTAGCTGTTTCTAGCCCAAGAGAGCTTGGTCTTTAGTTACCCCAGACTGTTTGTTGTTCCCTAGAGTTAAGCTATTTTGGTTTTAAGCACACCTTGGAGACCCTGTGTTGCAGTTTGTTCGGGTACTTTACAATCTTGTTACCTTATAATAGTTTATTATAAGTCTCAGGTCTGGTCTGTGCATTTACAGTTTATAGAGATGGGACTCTCCTTCTCCTGTGCCAAATCCTTTCATGAACCAGGAGAGAGAAGTGGCTCAGGTTATCAGATGGAAGTGGGTATACCTCAAAAAGCATCTAGTTAGTAGCAGGGTGGCCAGGGCAAGTTCCTTTAATTAAAAGTTCATCTCCTACATTCTCACACACAATGTTGATGCACCAACATGTTTTATATCACACTCATGTGAGCTCCCCTCTCCTTACCAGTGCTGCTTACTGTATCCCATACCAAAGGCCCTTGTTAGGACTTGTGTGCAATGCCAGTGATGCATCCCTTATTCCCCCATGTGGAGATGTGCCTTTACAGGAATCTTCCAGTGGATAACTTGAATGTCATTACTTAAAGTCAAGAGCACTAGTTTTTGAAAAAAAAGTCCTTCTTGCAGTGGGGGGTAATTCAGAATGAAGAGGCGTGTGGCAGAGAGATGAGGGTGCTGTGCAGGGAACTTAGAGACGACTGTGGATGTGAAATGCTCTTCATTTCATGTGCTCACCATTAGAGAACAAGAGAAGCAAATTTAACTGCAGCCTGACAAGACCCACTATATACCTCTCTGGGGCCGACTGCTTCCCTAAGCTTTCAACAAGGCTGCTGAAGAAGCAGAAAGCAGGTGGACATGAGCACTTCTGTTGAAAGCAGTGTTGTCCAAGATTCACCATCAGCAAAATATCAGGCCCTTTTTGTTGTGTTTTCTCCCCTCTCAGTCACACCCATCTCTAGTACATTACTTCAAGACCTGCACTCAGTTGCTTTACGTGATTGAACAAGCTCTTGTGCTTACTAGTCTGAGTACATACAACAGTGAGCTAGAGCAACAGGGTAGTAAAAATACATGTTAAACTGAAGGATACCGTAGGGAATCTGGAAACTTCTGTGGGTTTTAAGTGTCAACAGCGTGACCTACTTTGGAATAAATAAATAAAAAAGGAGAGGCTAAAGTTGCTCTGGCAAGAAGTGCCTGTGCTGGTATTGGGAAGCTGCAACAACTGCGGAGCACAGGGGACTGACAATGGGGAGTCTTAAGGCTGCCAGCTGACTTTGCAGCCCAGGCATCATTAGTATGTGTTGGCTGTTCTGTAGCCTACTCAATATGTGCTGGTAATATTAATCTGGGTTCCCTAGCAGCAGGTGCCTCGATCATAAGATTCTCTAGCCAGATTACTTTGCAAAATTGGCAGGAAGTCCAAGGTTTGAGTGACTTGAAAGAGCAAAATTGAATTTCCAACCTTAGCAGTGTCATTTCTGGAATCAGGCTGGGTATTGATTCTACAGTATCACTTGTTACTTTTAATAGAAACTAAAGAAAAAATTACTTCATTCTCCAAAGAAAAGAATACAATCCAGTACTTTCAGTCAGCACGACAAACAAAAGCAATTGTCATATTTTTCCATTCTCCTCTTATATTTGCTTTAAGGTATACACCATCTATTAGTACTACTGCTAATTTTGATGGAAAAACCTCTGAATTGTGTTATTTCTGTAACATCAGGTGTCCTCACTCTCCTCAACAGCTATTTTGTAAATTCCACCTATCTTCACTATTGTATCCGGTCTTTCCCAGAACTTCACTTAAAAAAAGAGCACAGAAATCCTTTCAAAAGTATAAACTAAAAATAAACCAGATAACATTTTATACTGGGAGACATAATGTTTGGACAGATCAGATGCTTTACTGACCTCTGCTTGTGAAGTAACATGGATGTGAAACTCATGGTTCCAACAGGTATTCATTTGATTTTATGGACACAGAATTTGCCATTTGGCAAACAGAACAGGTAATCTTAAGCCTGCTGAGCACTCTATTTGCAGAACAATATAACCAATTAATTATCCAATATGGATCACTTAGTTTGTTCTCATCTGTTCAAATTTCTACAATTCAAATTCATATAAACATTCAGTTCAGTTTTGAATACAGTGTGTGTACTTGACTGCCTGTGTGTAACATAAGGATATGCTTTCCCACCAATCTGGGACAAATCCTCTCAAGGGACACTAGATTAAATAACCATTTGTTTTTAAACAACAATTGAAGAATTAAAATACTTTACACAAGAGCCATTGTGATTTTTTTTTTTAATCCCTCCTGCTCATTCTTAAACATTTTATACCTTTCAGCCCTTTTTACTCAACATACAGATAACAGGGACAGATTGATGTCAAAACTTTCTCAAACCATTATGGAGCTATATTTAAACTTTCTGACAGGAGAATCCTGTATGACAGAAAAAGGTTGAAGGCATTCAGCCATCCAACACTCTGCCAGGCCCCATTCCAGATAATCAGAATTGGCCCTGAGTAACCTGGTCTGACCCAGTAGCTGCTCCTGCTGTGAGAAGAGGTAGGACTGGGAGAGTCCTGAGGTCCCTTCCAGCCTGAATTACCTTATGGTCAGGTATTGGGAACTAATGTTTGTGTTAGACTTTAATATGGTGAGCCTTAGCAAAGCAATTTTTCTGGAGTGCAAAAGGTACTGTCCAAATCTCTAAATGTGCAGATAGACCTGCAGCTCTTCCCATGGTGTAGATACTGAGCTTACACAGGAAACATCTCAGATATTGTGACTTGGAACCACATACCTCTCTTGAAAGAGAAAAAGAAATTATTTCCTCTATTAACTCATCGGTATCCTCAAAATCTACATCTCACTTCCTACAACAGCTGTGACATCTCCTTCTGCTCCTTCACTTAATACAAACCATCAGCCATGGCCACTGGGGTTCCCAGGGTGGCACACCAGCACTGCAGCCATGTCATGCTGTGCACAGACCTTTCCCATCAAGCAGGCACAGATCCTTGCTGCCCTGCCATGGCAGCAGAACTGATGTAACCTCCTTGGCTGGGGAGGGTTAAAGACCATGAGGAGTTCACAAATACATGGTCTGCAGCACACAACGTATTTCTTCCTGCTGTGAAAGACTGCACAAACAGTCCTTTCCGTGAGTGCATCACTGAGGCGATGGTGGAGGAACAACACACCCTTCTGACAGGGCAGGTCTCACCCTACTGCATGGGGTTACCACCATCTGTCACATTTGTCTCCTTAGTCCCCTTTGGGAGATGTATCGAGAAATTAAAATGATGAAGGTGTATGCAGAGTGTGGAGAACATGGTTAACGTGCAAACATGGATCTTTGGTCAGGTACTGAGCATGAAGACAAGTTCAGTACCTGCTTAATCTTGTTAAGAACTGTGACATCACTAAGTCCACTCACTAACAGAACAAATAAGCATGTGAAAGTGTCTGCAGAGCTAGGCCTTAGACCTCTGGTGACATTTTCTGAGACTGCTTGCATATGGTGTGCATGTTTGTACTTTCCTTCTCTGGGAAATGTCTCTCCCAGCACTTCCAATGTCCTCTCCTGGGTAGTGCAGAAGCCCTGCTGTCTGATCCACACTTAATTAAGGGGCCAGGGCAGGACATGCAGTAGAGGTCCCAGGGTGGGGGGCACTTTATCTCAGTATAATGAAGGATTAAATCATTAATGAAGCTTCATTTATCTTTCTGGCTAAGATGTCCCTAAATTTTCATCTGTTACATATCTCCTTTGATCTCCTGCAGATTCTGCACTTAGACAGGAACACGCAGTTTGCATTCAGATTTTATAGAAGTTCTTATGAAGTCACTTTGAACAAAGCTCTAGATTCGCAAAAATATGTCAGTATCTAATTTCTGTTGAAAAGATAGTAGGGGTAATACTATCTTTTAAATGTTTTCTTGTATTTATTCTGCTGATGATATCATTCAACTCACAGCAATAGTTTTTATTCTTCACACAACTAATTTTGTAGCACAGATCCAGAGTTGTCAGAAATTTGAATGCAAGGAAACTACTGTTAAATATGAAAAATGGTGTAGTGGGGCATGTATGAGACAAAGCAATATATATGAACACTGTTTACAGAATTGACAAGACAGCTCAAGGATGCATGCCAAAGATGTAATTTCTGCAATAAAAAACCCTGTAGTTTTCCTGAAGAAGTGCTGTAATAATACTACCTCAGGTTTGCCTATCAGAGTATAGATGACACTTTCACAGCTGAGAAGTGAGAACTGAGATGACAGTCTCAGTTCCACTCCAGATTGCTTCCAAGATGCTGTAGATCAACAGGGTGATCAAGGACAAAGTCATAGTCTGAGTAATTACAGGAAAGGTTAAGGTATATGGAAAAATCAGGGTCAAGTTTCCAACAAGGGTCCTCCAGTTCAGGAACAGGTCTCTCCACTGGCAAGAGAAATTTGGCCTGACACAGTGATGCTACATGACCTCCAATAAATCAGAATGACTGTTCATGTGAGGAAGCAGAGTTGAAGGAGAACTTCAGTTTCTGATGTTCTGAACCTAGATGATGTGTTCCTGTGACACTGAAGAGAGGTCATGAGTGCCTCCAGAACAGAGCTGAGGCTAAACTGTCAAGTCCTGCAAAACCTGTCAAAGCCTCTGCCAGTTCCAAAAGATAGCTAACTCGGCAAAAGGCTGGGCTAATTGAGTCTGAACTGTGATCCATGCTCTGAACTTCAATTAGCTCGTTCAGGTTAGGTGAACAGTCAGGCTAATTTCATAGGGTATTGATAAAAAGTTTAGGTTAATCACAGTGCAAGGTGATGCACAGGTACACTGGACATAGCAATCATCTGACATTTCATACAGAAATTCTATTTTAAAAGTCACAATTAAGGAAAAACTGTATTTATGCATATGAGTTCATATTTTGCTGCAATTAAACCTTGCATATGCCTGAACACAACACTTTTACATATTGCTGAATGATGTCTTCACTATATTAGAACTGTATTTTGAAAGTACGTTGCATTAAAAGGCAAATGTTTATATGCTGGGAAAGAGTTGGTCCCAGTAGCAAATTTTACACTCACCTTAGTTTTGACCAACAGGATAATTATTTTGGGAAAAAATAAGAAATACTGGAATATTCTTCAGTAAAAAGTATTAAGAACATTTTGATAAGCTGTAATATTTTTTTATTTATTCTATGCAGAGGAGGATTTTCAGTTGTGATAATGCATGGCTTTTAACTAAAATCTGTTGATCAAGATGTTATTAATTATACAGTGTGAGCACAGTCCAAGAATACAACTTCATTATTTCAAACTTCATATAGAGTGAGATGATATATATATATATTACAAATAACTTATTTTCAACAATTGGGATTCTTTTAATAAAAAAAGGTACTTTAAAAGGACTAGTTATTTTTTCTTAAATATTTTTGTCAACAGAGTTGTAGCTTTCATTATGCCATACAGGCATATTATTATAGCAGTGACTCTTTAATTTGTCATTTAATAGGCATCTAGTCTATGGCATGTACTGCAGAAAAATATCGCTGAAGTTGAAATCCAGCACATCTGAAAAGTATTGTAATTTATTTACATTTATGAATATTATAATTAACCAAACTAATTACAAATATTTTTTCAAAGAGAAGAATTTGGAAGGGAGATGAAAAAGCATCAGATTTTATATTACTCTGTAAAAGCTTAGAGATTTCTTTGGAAATAAATGATCTACTACTTATCTCTTCTATGCTGTGACTAGGTTAGTACTGACAACATGTACCAGCCTAGATAAACTAATGAAAATCTGAGAAACAGAATTATTTATAACCTCCTCCAAACTTGTAAAAATAGTTGCCAGAAATTAAGAGGTCCCTTTCTGTTTGTCGACTGTTGAGTCAAAGCTGGGGTTAGATGTAGGTGTCTAACTTTTAGGCCCTCAATTTATGACATATTCTGTACTGCTTCCTATGATAAAAGCACAGGATAGAGAGCAACAGCATCCAGATTTTACTCTTATTTATTGAAATTTCCTCCGAAGTTCCTAAGTTCACAGTAGGAAATATGATTTTTCTATATTTTTAAAACCCCAGGGACACAGTCATTAATATGTCATAAGTTTGTGTTTTACAAAAGACACTATTTTTAGTATATTTTGAACACGGTGCCAAAAGTGCACCAGATGTCTTCTTTTAGAAATGAAGGTTTCCTGGCTAATCCACTCGTCTTAATTCCAGATGCCTTTTTGGTAAAACATGAGCTGAAGAAAAACAAAAACATTGACTTCTTTTTTGTTTTCTTCTATTCTTTCTTGTTTGCTATGCTTTCAGTGTTCTGACGCACCAGTACAACAATAATTCAAAAAGATTTTTGCCTAATAAATTACTGCCTGATGTTCACTACAAATAAGTGCATTACACTGAGCCACAAATACAGACTGAGCTGCTGCTGGCTGTGTTTTCCATCTGTAGAGCCTTTCCCCAAACTGTCTGATGACATCACACAGATGGTTCTGACCCACTGGCATCTCACAAAGCCTCTGCTTAATGCAAGCATTAGCAGCAGCAAATGTTAGCAGTGGACATCAACTCAATGAAGCAGCAGAGTAAAGGAGATAGAGAATTTTTAAGGCTGGTTGAATCTGCATGTGACGTGATGAAAAATAAATACAGGGAAGGATTGATTTAATCTGTTTACATAACTGACTTAAAATTAACTTGCAATTAGGCCCTCACCAAGAATCACTCAGTGGTTATACCCTCCAGATGGCTAATACAAGTATGGGTTCTGGGCAAGGCTGTAATAAGGAGAGATGACCTGCTGCTCCCCAAACGGGTCCTTTCGGGGCCACCCATGCAAAATGTCCAAGCAAGCCACTAGAGGGAACTCAGCCTGTTCCCTACAGGGCCTTGACACTTTCCCTGCTACTCACCCACTTGGACCTTTAAGCTATGTGCAATGCATAGCATATCTAAAGCTACACGCATGTGCTTCAAGATACCTGCCACAGTAACTCCATCTGTTAAAGCAAATGTACCGGTGTTCTTCTGTGCTGCACATGCACACAGTGTTTCATCTTCTACATTAGTAGTAATGCAGGGGTTTTTAACCTTTTATCTCTTAATGCTTTTCTTTCCTCATCATCTCTTTGTCTACATGGTGTCAGTGCTCTCTGGAAGTAAACTGAATGTGCTCTTGGTTACTAGTGTGTGTGTAAAACGAGTTCCTTGCATTTCTGGTAAGAAAGGGACTTGGGAGCAGGAAATTAAGGAAGGGTGGAGGCATGCTAGAGGTTCTTAAAAAGCGAGGTCAGGGGGGCTGGCTGGAACTGAGAAAGCCAATATGGAGGAAGGTTTTTATGTCAGCAAAATAGCACCTCAGAAATAGCACCCAGAGGGAAAGCATCGTCCTTCACTGCCCTAAGGCTTCCACCCACATAACCATCTCAGTAATGTTAAAAGCAAGCAAAACCCTTCCTAAGGAAATTGTGACTAAGTTGGCGTTTGGATCGAGTGCAAGACTTGATCAAGATTACTTTTACCTTTCCCCACATCTTCACATTGTGTCTCCACAGTATTTGAAAATAGGGCATGTTTGTGTTAAAAATGGTGCAACAGTTTGATAGAGTGGAAATAATCAGTTTTAACAACAATACAGGTTAACTCTTCAGTGTTGCCACAGGGGGAAGGAATAAAAACAGCCTGTCTTGCCTGTACAGAAGCTTCTGCTTTGTCTCAAGGCTATTTAAATGTGGAGGTTGCTCTCTCACTGGGTGCTATTTCTGAGGCTGTGAAGGGAAAACCTGTTTTTGTTGGAAGGCTGTCTTCTCTAAACACTCTGAAATACATTGATGTTGTCATCAACACTGGCACGTTTCACAAGATTACAGAGGCTGGTGACTCTGTGATCCAGGTGGGGGCTTACCAGAGCTGGGGATCCTTACCTGACCCCTCCTTTCACCCCAACACTTCCTAAAGACAGAAATTTCAATGAATATGTTGCCTGCCCATTCTTGTGTACCCAGCTGTAGCTCTCCAGAGTTTCAACATTTGACCCAAACAGCATTGTAATCAGAAAAATAAAGAAAAAAGTTTTAAAAATTCATTATTGAAAAATAAAGAGTGAAAATGAGAAGTCTTGAAAATAGGCACTTAGTTCTGCACAGGCATAGGTCATTGATCAGTTTCCTGTGTGGAAAAAGTAATGGTACCTGCATTACCATTTTCTCTTTATGGAAGTTAACTTACATGCGGCAAGAAGTCAGTCATGTGGCTGCTGTTGAATTCAGTCTCGATGGTTATAAATTTGAAATTCTACCTTTGACCAAAATGGGAGAAAACTCTGCAAGTTTCACATTAAAACCTTTGGGATATTTGTTTTCATTTATGCAGAGAAAATGTAGTTTCAGCACAAGAACTCAAAGGATATTGGAAATAATTTTTGAATTAATGAAATTCATGTAGATAAATGTGTGGTAGAAGAGCAGCAGAATAATAAGGTATTGCAAGAGAATGATTTCCTTCAGTGAGGGAAGAAGAGCTATAATTTGGTATAAACGAGGACTGTGAATGGGGACTATGAATGGGGAAGGCCAAAGAAATAGGTGGCACAGGTCAGAAGGAATATAACAAAAAGATCTGGCACCGGACGCTGCAATTTTAGGCCCCTGGGTGTGGAAAGTAAATGATCTGACGCTTTTCTCTCACCTGTGTCTGGCTTTTGGATGCATCTATCTTCCCTGCCCTGTGTATGTATTGGGGGCCTCTTGAAAGGGTCTGGACCTTTACCCTTGGAAGTTAGGTATGATAGCTGTCCTGGGAACAAATACGTTATCTTATCAACATATGACAGAAGATATAATACATATTAAAGTAAACAGAACCTTATCTGTGATCTACTTTATGGGAAGGTGGATGGGTAATTAACTAAAATGCCACACAGGTACGTAAATGTAGGGAACCTTTCCCTGAAAAGGGAAGTCCCTTGTCATGAAACTGATGAAGGAGACTGAGAAATGAAGAAAGGAAAATGACACAAATGATACAAAGGATCACCCTGCAGATGTGAAAAGTCCTTGCAGGCTTTGGGATCTGTAGATGCTCAAGAGCATAAGCAGTATGCTTGGTGCAGATGTGGCCTGTAAAATACCTTTCTTTTTGTCCTAAAATGTATGGAAGTGCTTTGGGAAAGGCACTTCCTAACTCTGGCATGGTACCTGAGGGAAAGCAGGCCTTTGTGTGTACTACTGAACCAATCTGGTATGTGATAATGAATTTAAAAAAGGAGTATAAAACATAAGACCCTCTCAAAGGAGCAGTGTAGACTCTAACTTGAAAACAACTATGACACACCTGGGTCAGAAATGTATAGCTAACCACTGAACTACCACTGAACACACAGAAAGGCACCATCCTACAAGTGGGAGGCTAAGGAGTTTTGGACACAAGCAGCAAGGAGGCTGTTCTTGTGACAGGCTCTCAAACAGCAGACCCAGCCTGGCAAATTAGAAAAAAAAAAGCCTTGGTTCATGAGTCTCAGAGCTGCAGACTGTATTTTCATTTTTCTGGCATGTCCCCCCTGTGTCCAGGCACACTCTGACTTCTCAGACTTCCTGATCTCTGAGAAACAATTCTTAAACTCTAATTGTTTGGGGTTTTGAATTGTGTTTGACAGATGAATTCTATGGTATCTGTGTGGACCAGTACATCAGTTATTTCTAGTTCTCCAGGACATCAAGTGAGGTATGTTATGGTTGTTGAGGCTTGACAGTTCAATTTATACCAGGTTGACAGGAGAAATCTCAAGAGAATTATTGCACTTTGTAAAAATCTAGGTTTTCTTTAGGAAAAAACACATACTTTCTCAGAGGAAGAGTACCCTGAACAGAGCAGGTAAATGTAGCATACTCAAATTGATTTTTCACGTGAATAAAACTACACGTACAAACATTTGCAGGGAAGGGAGGGAAACTGAGAATGATGAAATGCATTTAGGGGGCAATACAAGAAATAAGATAGAGCTGCAGTGAAGAGTAAAGAAAACAGTTGGGAAGGTGATGGGAAGGCTTGAGGTGTTAAGGACTGGCTGGTGGTAGAGAGAGACTGGGTCACTCATAACTTCACCTCCTGTCCTCCTGGAAGAAGATCCTCTCTTGGGAAAGACTGGGCCTCCTTCTTTCAGGATCTAACAAAGCCTAAAGATAAAGCAAGTGTAAATTCAAGGAACTATGAGGATACTGTGCATGTCCATGGCCCTCTCAGCCAGCTTCTAGCTGCAGCAGGTTTGTACAGCAGTGGAGAGCGGCAGCTAACAAACAGAAACTGCTGACTTACCATCTGCTGGTCGTGGGGAGAGGACAGCGGTGTGTAATGATTATATAGTGTATCATGTAATAGTTATCTTTCACGTGCACATTTCTAAAACTAGTAAAACTGTACACAACATAAAATCTAAATGCAGCCTGATTTATCTCACCAGTCCTATTACACTACAAACATTTCAAAGCAGAACATTGTATTAGTTGCATTTTACATGTTGCACAGCGGGACAAGGAAGACTTGCAGATCACAGAGCAACCGTGTTTACCAGCAAAGGCAAAACCTGGCTGGAGCTCCAGACACTACAGTTCTCTTCCTGAGTGAGGAAACAGCCAGCTGAGGGATCTCAAGCATGCTAGTTCACTTCTGAATGCCTGTTTTCCCAGCTGGAAAACAAGACATGCACGTATATAGTTTATCCAGCTAGTTCTAAAAGCCTGTGGAAACCTGAGAGCAGTAAGTGCTCATACAGCAGTTTGTGACTCCTGAAGCAGTGGTAGCTGTTAAGAATGCTGTGCCAAGGTGCAAGTTCTAGTAATAAACAGTAGGGCAGATCAGTCGGAGAAGCCAGCTGCAAGACCTGTCAGCTCACACTGTTGTTCCTCAGACTGTCCCAGTCAAGAGCCAGAAGCAAATTGTGTTTCATCTAGTCATTAAAATTCTTTGAATTTGAGGTAACTTATTTTTTTCTCGCAGTATCTTTTCTTCCAACATAAATCCATGATGACATCTATCCTGCTTCTCTCGTAGTTGACCTTGTTTTTCAGGTAATTTTTTTTCCTTTTGACTCCTAGTATAGGGCACAAAAAATATCAGCACTTTCTTTAGTGCTTGCATACAAAGAATGTCCAAAATTTGGACAAGGTCTATACATTTACTACTCCATTAATTCCTACAATGACCTATCAATATTCTAGGTATGCCAACATGCAATTTCTTAATATTCTGATGCTAGGAATGAAATTTACAAAGGCTTCATGCTATATACACATAAAAGTAAATTAGGGATCTCAAGTTACATTTTAAATAAGGACACACCTTATTCTTTCTCCTGCAGCTATGTCACCAGGCCGTAAAGAACATCAGATTCAGGTGATGAGAGCAAACGAGAAAAGCCTGACTCTCTGTGTTAAGCCCTTTATTGAATGTAGCTCCAGGTCTTGTTTTGGGAATAAAAAACAAAGTAAATTGTATTTTCATGGCCATTGCCATCACCACTTATACGGACATTTGCAAATTAAAGTGTGCTGATGAAAGCACACTGCTTCATTAAAGGAGCACATGACATCTTTAATAGAAACAGCATCTCCTCAAAACTTTATGCTTCATGACCTTAAGAATGGCAAAATGGCAATGATAATTACACCACTTGAAATACATACAGCCACTTACTGAACTACAACTAAAGACTCAGCAAAGTCATGTAAGTACAAGAAAAATCTGTGATCCCCAAATACGTCCTCTTTCAGGTATAAATTTAGAGAAATCACACCAGTTCACTCACCAGTAGCAACCTACAGAGTAAGTATAGATAACCAGTGAAATTCTCAAGCCGAAGACCAGGGTTTATGAACCACTCGGATGACATTTGCCACACACTTGTAATGTCTCTAGGCTAAGGTTAAACAAAAGTACCAATGCAGCCTTCCAACCGAGTCAGGGCTTTGTAAAATCTAGGGGCCTGCTTCCTGGGACTTGAACAAATGAGATTTTATTACCTCATGGGAAAAAAAGTTAGAGAGGAATGCTGACTTCAACACAAGGGAAGAAGTACCTCTGCTGGGACATGTTTGTTGCGCAAATTAATCCCTCAGGAAATTTTTTCAAATTCAGCGGAATTCTTGACTTTCCTGTCTTAGCTCTGCTAACATTTTTCTACGCTCTCAAAGCAAAACAGAAAGTTCACAGCCTCAAAATTGCTGATAACGCTCTGTTGCTCAACTTCAGTAGTTAGGTCCTTCTATTGGATAATGTATTTCTCCTTAATTGATGTGCCCTTCATCCATCTTTTCTAGTGAAACAGCAGCTAAGTATTTCTTTCCTGCTCTCATAAATATTTAAAGCTATGGTTCCTCTTCAAAAGGTAGTATCAGTTTTTCATGGTAAATGTTAACATCTTACAAGCTTTACCTCTTACCTCCTAGCCTCTTTTGGGTAAGAACCAGCCTATCCATAACATAAAACCATCTTAGAAATTACAACAGAAAATATTTCCCCTTGAATAGTTCAGTCAGGCATATAGTATAAAAAAAATAAAAAATATGTTGTGAAATCAAAATTCAAAGAGAACAAGGCTTTGTAGAAGAAAATAGGGAATGTGTTTAATTGCATGCTGGAAGTGTTGAGACTTTCTATACAGAAATAAGCTTTTTTCCAAAATTACAATAAAAAATCTATAATCTTTGGGTTTCATACAATCTATAGGGCTTCATATTTGATCTCAAGAAGAAAAAAATTCTGATGTGTGGCAGGTATCGAATGCTTTATAATGCAAAAGCTTAAAAAATAGCCTCTGAAAATAATTAAAAGAACTGCTTAAAATAACACTTCTTGGATAAAATATTAATCAGATTAAATAAAATTAACTTTACAGCCTCATACGTGAATTGCTTAAAGCTCAGCATCATCTCTGAAGAGATGCTGATGCAAGAGAGTTCAAATATACAGGATCTCTAGCTCCTGTTGCATTATGCAACAGAAGCATTTTAGCTTTAGTAGAGCACCAAGCCAGCTGTTATTAATGACGCTGTCTAATGGGCTGAGACTTAGCCACGCATGAAAACCCAACAACAGATACTTCTGCACTCCATGAGAGCTAATTTTTCAGGACATCATCACATGACATTTAACTGTTTAAAAGTAAGCTGGCAGTTAACTCACACAGTTGATCCCTCTGCAGTTCTGCACAGCATTTCACTGAAGATTTTAAACAGAAAAGATTTTTGTTACCTAACCAAAGTGGAATATGTTTTGTTTCCTTACTGGCTGACCTCAGAAGATTTAATAAGAAGTTTATATAAATTGCTACACAGCAGGCACATGACTAGCTGGCTGATAACATATCTGCTAATTTTGTTCATTTTCTTCCTTAGAGGCTGTTCACTTCGTAAGACATTATATTACTTTACAAATCAGTCCCCCAAATACGACACTAATGTTTTGCTGCCATTTACTGGCCCTAAACTCAAACAGTATGTTCACGTAATACAATTGGGGCAAGGAAAGGACCTCCTTTTAAATAATGCCAACCCACATGGCTGATAGAAACTCGCTCTTGTCAAGCTGGTTAGCAAGATGATCAGACAAAATATGGGGAATTGCTAAGGCATTTTCCTTTGCACTTGGGTGACACTCAGGCAAAAGGGGAAAAAAAAAAAGGCACAACAGCAGATCAATACAGCATATACCAAATATAGTAATCTGGGACTTACCGTCTTCTTGAGTCATCCTCAGTGAGATTCCACTGGAATTTTTCTTTGCCCTAACACTGCTTTTAAAAATTAAAAAGAAAAAAAGAGGGGCTTTGTTCATTTTTAGAAGCTAAGCTAGCGCACATTAAATTATGGGGTATTTAGCTTAGGCAGGAAACTGGGCTGTTGAGGCCACACATTTACCTCAAGTGCATCAATACAGGTTTATCTTGCAAAACAGTGAAACTCTTTAAGTCTTTGGGGTGAAACAAATTTTGCATGAACTCTTACGTGTAGGACCTATAAATAGCCTAATATAGCATTAAAATGAAAACGTTTGCCATTATATGATCAATTTCTATAAGCAAGCCAAGAAATCCTCCCTTATTTTAGCTCTTGACCAATCTCATTTCAGGGCTCTGTTAGTGGATATTACCAATTCCCCCACACGGGATGCAGTGATGCTCCACATCAGAAGCCACAGCCATGTGGCATGAACATGAATGGATGATGTTACATAACCTGTACCTTTGGAAACACCATCCATGCTGCAGAGCCACCTCAGCTGGGACCTGAGCTGGCATTTTCTTCTTGTGTATCCTTCCCAGTACACTAGAGCACAGAAACGATTTTTTTTTTTCCAGTGGGTCCAAAAACTTAAAAATGCTTTTCTGTCTTATGCAACTTTCACATATTTCCTAAATTTGTTAATCTTTTTTTAAACACTAGATTAGTAACTGCAAATCTTTGTTATCTCCTCAACGTCTGTCAGACTAATCTACAAACAATTCCTTAAGAATTTTAAGCCAGAGGAATGTATTTTTCAACACAGCTATTAGGAAGAGACAAATCTGGTTAAGTTTAACTTGCCCCATCAGTACCTGTCACTGCTACTTTTCAGTATCAACTATCTTAATAACCACTTACTATGGAAATCTTTAAGGAGCGTTGCAGTATGAATTTGAATGTGTAATTGCTAGACTTTCTTGAATCTTCAACAAACAAAAGGAACCTAACATGACTTACAACAACAAAAGCATTTTTTTGAACACAAGGAATTCTTACTGAGCTATTAAATTTCTTCATTAAGGCTGAGACAGTTAAAAGCTGAGAGAAACAAAGCATTTCTACTGATGCACTAGAAGGCAACCAGATAATTAACAGACATATAAACACGCAGAGTCACCAAAGAAAAACAGAGACATGCTTAAGGGGAGGCCAAATTGTTTTATTTAATTTGTTAGTGACCAATTGGATTTTTGGCAGAAAGCTCTGCTCTTTCTTTTTTTTGTTTTTTTTTTTTTTTTTTAGTTGTTTTTTTTTCTTTAAAGAAATCAGCAGTGCTCAAATTGATGGGTTGGAATTTTCCTCAAATTCCAGTTAATTTTAAAAACAAACAGATGAACAAGAATTCCAGATAGTTTCCAGAGCAGAGAGCAAAACTTCACATTTGTTTGAAAATTCCATGTTTATACTTGACTGGGAGACAGAATGTAAAACTATTGTCAGTAGTGCACGAATAAAACATTCACATTTGATCTGGAACCTTAAAATCAAAAAGCTGTACTCTCCTTCCAAAATTTTCATTACCTTGTGCAAAGCAAGTCAAGTCTTCATGTGTCAAGCACACACGTAAAATTGTCCATATTTTATATACAAGACATCTACCAATCAGGCAGTGCAAAATACATCCTTTCATAACAAAACTAAAATGTACCTCTCAAAGTATGAACAAGAATATACACATAATACATGATGTACACTATTTACACAACCATAAAAAATATAATACAGGGATTTTTTTTTTTAATGTGATTATAAGACTTGACAGTCTTTTGCAATTTTTGTTGCAACAAGGCATGTTTAAATTTTCCTGGATGGAGTTTTCTTTGCCAATTACTCAGGAGATCTTAGGAACTATGCTTGGACTTTTAGGAGAGTTTTCAAATGGACTGCCATCAGCTCCCTGTTTTGGTCAGACGGTTCAGCTGTGCCACCCACCCAGTGGCTGGGAGGCTTTGGAAGGACACTGGGAGATGGCGGGTCACTAAACTTTGCCCCAGCGTAATTTTCTTTTTGGTTTGCTTCAGCTAGGGCAATAGGTTTCTTGGACTTGGCATTTCTGAAGTTCTCTGTGTTTTTAAGTGGCTTTTTCTCCTGCTTCTGAATTATTTCCGGCGACACAGAATCCTGCCAAAAGTTCTCTATCTTTTTCGCCGATGCGATCTTCGTCAGCGGCGCATTACACTTACTCTTCTGCCTGTTAATCTTTGGTTGTTCACACAGGTGTAAGCCGTGAACGGGCTGGCCATAGGGGACGGCCGCCTTCTCTGTCTTTCCCATCTTGTTCTTCAAGAACTACGGAAACAAAGAAGAGTCACGTCAACCGCGACCCCTCTGTTCCGCGATGCCCCGCGGCCGCAGAGGCGGATGGAGGGGGGCCCACCTCCGGCAGGGGCCGGCGCTCCGATCCGCCCGCTCCCCGCTATGCCCCTCGGCCGCTCCTGCCGCTGGGCGAGGGCGCCGAGCCCCCCCCGGCCGCCATGGGGCGCTGCTCTCCGCGCACGTCCCGCCTCGCGCGCGGGGG
>VWZF01006303.1:2037-19305 GCA_013396755.1 Sclerurus mexicanus | reverse complement strand
ACGTGCACTGCGGGCTGCAGGCGCTGACGGCGCTCAGCGTCGGCTGCATCCAGACCTACCGCGACGGCGTGGAGAGCCTGGGCGAGGCGGCCGACCTCAGCATCCGCGCCATGTACGCGCTGGTGGCGCGCTGCGAGGAGCTGGACCGCGCCATGCAGCCCGTGCCCGCCCTGGCCAAGCGCATCCGCGACATGAAGGGCACCCTGGAGCGGCTGGAGGGGCTCTGCAAGTAGCTGCGGCCGCCGCCGCCACCGCCGGGACGCTGCGCCCAGAAGCGCGGCCTCGCCGCCGCCCCTCCGTGCCCGCAGCGCTCGGGGCCCGGGACCGCCGACCCCCGCGCTGCCCCGTCCGCAGGGAGCGAGCGCTCTGCCACCGGCACGGGAACAGGGCCCGGCTGAGACCGCGGGGCGATGGTACATGGTGCTTGTCAGCTTCAGCTCCATTAAAGAATTTGGATTCCACATGCCTTACGCTTTCTATTTATTGAGGGCTAGGAAAAACTAACCCATCTTAATTAAAAGTAGATGTTAATATTTTTTTTTTTTTCCAATCCAGATTCGAAATTGTTGTGAATACTTGCTTCATGCTTACAGGCATACATGCTTATTTGTAGTTGACTTGGTGCCTGATGAGTAACTCAGTTGTGCTGTTGCAGCAAATAAACACACAGAACACTGCTGTTTCTTACGGGAACACAGCTTTAAGAGAAGATAGCAGGAAATTTAATATATTTATGACAGAGACATTTCCCTTCCCAGAAGAATATGAAATCCATGGAATGTAATTGAGATTCAGATAAGAACAAATCCGTATGCAAAGTTCTAAATAAAAGCCTTCAGATAAAATATGCTTTGCCTCTCGGTTTCTATAGCTTTCACAGTGTAAAAGTTTAAATGGCATCACTGTGAAATGATCCTATGATTTTATAGTTTGCTTCTTTTCTTTTTTTGTTTCTTTCCAGTTGGGAAAATATCTATTTAATTATGTGAAGAACGTGAGTATGTGATGACATTACAAGGGTATGTGACTGACAAAAAACGGGTACTTTGGGATAATTTGTATAACTTGAAGCTTTTGTATATGCATCACTGTGTGCAGAAGTGATTTTGCTGTATCAGTAAATGTTTCCTTTGGGACCTGAGAGCAGCCAAATTCTCTGCTCACGATGGTTCCTATGCAACAAGCCTCTTAGATGATGCTCTTAGCAATCCATTTAGGTCACAAATGTCCCTGTAACAAGATTTCAGCAGAGAAACGGTCACTGTGATCTTAATGTGTGTAATGGTGCTTTTGGTGACTGGCAGCTCCTAAAACACCTTGGAGAGAAGGTTGCCAAAAATACTACTCAAGTCCTGTAACTTTGGTTGAAGAGCAGATAGGTTTATGATGGGCAGAGCTGCTACTCCACCACAGTCTTACTAAAAACAAGTGAGGAATGGACACCCTGATACCTTGTGCTTTTGCATGTAGATAATACTGAATTGTAACAAAATAATTCATTTTACTGCCACCTTGGTTTGCATGATGCCAGTCTCTGGCCTGTTCTAGGCTCCTCGGCATATCCATGCCTTTCCCTCAGCCTCAGTGTGTGGCCTTGCAGCCCTAACAATGGGAGAAATCTGGAAGTGGGCTGTGCCAAGGGAGCATTCTTTGTGGTGCTGTCTGCTGGGGAATAGCTGTGGCTGCAGAAGGGGAGGAGAGGCCTGACAAAGGTTAGGGCAGAGAAAAAGAGCTAAACTGCCCTTGCCCATGGGCCTAGAAGACACTAAAGATTTCTTAACGCTACAGCAGCAGCTGTATTCTTAATAGTTTTGGGGTGTTGTTCTTGGAAAAGTTTGAACTTGTCTATCATGGAGATGCCGTAGCTTTGCTAAGTATGGTTTGTATATGTCAAGAGTGAAAACCAAAGCTTGATCTTGCTCAACTTGTGAGTACAGTTGAAATGTACAGGAAAGACCTGCAAGCTTATTTGTAAAGCCACATATGTACAGCTATGCTTTATTCATGCAAGCTGAGGTGAACCCTTTAAAGCAGCCGCGTTTCAGTATGCTCTGGGTTTTTGATAGCATTTCGTTTGTAGTCACCTATGTTTAATTCTCTGCTAAAATTGTCATCTGTAGAATAAAATGATTACTTTTATGTTTTTAATTGTTAGTGATTAGTTGTTACTAAAGTGTTTCACTTCTTTATTATTGCATGTCTTATTTGGTGAAATAATTTGAAAGGTAATTTAAACTCCACTCCTGCATCTGTGCGGAGACCTTTTAATGTGATTGCAGAGCTGGTTTCAGTCTAGGTCTTCAGGCAATAATTTCTGATGGTGATGTCATTCATATGATGAAAAAGGAATGACTGAATTGCAAGCATGAAGAAAGCGGTAATTACACTGTTGGGGTTTGTTTTTTAATATTTGTCTGAACACATCAGCTTGTTTGAAGGGCAGATTCAACTGAGCTTGGGGAAGCGGCTCCTGTTCCCAGGTGTCTATCTTGTACATTTGCCATCCCTGGGGCAGGCATGGCCAAAGTGCTGTCAAGCCTGTTCTGTGCCTCCACAATCAATATCAATACATAACTGCATAGCTGCTATGGTTTCCAGCCCCCCTGCTCATCCTGGCCTCCATTGCTGCAGGAATGGTGACACTTGCCAGTGTCTGTGTCAGCACAGCTCTAGTGCTAGCCCTGCCCTTGAAGTCCTGTGTGAACTGCTTGGGAGCTATGTGGAGCTCTGTAACCTTCAATCAGGTTTGTCCTTCTGCAGCCATAGACTTCTGTACTGCCCTTTTGGTCCTAGTCCAGGCTTTCTTGTGCATGTTTGGTGTTAATTCTAGCATTTTCCAGCTTTTGGATGTTGAAAGTGAAAGCTTTCAGGTTCTTTTAGCCTTTTTTACTTAACCTGTCAGTGAGCAGTGTAAAACGATGTTTGGGTTTTGCAGGACCTTCAAATGGGTTTGCATATATTTTCTTGCTTAGTCACACAGCTTTACAATTGGTCTTGTTTTCCTTTCCTCATCAGCTGCCACGTGAACTTTCATTGTAACGAGATGGGCAAGGTCGAAGAAGAAAATTAACAAAATGACATGCAAAGGCAAAGCCAGATGCAGAATTAGCTGTGGACCATGAATGACTTCTCTGAGAACCACCAGTCACTGCTAGGAATTAGCTTAGTTTGATAATTTTTTCTCTTCAAGTGTAAGATCTGACTGGGGAAATCCTTTTTCTGATGAAGGTCTGGTTGGTTCTGCTTTATTCGGGTCATTTTTAGCCTTCCCTCTTTTCTGAGGTTTTATATTCCCCGACTCTGAACCAGTTCCATATCCATGCTATTTAAAAGAGCTTTACCAGATAAAACTTCTAATTACAGCTGAAAAAAACCCCAACCAGTCACCCAAAACATGAACTGATATTTCACCTATAAGGTGGGGTTTTTTTCAGTATTACTTAATTGCATTAGGTGTTCAGTAAGTAAATACAACAACTTTGTGTATGTCTTGCTGCCAGCCAAACTAAAATACACAAGACTTTTGGCTGCCATGTCCAGCTTTATGACGGTACTTCCTCCCATTAGTGAGCTCTTGACTGAGTTACCAGTATGAGGAACAGCATGTCAGTTGGCTCCAAGAGCAAACTTCTTGGCATTACAGATGCAGCTATTTTGAAATGGTTTCAAACAGCGTGGTTATACTGCCAGAAGACAAAAAATTCTGAAGCTTTCAAATTATGAGCAGCTTTACAGAGGAGTGAGATCAATTCTACTAGCAGACTGTGTTAGCCAAAACTGAAAAGTCCATTACAACAGAGACCTCTTGCAATAGGTGTCATCCAACATAAAACAGGTTCTGGCTTTCAGATGCCACACTAACTTATCCTGACCAACGCTGGTATATACTAGTTGCTGTCACAACCTGTTCCTGTTGCCAGGAAATTACTTCGAGAACATTCCTATAAAAATCATAAATTAATCCAATTAGTACGTTTTTGTGAACACTGCCACTACTTCTGTCTCCACCCTGCCCCACCCTGTGACCTTCTGCATGTAGCAGCACACATAGAAGAGAGAGACTCATGAAGTTTCTTTTTTAAAAAGCTTAGTGCAGTTACTGCAGCAGATGCAGGAACCTGAAACCCGTCTGGGTTTCATGTTTGCTGCTCCAGCCTGGTGCTTGGGGAAGGCTTTTGTCATCGTTGTTCTCTGTTGTTCAAAGCTGCAGAATTACGGGTGTGATCAATGAACTTGGGCCCTGAGCTTCCACCTTAGCAGTCAAGATCCTTGTGCCCCCTGTTACAACAGCAGCAGCATTACGCCCTTATCTTGTAACAGGAAAAATGATAAAGAATTGAAATATCAAACCTTCCTGCTGTTCTGATTACTTTGTACTATTTTTACACATTACAAGCCATGCAAAAACCAACCAAAAAAACCATAACCCTCTCCCCATAAAGGCTGTCAATCGACCCTCGTCACAAATCTGAGAGGATGTAAATAGATTGGCAGTTTCATAAAAACTATTTGCTGTCAAGGATAAGATGCTTGAGATGGCTCTCACAGTAGTGTCGAGTCCCTGTGAGACTTAAAGAGAACCTGAATTTTAAGAAAATAAAGTACTGCATTTTTATTACAATATTGATAGGTTTGGAGATGGGGTAGTCTCTGCGACAGTTGCACAACTGGCATCTGTTGTTTGCTGGCAGTGTTGGACTGTCATGTGCATCAGTCAGGATGCAGCAGCATTCATTAACTGGAAGAGCAGCAGAGTTAAAACCATCTTGATTATTTTCCTAGATTACAGCTAAAAAGTGCTGTCACCATAATTTTTTCCAGAATTTGAGTTAAAGTTGTGATTAATTAGTATGACGTACCTTTGTTGAAAGCAGATTTATACCACAGAAGGGTAATAATTTGTCAGTATTTTTATTTTTATGAATGCTAGCTAGAGAAGTAAGAATCCTAGAATTTTATCCAACACTGTATTTCTTGTCTCAGTGTGACCAAGGGTGGCTTTTCTTTGTTTTCTTCACAGACAGCGCTGGAAAAATTCTCAGCCATGCCCAGTAAGTTGTTAGGAAGGGTTTTGTTAAAGACAGCTTCCTTGTCTAAAAGTACATGTAAATTAAGGGGAAAAAATTCCACAAACTTGCCAGACAATCATTCCTTATTTCTCAGGTTTGTCACTGGGATTGTTTGACTAATCTCAGTAGCAGAAAATTCAAAAAATCCCAGGTTGAAATCTTAGATTTTTAAAAAACGAGCTTTCATTCAATTGCCTAATAACAGCAGTGACGTTTACTGGCCATTTTCACTCTAATGAGATTTTTCTTGTCTGAACTTGAGCTGATGCCACTCAAGGAAATGCTAACCTGAAAATAAACTCCTTTAAAGCCAAACTATCATTTGACTTTGTTCCTCTTTCTGTTTTCCCCACCTATGTAATTTGTTTACTCAGCGCATTTTTTTTTCCAGGCTGGGACTTTCCAGTGACGTTTCCTCAGCTGGAAGGGAGCGGGAGTTTCTCATCACTGAGCAACGTTGTGATTTTCCAAAACTCTTCCTGTGTGCCATTTATAGCCGATGATACTGATCTAGTTCGGTTTTGTTTCCCTCTTTAAAGAAAGAGATGTGCAACTAAAAGCCTTTCATCTCTCCTGCTCCGATGCCATCGGGTTTCTTTTGTTTGCTGAGAGGAACTGGAAAGTTACAACAGTGTTCCCCCCATTCACGATTTTCGACAGCCACCAACTGTACCATGTTTCCCCTGGCAAAACCTTGTTCTGGACCTCATCAGTTCTCGGCGCTATTCTTTGATCCCACTTATCTTCTGTCTTCAGTTGCATGACTTACTCCATTGCTGTTATCATACTGCCAAAGGCACCAGCCTTCTTATTTGGCTCAGTTATGTCCTCTTTTAGCTGTCCTTGTTTGTTTTTCATTCCTGTTCTGCCTCAAATTCAAAATGGTTATCTGCAGGTCCTGGCCAAGGCTAGCTTCTGCCACCTACCTAACCTATTCTCTTTTGATGTCATCCATTTCTTTATCCTTTAAAATATCACAGTAAATTACCTTATGCTTTCTTTTTCTATTACTTACTTGCTGCTGTTTTCTGCAATGCTTCTTGCATCCAGAATAGCCACCACCAATTGTTTTGTTTAAAATCAACCCTCAGGCACTGGCAACTCAGAAACTATATAGATAGCAGGTTATCACACTAAACAGGAGGCATCATATCAAAATGAAACATCTCTAACAGAAGAGAGCTAGGTCTCATTACTTGGTTCTGACCTATTTTGATAATATGCCAACAAATGCAAATAAAAATGAACAAACTACTTACAAAATAGTGCTGTGAATAATTGTGAGTGCTGTGATATATCTGGTAGGAGACAGGAAAATCAATCACCTGCTGCTTACGTAGGCTCCTGGGAACAGGGTTATAGAATACCAAATAGCATGTGACACGGTGAGGTGATGCAATACGTGCAAGGCCCCAAAGCAAACTATATTGTTTTTCTTTTTAATCATAGAACGATTAAGTAAATACTGTAGTAAGGCTACTACTACATGGAATTCTGGTCTCCCTGCCTTCCTTTTGGCATGCACACACATTGGACATTTGCTGACTTTGCAAGGAGCTGTATGTATTTTGTGGAAGTCACAAAACAAAATGGGATGCGTTATATTTATTACTTACAACAACCTTGGAAAGGAATAGTGGTAAAGAAGGATGGGATGGGATGTTAGGAGCTCAGGATATAGCAAAGCAGTTCCTTTCTTGTGTTCACAAAGCTTCATATGTACATACATATGTACATAAATTCCTTTTTAACAAGATCATTCTTCCTGTCAGTGCTGCAGAATCTATGGACAAATGCAAGTCATGACCAAAGGACTAATTCTACATAAGTGTTAAAACATCTGTTTTGAAACAAAAATTAATGTTGGGCTGTACTGGGTTGAACAGCTGTAAAAAGTCAAGCCTAAAAGTTTTTAAAATTCAGGTTTTAATAGTGGTCACCTAGGCATTTCTTAGTATGTACAATCTTTTTATTAAAATATGTATCAGCAACAATTGCAAAGACTTCAACCAAGCACTAGGGTTTGTTTCTTACACTTTAACTGTACTGTAGGTGAGGTAACTGATTCGGACATTCAGCAAAGTAAGAGTCATAGAACGTGTTTCCCCTATGTGTTAATATAAACCAGAAAAATTGTGCAACTTGTTGATGACTACGGGAATTTATGTAGCACTGTAGGAATTTTTGATTGCAGCATTCATTCATCAGCCTTTACGGATTGTGAAATCACATGTGCATACTTTGTCCTTGATTGTTTATGAGCTCTGCTTCAAGATAGGGATGAACATTTTGTCTCAATAGCTCAGTTTGGCTAACAGACAAAACAACACTGGGACAAAGCTATATTTGTCTCTCTACCAATCTGTAAGCGAGACCTTGACTTAAGTATCTTGCTGGTATCCGTTTGCATAATACGTTGGAAATAAAAGTTTCCTGGGTTGAACACAGGCGATCGATGCTGCGCTACACAGCCTAAGGTCAGCGGCATGGCGTGTCACTGCTGCCTGCCAGATAGCCTGTCTGTAACAGTGCGTACCTCTGTGAAAGGGCAGCTGGGTGATGCAAACACTGGGGAATCATATCAAATGGTTTCTCTGTTACACTGCATTATGTGTTAGTTTGTTGTTTGGTTGTTTTTTTTTCCTGATCCCTTTCCATTTCTTATCAGTTCCTTCAGGGAATGCCACTACTGAGCCCTTTTTTCCATTCCCAGTTTCTTTCCTGGTTAGTGGATCCTTTTTTCTAGGTTGCACTGCTGGTCTAAACAACTTCTAAGAAAATAAATTAACAGATATACTTTCTGCATGCATCTTGTTGGCACAGCCAATGTGCTACTAGGCTGAAATACTTGTATTTTGGAAACGTATTAATAGCAGGGGTGGTTGAAAGTGAGTTCTTACTGCAGCAGAAGAGCTTTTGTGAGTAGCTGCAGAAGTGTCACGCCCTTAGGGCAGAAAAAGATCAGCGATCCCACAGGGAGATTTGCAAGCTTGGCTCCAGGTTTCTTCTCTAGAAGTAAGAAGGAAGAATAAATAGGCCAGGTGGTAGGCTGCTTGTATCAACATAGGGTTGCTGGAATGGGTCTTCGGGGCTGGCAAGTGCTGCAGACATATCTCCTTCAATGACAGAAATTACTTTATCTCTGGGATGATTAATGCTGTCAAAACTGGATACCCATTTACTTATCATGCTTATCGATGCCATGGTTCATGTAGAAGAAATTAATATTTGATATTAAACAGATGATGAATGTAATTGAACCATCCTTTTTAGTCCACACCCCATAAGCAAAGAAAAAGCAATTGCCAAATTTTGTATGTGTGGTTTTGCCACCCAGAGGGAAAAAACCCCTTCTTTATGGTGGTGGTGGGTGTCAGTGACAGATGGAACAAAACATAGCTAGATCAGGAGCAACAGGGGACAGTTTGCTGACTGTGGTTATGTGAGAGCTGTTCTGAGTTTAACTTTGTCTTTTCTGAAAATCTTAAAAGGCAGGACAATAAAATTCCCACACGTTCTTCTGTTCAAGTATAAGTAAAATGTTTGTTTCAAGATCTGGATTAATAATGTCAGCCGTGTACTTTAATTAGTTCAGCTTTACACATAAAGCTGACTCAGATTTCCTTTGGATCCTTGGTAGATCACAAACCTAAGAAAATCTAAGGCTGTGTTTTAGCATTTCGTGGCAAGGCCAGGCATGTGTTAAGGCAGCCAAACAGCCCTTCTTATGTCCAAGCCCTGCCCACTTGTTCTTGATCATCCACTGCATTTAGCCCTGAGTATATCCATGCTGCTTGTGCAGCCACGAGACAAAACAGAGTGAGGACCTCTACCCAGCTGAGTCTAGCAAGGAGGGAACAGGAGACTTGTCTGCTCTTTGGCTGGATTGATTCCCAGCCTTGTCTCACTGCACAGACAGTTGCTCAGCACAAGGGAGGAATCTTTGTGGAGAAGAAAGGGTGTATGAGCCTGGTGCGCACAGCTGAGATAAGGGAAGTGCTCAGGGAGGGCTTGCAGCTGCTACCACTTAAATCGTGTTGACCCACAGCCTACAAAAGTGTGTTGCTTGGGCTGGTTGTTGGGTTGCTCCCAGGAAGGAGGCCCATACTTAGAAGCAGGGTTGCACTGAAACCAGTTATTAATGCCTTAGAATTTAATTTTATGCTGTTAGATATATAAAACTCTTTTCAGCATGGCTGAAATTTCAGCTACTGAGTGGGTAAAGATTACCTAGCAACAACTCTACCAGTTTCAAAGCTTGTACAACTGCAGTACAGAGATGAATAGAAAATAATGAAGTGGGTTGTGTTTCAGGACAAAATGTCTTGTCTTTTTGTTCTACCTGCTCCCTCTGTGGTAATATAACTTTGCATCTGAGATATGAACGATGAAAACAGGCTTCCTATTTTAAACCAGCATAACCCTGTGTATAACCAGCGTTGTGTCCATGCTGTTTATACTCATTTCAGCCTCTCTATCTCTGTCATTGTTCAATAATTTACATTTAATAAATAATTTTTAGGTCTCTTCATGACTCCATTCTGTTGTGTACCAACATATGGTGGTTTTCTAATTTTCCACGTTAGAGAACATGGAGAGGTAGGGCCTGAGTTCACTGAAACTGGTAAATCTTTCACTGAAGTTTAGAATGCCTAAATGTATCATGTAGTGGATCCAATTATAGTAGAAAAAAAACAATGCAAAACTTATTTTAGCATATCTAACTGCCAGTAAGTGGAGGACATGTGGAACTTTCTCTCTGCAAGGGGATTTTTTTTTTTTGAAAAGCAGTTTCTGTAGAGCAGAACTAGACAACAGGACTTCACAAAGTCACTTTTCTGAAGAAGCATTAACATTTTCCAGTAACAGCCTGCACACTTCCAGTGTATAAAGATTGCTAGCCAAACCCAAAACTTTAAACTACTCAGAGACCTAGGAAATTTATTTCAGGCAAGTACAGAGACATCTTTGTACCTCCTTCCCCTTCTTGAGGACCTTAATCTCTCTGAGTAACTCCCTAAAAGTCCATCTGGACAAGGACGGTTTCATACCCATACTGAGTAAAGGTTTGAGTACAAGGATAATAGCTTTTTTTAACATTAATCTTAACCTAGTTACAGCAGGTAAAACAGCAGTGGAAAGAAATGGCATCAGCTTCAACTGTAGCTGTATGAACAGCAATGGACCACTATGTTGTCTGAGGTGAAGTCCATTCCATCATGTCCATCACAAGTAGTCATTGTTCTACTAAGCCTCAAATGGTGAGAAGAATGTGAAAAGAGTATTTCTAGGAATTTGCAAACGTATTTCAAACAGAAATAAAATTCTTTTTCTTTCTCTAAGGGATGCTTGGATGATGAGAGTTTACAACCTATTCAACATCATTATCTAAAATAACATTTGCCAATTTATTCTTAAGGTTCTCTAGATCAGTGATGCTGCAGATGTATATTGTAGGATACTCCTTCCTCTCTCTACTTTTGAGTGAGGCTTTTTGGCTTGTAAAGCTTGTTCCATAATGCATACCAACAGAAAGTGAAACTAAACTCACAAGAGCAACGTTTGAACATCTGATTATATATATAACCATATGTATGTTAACATAATTTGTATGGAATATATATATATATATTCAGATTTTGTTTTTAAAGAGCTGTGAAGCTGCCAGGCTGATCCCTTTGCTTTACTCTGTATTCCCTTCCTTCACCTTTGGCCACTTTCTTGGGGTACTTTCAGGACTGCAAGCACCTCAAGAGAGAGACTGTGGCCTTCATTTACATTTGTACAGTATGTTACACACATTTGATATAATAAAACCATATAAACAGAATCAGGTCTGTATGTATTTTCTCAGGTTCTATATTATAGCTCATACATGTATTATTCTATACATGTATTATTATTCACCATAGTATATGGACCTATAGGTACAATATTATGATGCAGAAAGTCCAAGAGAGTTACTATGGGTAATAATCTTTTCTTTGTGTGACCAATTGCATGAGAAAAAGATTTCTGCCAGTATAGCAACCCAGAACTTAATCATCATGCATGCGGGTTTGTAGGCTGAAACAGTGACCCTCTCTTAGCTATTTTAGGCTGTAGAGGAGTGATAACCCTCTTAACAGCTACTGACTGCCCTAGTCCGCCTCTGCGTTAACCAGGACCTCAGTTACTTCATTAGTTTAAATCACAGCCTCCAGCCAGGGCTGGATTTTTACTAAGCTGTCCATATTCAGGCAGTAGAGAAACTAGAAAACGTAGCAACAGCAACAGCTGTTTTACTTTGAGGAATCCAGTCACTCCCCAGCCCAGCTCCAAAGACTATGAGTCATACTTTCCACTTAAATAAATTAGATGAGTTTCTAATATATTATGTCATAGTTTGCCCTACTGCTAGTCATCTTCCATTGTGACATTTTAGTTGGTTGATTACTTTGTCCATACTCAAAGGACACTAATACCATATGATTTCATTTTATGGAGTAAAACATGTTTTTCAATATTACATCTGGGTGTTTTTTACAGTGTAAATGTCCACTGACAATCATCCTTCAAGGCTGATGTGAGTAAGGCCTCAGGTGTCCAGGTCAAACCATAAGAACGCTAGGGAGACCAGGGTTAGTCTTCCAGGAACGACAGGCATCCTGCTTTTAAGTTTGTTGTCCAGCTCCTTATCTCTGCTACATCAGACACAGCACCATTTCACCTACAGAGGTACAATATAGCAAGGCATCTTGTTTGTCAGGCCTGCATTATCAGTGCTTGAAGTCACAGCTGTCTTCCCTCTTCAAGGACACCAACCCTCCAGACAGACACCTTCTTCCCTCTGTGCAGACACACGTCTTTCCCATTCCTTCCTGGATAGATCTGCTAAGGAAATCTGCTTAAGTACATCATCTGCCATGCCTGCATCTAAGACTGTTAATGTCCCCTGTAGTAGTGTGAGATTTACACATCATCACTGCAGCACACACGTGTTTGGTCGTGTTGTCTGATAGCTTATGGTGATTACCCTGAGCATGAGACGCAATCCAGGGACTTGGATTTAAAACAGCTCCATCCCAAGCTCGCTGTGTGCTCCCTGCCTATAGATTTACTCCACAAATTGAACTAACACTGTAATACCTTAGAGGTTTGAGCTGAACAGGTCATATTCCCAGAATGAAACCCTGAAGGAAAATTTAAGATTTAAATAGACATGAAAGCCGGCTGCATGTATTGCATCCATTAGTCTGTTAGTTTTATTACTCTTAGAAAAAGGAGGGTGTAGTCTGTATTCTACCAGATGTCTGGGTTATCTTCTGTTGGAAATTTTATTAAGAACTGTGTCATAACCTCGCACTAGGGAATGACTCCAGGAGTTGATTTTGCTATTTTATGCTGCTTCTTATTTACTTTGGACAGGAAAAGTACCTGTACTTTAACTTACATCATTCCAAGTCCGTGAGGTCGTGGTGCCCCCTAATGTCCCGAAGACTAAAGACTGGTAATTTTGTTTCTGACTTCCTTTCAAAGCTCTCTATAGGAAGAACACTGCAAATGACATCTTATTTTCTCAAATACATTGCAGCACTCAAAACTTTTTTTCAACTCCCTTTTTGATATTGCATATGCATAAGGAATAAAACCACTTTCTTTTTAATTCTTATTTTCATTTTAAACCCCAGAAAAAATAATTTGTCTCAGAAGCTAGGTTCTTAATTATTTGTTGACACCAAACAAATAGGAATAAATTAAATAATATTGAGCTCCTAGAAGTTTCTTTTGATTATTAAAAGAGACCTTGTATTCTCAGTGTTTTTAAATGTAGAAGCCTGCATGTGTTAGAGAATCTAACCATAGATAACCAGAGTATTAACTTTCACTTAAATCTAAAAGTATGTTTTCATTTTACTATTTTTAAGTTGGTTTTATATATATACATATATACCATTAGAATGTAAGTACTATTGGAATAAAATACAACTACAGTAAAAAAGTTAAAATATTTATTCAGATTTAGACAATATTCACCTGTCCCCACAAAAGCTTCAGCATGCTGAAATGAGTCAAAAGGAACATTGAACCCAATGCGCAAGGAATAAATTAATTGAACCAGTAACTAAAAAAAATCTATTTTGCTGTGTTCCATATACAATAATGTACAAGTTTATGGCATCAAGTCTCTTTCTAGGTGAATGCCTATATCAGGAAGTGGAAAAATGATATTATGTGACTCATGTTTGCATGCAGTTAGCATCTTTCACAGTTACTTTCACTTAAATAAATGCTTTTGCAGTCTCAGTTTACCAAATAATCCGTTTTTTCTTTTTTTTTTGTTTTTGTTTTATTTTTATATTGTATTTACTAGATAGAGTCAGAAATGTCTGTTTCATAAAACATCCTGAGGGGTGTTTTTATTTTCTTATTACATTCATTATTACTTTATAAACACATGAAAAACAATGTTATACTGAAACAGAACAGTAATAGGTTCATTGACCTGTATCAGTGTAGAAGAGGGCAACACCATGTGTTCTTCCTTCAGGCAAAATACCTAATTTATCCATTTTCTGTAGAACCAGTAACTTACATTAATATTATAAGTAGCTAGATAATTTATGACATGAAAAGTGTAAGGTTATGCATCAGCAACAATTGGGATAAATGTAACAAAAACAAATGTAAAGTTTGTAATTAGGAAAAATATTTAAAGTGTGCATGTGGGGTTTCCTGTGTGGTATTTTTGTGATGGCTTTAAGAAAAAACATAAACTCAGCTGTCCACTATCTAAAACAACATGGCTGAGCAGAAACCAGAGAAAGGGTACAGGCACATAAATACCACTAAGTTAAAAGAGAATCGATATACAGTAAGGAGGGAATGTTTTATTATAGACTATTGAAACACTTTCAGTTGTTTCCTCGAAGCAATCCTTGAAATGACCACTACGGCTGCCCTTGAGATCCTTGTTTAGACACAGCCATGCTGGCTTTGGAAAGTCATAGGAAGACCTGAGGGACTCAGATTCCTCTGCTGGTACACCAGGAGAGTCAGATTAAGAGTTAATAATGTCACAAGTCCAACCAGGACATGGTTCTTCAACAAGACTGTGTGATGTCACATGCAAACATCACTTTACACCCTCGTAAGTAGTTTCAAAGTGTCTTACATGGCAGAGTCCAGCGTAAACTATATATGCATGACATGTAATATCAGCTGTAAATAATTATTTGCCTTGTGCATTGCTAAATACAAACCTCTCAGTACATACTCTCCCAGTTTAGCTATACATCGTCAACACTATTTCTGATCTGCAGCTCTTGCACTTGTTTTAAAACCATATCAGAATCTTAAATCTAGATGATATTACCGCTCATTCATGATACTTTTTTGCACTCCCCCTCTGCAAATGGTTTTGTTCCTAATTTTGCCATACTGCTGACGTTACTGTATGTTGCTCCCAATTTACTGAAATTGGAAACTAAGTATCTTGCAGTTTCTCTTAGATTCTTGCTCTTTCTGAACACCCCTTGCATTCCAGTTTCACTTTCTTTTCTGGCTGGTCTTCGGCACCACCTGGTGTCTGACTGTTGCCTCTTTGTTTTGTAAAGGGAAAAACTGACATCTTATTTCAAACATCATAAAGTTACATTTTAACAGCAGTGCATTTAAGAGTTAGGGGAAATAATATGATTAGTCTTTTGATGTACCAAGACTTTCAATTTTAGCAAGATGAGAAGATTAATATCTGATAATGACAAAAGCCTTAGAGGACAAAATTCAGAAACTGCTAATGTAGTATGAGAACCTAATGACTCAGTTATGCAAACTACTTAACTGACTACCTCAATTACTATGAGAGGATATTCTAGGGAAGAAATTATGTCTAATAAAATCTAGAGTGATAAAATGCGGGAGGAAACATAGTTACTGTATAATGAAGCTTGTAATAAATTCTAGACAGCTGAAATTATTTCCATTGTTTTGATGTGTTCACAGAACCTACGGGCTTCCTATTGGATCTGTACATATCACAGTGGTTAGTTGTGCAAGCTGTGGCACCTACTGACTTGCAAAGGCAACACACCTGACTTATGGCAAAACATGAAGTCCAGACAGAACAGTACTGAAATGTAAGTAACTAGAAAATAAATTACACAAATAATCTATTGGTGTTGTTTCATAATGCTTCACTGAAGCCACCTGTACTGGTTCTGGTTGGGATAGTTAATTTTCTCTGTCATAGCTCGTAGGAGGGTGCGTTTTACATTTGTGATCAAAGCAGTGTTGATAACATTGGGATATTCTAGCTAATGCCAAATAGGGCTTGCGCAGCATCAAGACCTTTTCTGCTTCTCACAGTGCCCTGACAGCGAGCAGGCCAGGGGTGCACAAGGATTTGCTGGGAACATAGCTGGACAGGTGACCACAACTGACCAGAGGGTATGATGTTGTGCTCAGCAATAAAAACTGGGAGGAGGAAGAAGGGGACATTTGGAGTTACAGTGTTTTAACTCCCAAGTCACCATTGTGAATGCCGAAGCCCAGCTTTCCTGGAAGTAACTAAACACCTGACTGCCAATGGGAAGTATTGAACGAATTATTTTTCCTTATGCCTATCTCAATCCACGAGCTTTCTCACTTTTACCTTCCTGACTCTCACCCCTGTCCCACTTCAGGAGGGAGCAAGAAAGTGGCTGCGTGGGACTTGGCTGCGACAGGAGTCAAACCACACCACACCTTACATATTCCCTTCACGTGGACAAACACTAACAGGCTACAATTCTTCAAACTGATCCATGGAAGTGGACATCACGGAGAATTTTCATTGGCATTCCGTATGGAGACACAGTTTTCCTTAAGGGAACCTATCTGCACAGCATCTTCCTGGCTGTGCTCTCCCCAAAAGGAGCAGAGGGCCCCGCGCAGAGGCATCTCTGCTACGCTACAACCCTGTTACACCCAGACTGGAGGAAGCCGCGCTGTTAGCTGGAGCTGGGATCCACCTATTTGCACCTCCACTGCTGGCTGTGAGGGAACAAACTAAAACCAGAGGAATCACGTCTGTCCAGGCCTCCAGCTGTTTTCAGCTCAGGGCGTTTCCGAGCCTGGCTTGGCCTGCTATTCAGGAGCCCTCGGTAACTTTTGCTGTCCAGCAGGTGCTCATTGTCCCCCGCCGCCCCAGTGTGGGCTCCTGCTGCTCCGGGCCGTGTCCCCGCGGTGCCCACACCGAACCCCAGGGCCGGCAGGGCTGGGGGAGCCCCGGGCCCCGCTCTGGCCGAGCCCCTCGGCGCCACGGCCGGCTCTGCTCGGGCACCCCGGGCACGGCGGCTCCCCCGACCCCCGGGCGGCCCCGCCGCTCTCCGGGCACCCTCCCCNGGGACATTTGGAGTTACAGTGTTTTAACTCCCAAGTCACCATTGTGAATGCCGAAGCCCAGCTTTCCTGGAAGTAACTAAACACCTGACTGCCAATGGGAAGTATTGAACGAATTATTTTTCCTTATGCCTATCTCAATCCACGAGCTTTCTCACTTTTACCTTCCTGACTCTCACCCCTGTCCCACTTCAGGAGGGAGCAAGAAAGTGGCTGCGTGGGACTTGGCTGCGACAGGAGTCAAACCACACCACACCTTACATATTCCCTTCACGTGGACAAACACTAACAGGCTACAATTCTTCAAACTGATCCATGGAAGTGGACATCACGGAGAATTTTCATTGGCATTCCGTATGGAGACACAGTTTTCCTTAAGGGAACCTATCTGCACAGCATCTTCCTGGCTGTGCTCTCCCCAAAAGGAGCAGAGGGCCCCGCGCAGAGGCATCTCTGCTACGCTACAACCCTGTTACACCCAGACTGGAGGAAGCCGCGCTGTTAGCTGGAGCTGGGATCCACCTATTTGCACCTCCACTGCTGGCTGTGAGGGAACAAACTAAAACCAGAGGAATCACGTCTGTCCAGGCCTCCAGCTGTTTTCAGCTCAGGGCGTTTCCGAGCCTGGCTTGGCCTGCTATTCAGGAGCCCTCGGTAACTTTTGCTGTCCAGCAGGTGCTCATTGTCCCCCGCCGCCCCAGTGTGGGCTCCTGCTGCTCCGGGCCGTGTCCCCGCGGTGCCCACACCGAACCCCAGGGCCGGCAGGGCTGGGGGAGCCCCGGGCCCCGCTCTGGCCGAGCCCCTCGGCGCCACGGCCGGCTCTCGTCGGGCGCCCCGG
>VWZF01006302.1:403340-684949 GCA_013396755.1 Sclerurus mexicanus | reverse complement strand
AAACCTTCCCTTCCCTTTCCTTTTTGCTTCCCTTTTCCCCTCCCTCTTCTCTTTCTCTGTTCCTTTCCCTGCAAAAAAAAAAGCCATTTACTGGATTGTTCGAATTGTTTTTTTGAGAGTTGGGATCCAGACAGGTTATTCCTTTCCATCAACCCTTGGGGTGTCATCAGCTGTGCATTTTGAAAATGACGGACGAGCTCATGAATTCAGGGATGCTATTAAGGGAACCATATCCTGTGGATCCTGAAAGGAAAGGCCTCAGTGGGAGCCAGCCTCTGACTCCTTGGCCATTACGTTAGAGCAGCAATCATCACACCAGGTTTTAGAGGAGTCATAGGTAATCTCAGGTGGAGAAGCAAACCCCCAGACCACTTGTGATTATTTTTTTCACATGATGCTGCCTTTTCAATGGCTGTTGCGAAGAGTAAATCCGTAATGGAGTTCAGATTCCGTGGGACTGATGACGATCTTGGCCAGGCTCAGGTGGGGTTTGCACTGCCTAAGTTTGATGTATCAGCCTCCTCATGGACCCCAAAGGGCAGGAAACTTGACCTGAGCCACCTCAGCTCAAGGCAGACTGGAACCCAAAGATTCACAGGTGCTTTTCACTGTGTCCCCTGCTCTTGAAAAGCCAAACCCATTATAAGCAGACCCAGGTCCCTTTGGAGGTGGGAAGGGGATGTGGGACAACTGAGACTGTCATCTTTCATAATTTGCCAGTCTCACAGCAATGAGACAAGGCAGAGGAGACAAGAGCAGGTACCTGCATCCTCCTCATGTCCCACATTGCCAGCAGACTCACAGCTGGTGCTGCACAGTCACCAACCTCCCTCTGCCCACAAAGGAGAGACAAAGCTCTTTCCCTCACTGCCATCCCAAAAGCTGTGTGTGTGGCATCAGCATCCCTACCAGCATCCTCCCCTGGCATTTCCCACTTATTCCTTTCTCCCAGTCAGACTGTGCCCTCCACTTCACCCAGCAGAGAGGAAAACAGAGTTTGGTTTCCATGCCCAGAGCTGCTGCAATTCCTGCCCTGCTCCAGAGGGCTCTGTCACCCTGAAGAATGGGGCAGCTGGTGGGTTTTATGGGATTTGCAGACTATGGTACCGATATAAGGCTTGTGGAAAGCAAACACCTTTCTGCAAGTCTCTGCTCAGTGGGGACCGTGAAAAGGCAGCAAGAAAGTGGATTTCAAACAGGGAAAGGAGTTAAATGAAGCTCTGACAGCTTTGGCTTCAGACTGATGCTGTGAAGTATCGGTGTACCTACAGAAGAGCAGCATATGTACACTGATATACTGACCACATCCAGCCATGGAAATAAGACATCTCTGTCTGTCTACTCCCTTGGACACAGCAGAGGGAAAGTCCTTGTCACACAAAAGGGCTCCCATCACCCTGCCAGCACATCCCACCAGCAGCTCAGTCAGTCACAGCAGTGTGTTACCTGTACAGGTATCACCCATCAGACCCCTCCAGTCAGGGTGAGTTGCAGGAACCGATGCTGGGAAATTTTGTGTGCAAAGAAGCGCTTCAGGTTTCAGCTCTTCTGAATTATTAGTGCACAAAACAAAAACACCTCTAAAGAAAAGTTATGAAGCCTTTTGTTTTTCAGGGCCTTTTTTTAAACCTTAACCATCTCACTAAAAACTTCCTTCCAGACAAAGTGGTTGTACTTAACACTTGCACAAGAGCAGTTTTAGGCTGTGCCTCTGCCAGGCACTGCATAAACAGGGAGAGCGCCCTTGTGGAAATAACAGCTTCCATGTCTGTGAGACCACAGAGGAAAAGGAAGAGGTGGGCAGGAAACTGAGGCATGAAGAGTTGAAATGAGTTGCCTGCAATCACACACAACAGCTCAAAGCCAAAGGTCTCTGCAGCCCAGTATCAATCCCAATCAATCCAGTCACTAATTTTGCAATGGCATACAGCATGTTTGGGAGAATCCACATGGCTGGGACCTACACCATGTCCCTGTAGCTAAACCTTATATGTGATAAACAACTGCACCAGAGTTTCCTCTCGTCTCCTGTGCCAAGACTGAGAAACAACACAACACCAACTATTCCCACAAAAACACCCTTCCAAGCATTAAATGGAGCTGCACTGACGTAGCACAGCCAAACAGACTCCAGGCTGTGGTAAATCCCTGCTGTCAGCTGGAAGCTCAAAATGTTTTCCTTGGGGAATTTCCCTGTTGATTTAAGAAAAGCTGCAGGAGCAGGAGTGAAGAGGAAAACCTCTGACACAGATGTGTCTGCAAGAGGACAGGGCATCAGTCTGATGCTCACTGGGACATTCTGGGGAGCCTGAGAGACCTTGGCTCAGGTCCTGTTGGCTGTGGTCACATGTGCATGACAGAGACTGGAGGCACCAACCACTACTCAGAGTTTCAGCCTCTGAAATGCTTCTGTTCAGCTCCCAAATGGATTAAGCTGGATATTCAAGGCTAACAAGTTATTTACAAAGCAGGCAGGAGCCATCTTCCCGCCGTTAAGGTTGGAAAACTCTCTAAGATCATCAAGTCAGACCTTTAACCCAGCACTGCCAACCCCACCACTGAACCATGACCCCTAAGTGCCACATCTTTTCACCAAGATCTCTGGTGTTTCTATGTCCATGCTGGATTCTCCCACCTTCAAGTTATAGAAAACAGAGATTTTCAAACTTTCCTGCTTTCACTGTCCATGATGGTCCCTTTCTGTACCTCAATCCTTCCCTCCTTCCAGCTCCTCCACTGAGGAAATGGTGATTTTTTTTTTGCCTCAGATCTGTGACATCCCCAGTGTAAATAATATCCCCCAAGTGCCCCACAAAACCCTGGCAGGGGAGAGGGCAGGGCAAAGCTCAGAGACGGTCTTTGTCTCCCAGGGAAAAGCTGGGAACTCTTCTGCAGCTCAGCTTCCCGAAGCAATCCCAGATGTCAGCTGAGAAGGACTATTTCCAGCAACCTGGAGAGGATTTAATTTGCCTTTATTATTCCCAGTTTCCCACTTCCTGACACTTCACAGGTTCAGCTGCCTGCATCCTATTAAGCTGTTCCCCTCACCAGTCCCATTCCTGGAGGTTTTCCTCGTTCAGCACAGTGTAGTTCCAGCATCAGCTCTCTTGTGCCCACTGGATATCACTTGTACAAGGGATCTTCCTTGTGTTCAGACTCAGGTGAACCTCTCCAAGGTGATGACAGTGGTGGTGACCCTAACTCTGAGTCACCTGCCAGCTTCAGTGTCAAGGTGCTCCAGCACATTGAATGGTAAGGAAATGATTTTGGGATCAATGAGGTTTGAGTCATAGACTCACAGAATGGTTTGGGCTGGAAGGAGCCTTAAGGATCATTCACTTCCAACTCCCTGCCATGGTCAGGGACACCTTCCACTAGACCAGGTTGCAGGATCTTTGCAAAATCACCTTCTCCTGCTGGGGAGTTTTCTGTCTGGGGTGTTTTTTTCTGTGGTGGTTGTCCTGTCTCCTTGCACAGTCACCAGTGAAAAATGGGTCCCTTTAGGATCCAATTCATCTCATCACAACCTCGAGGGCAAAAGCAGATCAGTGAATGACAAAGGTAAATGCTTGTTTCCTTTTGCTGACCCCAGGGAGGAGCTTGCCCAGCTGCAGAGGGTTGTGCTCTGCCTTTCTAAAGCCAGGTGGGATGAATCCCACCAGTGGCTCTTCTGTGACCTTTTCTGCTGTGATTATTTTAGGAGAAGCCTCTTGATATATGTACATCAGAGCCCTGAACTTTTCTGTGGTGTGCTGTGTTCCCACAGCCAGCAAGCATTTGGGAGAAAAGCAGGAATCAATTTGCTCTTTTCCTTTCAGCTAAGACATTCGAAGAAGAAAAAAAAAAATTGAAAGGGGAACAACAATTTTATTTTTATTATTATTATTTGCTCCTTTGAATTTCCTGCCTTCTCATAAATTCAAACAGGAAATGTACTCGCTGACCTTATAACTCCCCAAACCAAACATGATGCCAAGCCTTCTCCACAGGCCAGCTTTCTTTCAGGGTGCCATATGGGATGCAGCTCTCGTTCCTACAACACAGGCAAGCAGGTCACCAGTTAAGCCACAATCCATAACACACAAACATTTTGTGGGCAGGAACATGACAAGCAGATAACACCACCAGGCACCGTGTTTTTCCTGGCTACATCTGTGCTAGTAAATAAAAGAAGGCCAAGGTGGAGTATCAAGCCCTGTGCTGAATTGTCTGTGATGTTTAGCTGTTAGCACGCTCCCAGCAAAATTTTGGGCAGTGCCAGTTAAGCTTCTCCAAGGGAAGATCCAGGCAGAATTTGGGAAGAGCATCTATCATGTAATTTTTTTAACTTTTATGGAAAAAAAATGCATCCAGTCTGGCTTTCTCTGCCCTGTAAGCTCTAAGACACCATTGCTTCACAGGGCCAAATACACAGAGCTTGGCCAAAGAAAGGCATTTTGGGAGAAGATCTGGAGATGTTAGTAATAAAATACTAGAAAAGGAGTTGTTTTATAAATCCAGTCTGTTATGACCATGAGAGTGTGGTGCTTATCTGTTTGGAGCTTGTAGGAGAATGAGCCCTAAGAAATGCTGGCGGTTGACTTTGGAGTTAGATTTGAATTTTGAAGCTTTAGATGATGCCAGAGGAAAATCTATCCACTGGAGCACCTAATACATCTCAAGGTATCCCAACATTGTCTCTCAGGCACTATGACTGGTGTCAAGATGGTCCTGTAAGTGCTGAGCTGTCCAGTTGGATGAACCCTTTACTGGAGAAGCACTAGAGTGCCAAGATACAGACCCTGAGGCACCAACAGAACCTGTTCTTCTTCCTAATGTTATGGGGCAGGTCCACAGGCACGGGAGTGGGCTGGATCTCATACCCCGAGTCAGGTCTCACTCACCAGGTGCAATACAGACCTGCAGGCGTCTTAGAGCCCTTGTTGTCACTGGGGAGAGCCAAATGGAAAACCTCCGGGGTTCAAGAGAGCAGGGTCACCTCGGTGGCAATGCCATGGCTCTGGTTCTGTGCTCTGTCTTTGAGATGGGTGACTGTGACAGAAAGAAGGCTGCAGACACTGATCCAACCGCAGTACCCAGGTCTGCTCTGTGCTTTCACGGTGCCCCAGCCAAACCAGAACTCTCTCACCAGGGGAACTGTTTCGTAAAACTGCCCTGTTTTGCATTAGCGAAGTCAGCCTGATTAACTCCCCAGCAGGGGCAAGACACAACAGCGAACTCCATCCCAGCCACCACATCAGAGACCGCCGGTGAATTAGATCCAGAAGAGGCAGCTGTGAGTTATGGGGCTGGAATTCCATCAAGGGCTTCTGGGGAGGTCATAAACCACCAAACAGCTCTCACAACCTCCCCCCTCCTCTTCCTGTCCACCATCTACAAATAGAATTACAGCCCCATAATTCAAGTGGGGTCTGTTTGTCTGCAGCAGGACAAACGTGAGGAGCCATCTCGGGGGGGTGTCAGGCTATAAATCCATTCTTTTTCCTTCCATTTCCACCTCTTCACAGGATGGTGCTTCCAGGCTTCACCCAGGTCTCCTCACTTTCCCCACCCATCCTATCTTCTTCCTTTCATCTCATTTCTCCTTCCTTTCCTGTTTAATAGAGACATAAAAGCAGTGGGGGTCTGACAGACCAATCCACCAGCCAACACTCTCATCCAACTCCCTTCCCTTCACCCTGGAGAGTGAGAGCAACACTCAGTCTTCTTCTCACTGCTTTTTATCCATAGACCATTCCCTATTAAAAGCCATATTGCAAACATCTCACCCACATTAAACCTCCCCAGTGAAAGGGATACCCTGGTTCTTTTCAAGTTGGGCCAAACGAGGTATTTTCCCTTAATTGCATTCTTTGATGGTTTAGGGAGTAAGAGGGGGTTGGGGACACCCCTTTATATTTTCACTGGCATTTCCATGCAGATATTCATCCTGCAAAACAGAAAGCCAGTCTGGAACATTTCAGCATTACAAGTTTGATAAAACTAAGTGATTGTGTTAGTGGGTCTTTTGGGGTTTCCCAGACTTCGGAGGTGGTCCATGTTTCCCAAAGGTTACCTTCAATGGACGATAAACACCCAGACTCAGGAGTTAAAGCTGGCAGCCATCAAAAAATACCCTCAGCATAAGTTCTGCAAGAGGACAATAAATCTGAGTCAAAGGTTGGATCTTCCAGAAAAGAAGGCTTTGTTAGGGTCAGGCACAAAGCTGGGACTAAAAGATGCTGGTCCAAAGCTTGAGTGCTGTGTTAGATCACAACACCTCTCTAACAAACCAAATGGTCAGTCTGCATAAACAAAATAAAACTGGGCTTGAGCACTTTGCATTTTATCAATAACCCCTTTCCCCCTTCCACCAGAACTTTTAGAACCTGCTGAATTTAGGAATTTGGTGCGATGGATCAAGAAGCCCAACCTGGAAGTGCTGGACATCCCTCCATGAGAAATGACAGGGCGCTGTTTCTCAGTGGCTCTTTGCCTGTCATTTTTGTGATCCCTCACATATTTCAGGATATAAATGATCAAAAACTCCCTTTAAGTCAAGAGCGAGTTGTACCAATGTCAAACCACACCAAAATTGGCAGCATAATTGTCATGTTTATTTAAGCTTAAATGCTTAAGTGAGTTCAGAGCTGAAAGACCAAATGATTTGTGGTTCTCCAACTTCAGCAGCAGCTCCAGAACCCTTGGAATGTTTTTTCCTGACAAGTGTTGCAAATTTTGAGGCTATGTTGTGCTACTGAGTCCAAAACAAGCACACTGAGAAGATTTTTTTCACCACTCAGAAGTAAGTGTAGGGTCATAGGTGGGCTTTAAGTCAGGGACATGGCTCTGAGGTTCAGAGATTTCCCATGATAAAAACAAATTATTGGTCAGTGCAATGGGAATGATGTTTCTTCTGGGCTCCATGAGAAGGGAGCCCAGAAAAGAACCTTTATGATTATTTGCTTTTAAAGACCCTCTTACATACTCTTTTCTCCTAGACTGGCCAGCCAGGAGGGTGAGGTTTGTCTCTGCTTTCTTAGTCAGGTGTAATCCTTGAGGACTGGATTTTTTTTTAAGGGTTTTTTGTGTTCGTTGGTTGGTTTTGGGTTTGGTTTCTGTCCATCTTTGAAAGTTGCCTCATGTGACTAACCCCAGTCTCTTCCTGACCATCGCTTGAGGCTCCAGTGTCTTCCCAAGCTGTCTCATGGAGATAACTGTAGTAATGGTCTACTGGGTTCTGCTGCAAACACATTCCAAAACACACATTTAGGGAAAAAGGGAGTGGAAATACAGACAGAAAGAAAGTGATTGGACAAACAAAGGAGAGCCATATAGTAAACCCTGAAATGTTATGAGGCAAAACATCTGGGGGGGGAAGATTAAAAATACTCCAATGCTTTTTAAAAAAGCCAACTCAAAATAAACCAGCAAGCATCTTGGTGAATCCCAGCAGAAAACCAGTTTGCAGACTGGATTGTGCCCTTTGATCAGCACTGGGGTGTTTCATATATATGTGTAATTTCTTTAATTATTAAGATTACCCCATGTAATATTTGATAGTTCTGCCCCTTTGGGAAGCTGACTGTAAGGGGAAGCAAAAAAACATTGTTCCAGATTTCTAGCTTAGGGAATTGCCTCCGAGTCTATTTTTTTGCCTTGTTATTTCTTACCCCCCTTTGGAAATCTTTTCTTTTTCTTCCTTAGGACAGAATTTCAATTAGCAGAAGGATAATGCTATCAGGAGGCACGGAATATCCTTGGAGATAAATCTAGCTGGGAGTTGTCAATGGAATATCTGAAATAGCCTGACAGCAGAGGTCCTGTAAAACTTAGATTACTCTTTAGAGAAAAAAAAAATATAATAATCAGTTTGCCTTTCAGAGAGGGAATGAAAGGGGAGGGAAGGAGGTTGTTTATTGAATTGCTGTGTTCAGCTGCAAAAGAGGATGATAAAAGAAAGGAGACAGCATATTAAGCACACCCAAACTGCTCGATCTGACAAAAAGAAATGTCTACATAAACCTCCAGGTACATCCTAGAACCACCTCTAAGCCTGGTGGGTGTTTTCATCAGGCAACCGAAAGAGTTTCTTGTTGAATCCTCCCTTATGGGAGGGATGAAAGGGTTGAAAGAGACCTTGGAAAGCTACAGGAGCCCACATGGAGTGGGGGACACTGAGAGGGTTCTAGAGCAGCCCCAACACTCCTTACCTGAAGGGGCTACAAGAGAGCTGGAGAGGGAACTTCCACAAGGGCATGGAGACAAGGACAAATGTCTCTAAACTGACCGAGTGCAGGTTTAGATTAGATATTAAGAAGAATTCTTTGCTGTGAGGGTGGTGAAGCCCTGGCACAGGTTGCCCAAAGAAGCTGTGGCTGCCCCATCCCTGGAAGTGTCCAAGGCAGTGCTGGATGGGTACTGGAGCAACCTGATCTGGTGGAAGGTGTCCCTGCCCATGGCAGGGGAGTTGGAACGAGACGATCTTTAAGGCTCCTTTGAACCCAAAGCATTCTGTGATTGTGTGATTCATTCAATGTCCTGTGATCGGGCGCAGCTCTGCCTTCACCTTCACACTGCTGACCTTCCCCATCCACCTGGAGTCCTCAGCCAGCTTAGATCACCAGGAACGTCATGAGGCACTGCTGTTTGAACTGAGGACTGGAGAAGATCTTGAAGGCTTTCAGACATAAGACACACATGGCCCATATTTCACTGGGCCCCTTTATCTGCTCACATCTGGTTGTCTTCAACGCAATCTCTTTGCTGCAGCACAACAGTGGCCTCAGCAGTGCTGGGGTTATGGAGATGCTGAGAAGGCCCCTGATAACCTATTCCAGAGGCTCAAAGGAGCTGTGAAGGCTCCATGGTTATGGTTTCAGATCAGCTGGGGCCATGCAAAGTAAAGGATGTCATCACCCAGCCATAGAGTCTGAATGGTTTGGGTTGGAAGGGACCTTAAGGATCAGCTAATTCCAACTCTTGCCATGGGAACGAACACCTGGCAGTAGGAAGCAAATGGTCTAGAAGAAAGGGTGGATATCACTGAGGGAACTACTGCAGACCCTGATTTCCATGAAGAAGGGTATATTTGGGCACGTTCTGTGACACAGTCTTAGAACTCATGAGGAGGTAGAACTTGAGCTCTGAACTCCAGCTCTGCAGGGCACTGTGCACAGTCTGTTCTCCACCGAGGTTTTCACTGTCAACATTTGCAATTTTAATCTAGATAAAAGTGATTAAGAAAAAAAAAACCCACCTGTTTTTAAAGTATGGGCTGAGAGTAAGCTACCCTGCACTGCCAGTTGATGACAGCTTTGGACTTTTAAATCAGATTTCCTCAGTCACTGTTGCAAATGAGTGGGCATTTTCACATTGAAAACATTATTTTGGTATTCAAAGAATTTTCTCTCTCTTTTTTTTTTTTTAATTCATCAGCTTTCTTGAGAGTGATTCTGCATTAACTGGAATGTTTGTGCTATTGCCAATATCTCCTTGAAATATCTGCAGGATAAATACCAGCAGAAAAGGATGCACAGCTCCAGACACCTGACCAGAATGTTTCAGTGCTCCAAACCAGCAAAGAGAAAAGGGAAAAAAAGAAAAGTCTGTCCAGTTGGGAGGCAGAAACGAGAATTGTAATTAAAATATTCAGAACAAACCATCAGCACTTTTCACAGCAGTTCAGAGCCTAAAAATCCTGTTCACAGAAGCACTGGAAAGCACGTGACTAACACATATTTGATTAGAAATATGACATAATTCAGTGAAAGAATGGCAAACGCTCAGTCTGTGGGATGAGTTAAACTTCCAAAGTCATCTGCCTAGTTCCAGAATTCCAGCCTGCATGGAGCCAGAAGCAGTTTTTGAAGGGTGAACTCTTCTCCGAGACTTTTCTCAGGGTTAGATCCTGGTTTCTCTAAGAACAGCAGGTATTTCCTACTGGTGGGGTGGGAATCCCTCCACGTCTTCATCTCAGAGGAGTGAGGACAAAGTGTAACTAAAAATAGTGGCATCAAAGGACAGGAAACCATTGTCTTCCAGCACCCAGAGAGAGTGTTCTAGTCTGGGGAGATGCTGTCATCAGGAAAAGATTGAAGGTTTTGGAGTTAGCCATAGGCCTGCTGAGCATGTTGTTGAGGTCTGTGGCTTGGCTTAAGCCCAGCATTAACCCTTCAAGCACTGAGAAGGGAGCTCAGCTCAGCTACTCCTGCTGGTGACTTCCTCTTGCTGAGAAGAAAAGGCCCATTCTGCCCTTCCTCAGTGACATGAAGAGGCGAAAAACCCCCAAAGTCTTTCTAAAACTGTGATGCCAATAAGTTTTAATGAAGCAATATTTCCTTTTCCAGTCACAACATGACCCTGGGAAAGAATTCCTGTTGTCTGCCTTTGCTGCTCTTTCCTAGTGATCACTCTGGAAATGCCTTATGGAAATGTGTGTGTCATCTGCTTTGCAGAACATAAAAAATACCTCGGCTCTGCTCCTTTCCTTGCTGCCATGAGCTCAGATAGTCATGGAAGCACCTCTCAAATTCAATTTATTTCAGACACAGGTAGCCTTGATGGATTACTTTGCCCTAAGACACGATCGAATAGTTTGGGATATATTGAGAAAGGAGTTGAGAGAACATTAAACCTCAGATACCATATCTAGACTTGACCATGGACTCCAAACCTGCCAGCCATCAACATCATCAAGGCTCGGGAGCAAAGTCATTCCCAGTCCAACTTCCTTGGAGACAATTTCCCTGGTTCACCCTAGAAAAATCCAGAGCAGAGGTGACCTGCTGATGGAAGGCAGATCTAGTCCACAGGCACTCAAATCAGGAAACTGCCTTCGGGTTGTGTCTTAAGGAAGGAAAGAGAAGGTTTGCAGCTGTTCCACTTGCCCAGGGGTGAAATTATGCGAGTTTCAGAAGCATCAAGTCAAGATCAAAGGGAAGAATATTAGGAAAAGAGAGAATAATGGAGAAGTGGGAATAGCTTATTCTAGGGTAGTGCTCCAGGGCTTACTCTTTCTTGTGCTAAAGCTTTCAAGTCCACAGCAGGCAACTTTTCTCCTCTTCCCTGCCTTGTAAACTGATCCCTTTTCTCTCCCCTGGTCCCTACACATGGGGTGCTGGAACAGAATTAAAATTATCCCTCCTTGGCTGGGCCTGGCTGTACCCAGCACCTTGGAGCCAGGTAGAGAAGGTGTCCTGCATTCTCCTTGTCCCCAGATGTGCCTGAGCCACATCAGTTTTACACTCGCCAGCAGCAAGAGAATAAGGGGAAAGTCTTTCTTCTTACTACACATCCCATTGCTTCAGTGCTTTCCTTGTCCTTTCTTGGGCTCAGAGGAGCCTGCACAGCTTTTTACACATCCTCCATCTGCAGCTGATTTCCATGATTCTCCAGAGTGCCCTGAGATCACAGGCAAACCTGTCCTGGCTGTGAGGTCTCTGTGTGCCTGCACACAAGTACAAGATACTTATCTTGGAATGGTGTAAACTTGTCCTTTCTCCAGCCCTTGAAGGCCATTTTGACCTTCCCAGAGCCCACCTCACACCAGCAGAGAAGGGATATGGTGCACACCCAACCTATGCTGTCCCTCAGGCTGTGGAGGGTTTCTCTGGCTCAGATTTCCCCTCTTGTGTTCTCGCTCTTTCATCCAGTTGAGGCTCCATCCCCTCAGGCATCTGACATCCTCACCCTACTAAAAAGTGAAATATAGTGTGTTCTTGCTCTCTCAGTGGATCCTGAAAGCAGAGGGTCTGTTACTGCCCGTCCCATGCTGGACCAGGACTGTGTACACGACAGCAACCCTGAAACTCTGCTCTTGCCCCACAGGATTAGAAAAGGCTGACTATTGCTAAATCCCTTCCAAATAAACAAGATCTGAGTGCTTTGACACCCCAGTTCCCTCCTAAAAACAAGAAGCTGTGACATTGAATTCCTCATCAGGGCTGATCCATCAGCTGCATTTACAGTGGTAAAATTGCCAACAGCCCCACACAGGGCTGGTAAAGGTGACATGAGATACAAAAGCTGATATGGGATACAAAAGTTGACGTGGAATACGCGACGCAGAAACCTGTGACTCTCCGCAACCACGCCTGGAGGTCAGGCAGGTAATTCAGGGTGTTAGAAATGGTTTAGCAAGTGAAATCCAAGAAGTATCCTGCCCCCTTTCTTCCTCTTCCATGGATGAGAAACAAGAAAAAGGAGAAGGCAAACACAGTTCAGAACACTCAGCACTACATACACTGTGAAACAGATGGGGCCGAACAGCACCTTTTGGAAGCAGAACAAACCCCCAAATCCATGGCATCCAGAGGGTTATGGAACATTAAATTTTTTAACAAGAAGTTCTGCTTCAAACTCTGCCACGTTCTCCCTTTGTCTTCCCACCAGCTCTGCTCTCTGCCCAGGGAATGTGCAGTGCAGCAGGGCTCTTCCTTTCCATATATATTGTATGTTGGAAACACTGCATGAACTTGTACCAAGGGATCTGTCCCAGCTCACTGCTCACAGCCCAGAAAAATTGCCAGGGATGGGTGACGGCTCAGAGGAGCCCCATGGGGACAAGGAAGATGACAGCAGGAATATTGGAGAGAGTAGGTTTGGCTCCCCAGTTCAGCCTGAAGGAGTCAAGTCTGCTTTACCTTTGTAAACAGGAAAAAAAAGAAAAACCAAACCAAAGAGAAATCTGTTTATTTTCCAGATGGAAAAAATGAGATGAAGCAATTTGGAGCGACACGTATTCAGGGTTTGCTAATAAACTGCTTAGGAAGTTTGCCTGCAGAAAGATTAGAGAGTTTTTAGGTAGAGCCACAGTGTCGGAAAGGTCACCCCACAGCCCAGCACTCCGTGGCAATGGGGAGAGATGTTTTCCCCAAGGACCCCGGACTCAGCTGTGGTACAAGTGGAAGCAAACAGGCTCCTAATGACTGATTGCCTGAAACAGGTTCATTAGCTCTTGGGAACAGCAGCAGAGCTCGTGGGCTTGGAGTCCTCCAGCTGAGCAGAGCTGGGTGGGAGGAAGGTGGGATCACAGCTCAGGTGATGGGGTGACACACGGTTTGCACAGGATTTCTTGGGTGCCACAAGCTGGGTGTTTTGGGTATCGGTATCAGAATCAAACACCCTGCAAGGCATTTAGATTTTAGATCCAGAGAGTGTTTTGCCTTTGCTGGTCACCTGGGAGCATCTCTCACACAGCTTCATTAGGTTTCCCGGTCCTCCCTCAGCAGGGGAGCTGCAAAGGGCTCTGCTGGATTCATGGCCATTAACTTGGTTGTTGTACACCACAAGCAGCGCACAGAGCTCATTCCCTGCAGCGTCTGGGGTGCTTGGAGATGCTGAATTGCACAGTATTTTCAGTAACCAAGAGGACTCTGACAGCCAAATTTCACAATTTGATAAACTCTGACAATTTTACACGGCACTTTCTTTACCTTTGAGGGATGTCTCCCCATATATATTCTGAATTATAACATACATGTTATTTCTCCATCCCCTGCTTCCAGAACTGAGTGGATCTTGCACAGCTTTCAAGAATTTCCAGCACAGCAAACTGTTTTGATCTTTTATAGTGCTTTTAAATTGGGCACAAATGTTTCATGTGCTTTCAAATTTATAGCACGTCACAGGCCTCAGTTTTATAACTCACAGGGCTTAAACCTGAATAAAATTGATAGGATTACACAAATCAAGTGAGTGCTGAAATATTTGGGTAGTAATTTATAAAAGTTGACAAAAATCAAAATTTCTGGTGTTGGAGTAGCATTTTAAGGGAGTAGCAGCTTTTTGGTGCTTAGAGAAGCATGAAAATACAGAAAATTAAGGGCTAATCTCACATATTGTTTGGAAAAGGCAAAATCTGGGAGAGTAAGACTTGGGAAAATAACAAGAGGCAGCTTTCTTGCTGATGTCAGAATTAATTACACCTTCCTACGGTTTCACAAAAGAACAGGGAGGTATAAGAGGTGTCTCTACTGCTCATATGGTGTTTGAGTCAGGAGCCATCCCAGTGCTGGTTCTGATTAGGACCTGTAAGTGCTGTTATTATCATTAATAACAATCAGGCTCATTGAAACAGAGGCGTGACAAGGCTGATGTTGCCCTGAAGTTGCTTGTAGAGTGTCACACGAAAGAGAGGGGAGAGAGACTTTTTACAAGGGCATGGAGTGATGAGACCAGGGGGAATGGCTTCAAATGGAAAGAGGGTTGGTTTAGATTAGATATTAGGAAGGAATTTTTCCCTGTGAGGGTGGGGAGGCCCTGGCACAGGTTGCCCAGGAAAGCTGTGGATGACCCATCCCTGGAAGTGTCCAAGGCCAGGTTGTACAGGGCTTGGAGCAACCTGGGATAGTGGGAGGTGTCCCTGCCCCTGGCAAGGGGATGGAATTAGAGGGTCTTTAAGGTCCCTTCCAACCCAAACCATTCTAGGATTTTGTGAAAAATGGTTCACAAAGGGTGGAAACACATCTCACCATGAGGACTTTGCCATCCTCTGTTTAAGGAACTGAAGAAACACAGGGTTTTCCTGGCCAGCTTTAAACAAGTTAATGTGGCATCAGGAACTTTCAGACTGGTGTTTTTGTGTTTGCTAAGATCACTTCCAGGTCCTGGTACCCAAAATTGTCCCCAGTATGTGTGTGTTACATCAGCCCCAGTGTTTTCATCAATGAAGAATCCAAGGGCTGTTCACTCAGGAGAGCTCTTCCGCCCAGAATTCCCCCCGATTTTGCTCCTTCCAGCACAGGGTCCTAAATTATTCCCACAGCTCTTCATCCCACAAAAGTCACAGGCACACTTGCATGTGCTGTGTCAGGCACTTTGAACTGCAAGAAACACAGTCAAAATAATAATTAAGGCCACAGAGTGACACAGCCAAGTGCTGTGCCTGGAAAAGACCTCCCCAAAATAAGTGGACATGTCCATTCTGCACTATGGCCACCACTCTCTGGAGCAAATACCTTCAGCACTGCAAAGGCAGCTGTTATTTATTTGGGATTCTGGCTTAGCAAGATATTGGCAACGTGCAGCAATTGGCTTTTATCACTCTGTGATATTGTCCTGCCCCCATGTCCCTCCTGTGAGGCTGGGATAGGGTCAGACCCATCATTTTCTGATATGGTATCAATAAGTGATATTGATACTTCAATATCTTCTCTTCTTGCAGTTTCTACCCCTGACATCCCCTTGGCTGCAGCACTTCCTCATCTCTGTTTCATCCCAGCACTTCCAGCAGCTTTTGCCCCCTGAAACCCACAGTCCCTGCACCTCCAGCATCCCCCTGGATGTCCATTCTCCAGCAAACAATCCTCCCTCTGGGTACCATCCTTCCTCTGGGTACCATCATCCCTCCCCCAGCTCCACAGCATGTTGTTCCTGGTGCCTATGGGTGGTCAAGGGAGGGATGTTCCACATCCGTGCAGGGATGGAGTTTCCTCCTTTCCCCATGGACGCTTCATGCACTATTTATTCCTCCTCTACCCTCAACCCCCAGAGAAAGTTACCGTGAGTCAGTGGCTGGGAATGAGCTCTGAGACCTGCCATCATCCATCACGGTGGCAGACAGGCTGCACAAGGGTTTTCATGGCACAGTGCTAGGGCTAATGGCCCGAGACGTCGCTCGCTTTCGCTCCGAGCTGCTTTGGAGAGCAGGCACAGATGCTCCTTGAACTTCCCTCTGCCCCAGTGAAGGAAGGGGGGAGGTCATTCAGGACAACGGGGAGGTTTTTAATGGTGGGGTTTGGTCACGAAACTGCCAACAGCTCTTCAGCTGCCTCAAAGCCAAGATTCGATGACTTTGAAGTCCAAAGGAGGGCAACAGAGATGGCGAAGGGCCTTGAGAGGAAGCATGTGAGGGGCAGCTGGAGAAGGAGGGGAGACCTCCTTGCAGTCACAGCTTCCTCAAGAGGGAAGAAGAGAGGCAGGTGCTGACCTCTGCTCTGTGGCAACCAGTGACAGGACCTGAGGGAATGGCATGAAGCTGTGTCAGAGGTGGTTTAGGCTGGATCTCAGGAGAAGGTTCTTCCCCCAGAGGGTGGTGGGCACTGAACAGGCTCCCCAGGGCAGTGGGAACAGCACCAAGGCTGACAGAGCTCAAGGAGCATTTGGATGATCCTCTCAGGCACATGGTGTGACTCTTGGGGATGGTCCTTTGCAGGGCTAAGGGTTGGATTTGATGATCCTTATGGGTCCCTTCCAACTCTGCATATTTTGGGATTCTGTGAAATCACTCCCATGCGCCCCACGAGAGCTGTGCTTTGTGGTCATGCTCCTCTCCAGAGCCCCGGTCTTTTCATGGATGACCATGTCCCCTCCAGTGTGTGATGGCCACAGCTCTCCTGATTCTTTAAGGGAGATGGAGTAAGTATGGCATAAAATTTTGGAATTAAACCACCTAGATTTTCCTCTAGATCTGGAAACATCTCTCTAAGGTCAGATGTCACTGTTTCAACTTCCACTGAACATCCTCTAATATTTCTCACTGGTTCTGAATGCCTATTCACCTCTGAAGGCAGTAGGAAACACCAATGGGACTAAATGGACACTTTCTGGCTGAATTTGGTCTTTATTGTCAGGAGCTTTGTCTTCACAAAGAGCCAGAAACAGTTTTCTTCCCTATTTTACTTCTTTCTTCCACAACCTTCAGATAAACACAGTTATACAACGTTTATTTCCTAAATGGCCCATCTTGCAGAGGGAGAAATGATCTTGTCAAAACTGAATGAAACCCCATTTTCACCATGAATCTGTGAGGTAACAAAAATGTGAGGGAAGAGAGAACTGTGAAATGTCACAGTACCAAAATGTGCTGCCTTCAGTCTATTCCTGCACTCAACTGGATGACTCTGCCTTCCATCATCTCAGCACCTGGGAGTTTATCTAATCATTACTGGCACTTACCCTGCCATGTTCAGGTGTATTTGCTGCTCCTCACTTGCACAGACAGATGGGTTATTCCTGATGTGGGGCTGGCACTGATCCCTTGCAATTGTGTCCTTTTCGGAGGGCTCAAAAAGGAAAAGTCTTTAAGAACTGAGTGAACCTCATTTGTGTGAGGTGAAACCTTGGCCTTCCAGGCAGCACATCTGTACTAAAACCAAATTGTTGTGGTCCACTATAAAAATTACCTGAATGGGTTAAGACTGCAGGAGATGTTCTGCGTTGTGGAGCCATCCCTGACACTGTCCAGCTGCTGTTCAATAGAAGGGTCCATGAAACAACCACCTATTTCACCTACCACAAGCCACACAAGACTCCCAGAACCTCCAGGTGACATTTAAAGCCTGTGAAACTTGTGAATCCTTCTATTAGGATGAAGTTCTGAGCCATGGAAGTGTTCGAAAAACAAGTGGACACAGAATTTTGTGCTATAGTTTAATGGACATGGTGGAATTTTAGTCAAAGGTTGGACTTGATGATCTTGATGATTCTATGATTCTGTGCAGCCTGGTGTTCACCTACATGCACCCTACCAGTTGGACCCAGTTTATTCCTCTCCAGTTTCCTTTACTGATGTTGGAGCAACAGCTGTGACCTTAGAGATGTTCACCATCCTAGTTTTCTGTGAGCAGAAGCGTTTTGCTTCCCTGAAGACACAGGCAACCTCTCTCTGCCCTGTGATAGCCCCTGAAGACATGTCAAGAGGTTGCAAATGTTTCCCCCTGAACACTCACTCACTGATCCAGCCATAGGAGGTTTGTAGTTGCTGCAACCGCTTTTTATTTTCACCTTTTTTTAACCAGGCCCTTCATCGTGTGTCACATCCCCACCTACACTCCATTTTCTGATCCCAAAAATCAAGGGAGCCCCATTAGCTGTGATGGTTGAGTTGTTCAAACAAAATCAGTCTTCATCCCACCTCCAAATTCTGTTTGCATCTACTTCCAGGCTCATTCATTCCTCTCAAAGCTGGAATTGAGGGGAGGGGGGAAAGCAAGGGACAAGTTAGCAACATTTAAAAGCAATCCAAGTAGAGAACAACTTTTAAATGAAGCCATTTAAGGCCAGAGCCTCCCAGCTGTCTGGGTGTCCCCACTGAGCCCCCAGAGTTCAGGACAGCCCTGTCACTGACTGCAGGCTGCCAGGGAAGATGCATTAACCAGGAACAGCCAGAGTGTCATCAATCTTTTCCTCCTCCTTCCGATGCTGCTGCAGTTGCAACAGATGTTCAAGAGCCTCCTGGCAGTGACAGATCCCTGCGTGGTCCTGACTCCCTACAGGCAAGTAATGACAAGAGCCACAGATTCCCAGGGTTGTGTCAGTTGGATTTTATGGAGTTTTTTTCCCCCTCTGGAAAGTTCTGAGTATTTTCTGGAAAGTTTCTTTATGAGATACGATATATTTCAATCCACTCGGTCCCACAGTTCACATGGTAGATCAGAGAGCTGGGAAAAACACCCTCCTTTCTGAGCATCCCATCCTGGAATTCCCCAGTGCAGGAGGAAGGTTATATCAGAACAACAGGACCTGTGGCTGGTGTACAGAATGGGTCAGTGAAGCACGTTTCACATGATGTGACAGATAGACAAGGACGAGAGCCAAGGATCTGTGTTCTGCCTCCAGCCAGAGTTTTATTTTTAGGTGGAACATGGTCAGTCCTGACCCTGACAGCAAGCAGGGAGCATCGCTTTCCTTGCATTGCCCTTCCTGACATCAGAACACAGCTGAGCATCTGCAGCAGGTCTGAGCCTGCACCCACTGGGATGCTTTGGAACACCATGGACCAAGCATGAGGAGGGAGAAGCCATTCCTTGGGAAAAGGGGCTCTTACCAGGGCTGCAGGTTGTGTAAATCCAAATCATAGAGTCAAAGAATCACACAATGGTTTGGGTTGGAAGACCATCTCACTCCCACCCTCTGCCATGGGCAGGAATGCCACTCACTAAATCAGGTTGCTCAAGGCCTCGTCCAACCTGGCCTTGAACACTTTCAGGGATGGAGCATCCACAGCCTCTCTGGACACTATGCCCCTTACTGCTCTGTCACTTCTCAGGATGCCCCTTGCTGCTCCTCAGGCTTGCTTTCCATAAACAGGGATGCTAATCCTCTCCTGAAAGGTGAAATGCCTTGGCATTAAGACCAGAAGGACCATTCTCACCCTGTTTGACCTCCAGAGAAATCTCACCATTCTGTATTAGCCCTGTGCATGAGGCAGGCAAAGCTTTCAGATCATTCTTTAAAGGTCTCAAGGGCAGAAGTTATCTCCCTCCTCACCCAAGATGATTAATTTTGCTGATGATCCATCCCACAAACAAAAAATAAAAAAAAACCAAACCACAAAACATGACAAGTTTGTTTCATATTTTCATTTTAAATTTTCCACCTTCATTCATTTTCCTCCTTCTCCTTCCTACCATCAAATCTCATTTTGCACTTGTCTGCCAGCTGCGTTCAGACATCTCTGACAAGAGCCTTCAAAGGAAAATCCTGCAGCTCCTCCTCCTCAAATACACCCTGCTTACAAATCACTGGTGAACTTATTTATGTGGCATTACAGAGCTGCGAACCCTGCTCAGCAGACAAAAAGTCACTCAAAATTCTTCCCACTTCTCCTATTATATCCAGCAAGGTGTATCCCACTGTCAGGGCTGAAATCTTAGCAGCCAAGAGGAGAAAAATTACTGCTTACACCGTACTGGCCATGCAAGCCTGAGAGATGTGAGGAATGTCGTGTGCATATAAAACACTTGTGGGCTCTGTGGATAAAACCCCTGATATGGAGAAAGGCAGCTCTGAAGCACAAGGACTCCAGCAGGGCCTGAGTCTCTGAGAGACAGTCCTTTTCTGGGGGTGTTGCTACTTTTCAGTTCACTCTTAGCTCTCTTTCAAAGAGGAAAACAACAACAGGGCTCATCCAACCTGTCTTTAGCTGGATACAGGCTGTATCCCATCCTTGGCACTCTCCGTAGGAACACTTTTGGGTCATAAATCAGGGAGCCTCGTTCACTCCAGAGGCTGTAAAGGCAGCTGAGTGAGATAAGCCCAAAGAGAGGTGCCCATCCTAGAGATGCTCTAAATTGAAAGTAAATAGATTTAGATTGGATTTTAGGAAGACTATGTTTACTCTGAGGTGGTGAGTCCCTGGCACAGGTTTTCCATAGAAGCTGTGGCTGTCCCATCCCTGGAAATGCCCAAGGCCAGGCTGGATGGAGCTTAGAGCAGCCTGGTCTAGTGGAAGGTGTCCCTGACCATGGCAGGGGCTTGGAATGAGATGATCTTAAGGTCCCTTCCACCCCACACCATTCTGAGAATCCATGATTCCAACATCCAGCCAGACAAATTTCAGGCAAGTATTGGGTTTGCAGACAAATCCCACAGTGGTGAAGCAGATGAAAACGGAGGCAGCAGCAGCATCTGCAGAGGGCAGAGATCCACGTCTCTAAGGCACAGCTGTCTTTGCTCATCTCAGGGGGTTGTTTTCTCCAAGCCATGTTACATGTCATGATTGCCAGTTGCTTCAGCGCCGACTAAAAAATGCATAAAAGGAACTCCTGGGAGGGAAAGTTGTGCTGGCCCTGCTTCATTATGGTATGAGAAGTGATGGATCCTGTCTCATGCATGATCTTGGGAATAATATCCAGCCTCTCCCATCTGTCTTCCACTCCCGTGTACACCCTGAGAACTGCCTTTTTTTCTCTGTAACTGATGTGAAATTGAGTTTCTTTGCAGGTCAGCGAAATCTTGTCTTGTGTAGGTAGGGACGTAAATGCAACGTCCAATTTGGGACATCCATGTTCTATAAATTACCTTATCCTGGAACAAGCGCAGGGAAGGGCTGATCAGGTGATTGAGGAGCAGCAAAACCTGTTTTAGGAGAGGAGACTCACCACGTTCATTTCTTGAACCAAATTATCACTCAGAAAAATGTTGCTGGACTGTGTGAAAACTAGGGAAGGTGGTGAAAACTCTTCAACTAGCTGACAGGAGCAGCAGGACTGCCACCTTGAACACAAAAAGAGAGAGATCAGAGGGTTTGTGAATAAATTCAGACTGAAAATTAGGAAAAAAGACTCAAAGCATCAGAACCAGAGGTTTGGAGTTGGCTATCAGAGGGGGAAGGATAGGAAACCAAGCTTAAATGGATGCCTTTATTTAAGAGATTGAATAGCACAGATCTCATAATAGAGGACCAAGGCATCTCGCTTGGTGCTGTGTTCCTAAAATCGACCCTCTTCACTCCATCTGCTGTTTCCATGTGAAAATGCACAATAAAGGAGCCAGAAACTCTACAGCAGCAAAGCACAGCCTGGGTGAAATCAGCCCAAAGCAGGGGCAAGATTTAGCACCGAGGCTTGGGAGGAAGGACCAGGTAGAAGTGCCTCACATCCCAGACAATTATCTGATTAATGCTCAGAGCCAGAGGGAGTCAAAGGGAGGACTTCACAATTCCTAGGCCACTAATATCACCATCGCTTAACACCGATGAGAGGACAAATCCTCCTTTTTTCTACGAGGGGGTCTGGCTGAAAAATGTAAGTGACAAACCCACCAGCCGTCAATTAACTTTATGAGTCAGCTTCTTTGTGGCTGTGCCCTGGAATTCATGCTCCAGTCCAGCCCACAGCCCCATTTCTACTGCCCTCTCCTGCTTCCAGAATAAATGTGCTCTCACACCTCCCTGTCAAGCCTTTTCTCAGCACCCTAATGTTTTAGGCACAATCCTCTCTCCCTTGTAACACAACAGTAAGCTTTCCTGCTTGTTGCTGGGTGTTAGAAGACAGTTCTCCTTCTCCTGACCTCTGCAGTAGCAGCTCGTTCATGCAGAGAAAGTGGATGCATATCATATTATCCCTTGAAGTGTTTTATAGCTTATGTTAAGGCTTCGGGCTCTTCATAGTTTGTACCCAATTTTAGGATCACGATACCTCTACGGAGAAAGTGATGGGATGTTATCTGAAAATTACCCTAACCTCCAGGAGAAGATAGATAAAAGTATTTATTTATGAAATTTAAACCAGGTGATTCTAAACAGCAAGAAAAAAGTGAATAGGGAAAAAAAAAAGAACCAACATACAAAACCCCAAGCAAACCAACCACAAATATACCTAGAATTTAAATGATGTGGAAAATCATCCTTTTGTCTCAATGGTTCAACTAGCAAGAGGACAGACACTTCCTTGGCTTCCCACGCAATCCTTACTCCTTGCAGGAGCCCATATTCATCTTTGGGGATATTATGGAAGAGAACTTTTCAAAAGGGTGTGTAGTGATAAAACAAGTAGTAGTAACTTCAAACTATCAGAAGGCAGGTTTAGATGGGATATTAGGAAGAAATGTTTCCCTGTGAGGGTAGGGAGACCCTGGCACAGGTTGTTCAGAGAAGCTGTGGCTGCCCCATCCCTGGAAGTGTCCAAGGCCAGCTTGGACAGGGCTTGGAGCAACCTGGGATAGTGGAAAGTGTCCCTGCCCATGGCAGGGTGTGAAACTGGATGATCTTTAAGATCCCTTCCAACCCAAACCAGTCTAGGGTTCTATGACTAAAATTCAAACTTTCCTACAAACTAACACCCCTTTTGTCTGTCATCTGAAGCAATGAATCTACTCCCCTTTGTCTCACTTCGGGATGGTGCCATCCTCAGCTCAGGCACTCAGGCACTGCAGGAATCAAATCTTGAACGATTTTGTGCAAACACATCATTGCACAGGCAGGACAAGCCTTGCAACAGCAACATCAGTTTGACCTGTGTGAGATCTGCAGGTATAATCCATATGAAGGATGGAGCAACTGATGGCCCAGCCATGCAAAAAGCATCAGCACCTACTGAACACCAGAGAATGAGGGATGCTTGTTAAGGTGCAATGGGCAATAAAAAGGACTAAAACTTTCCTGAGTTCACATCCTGTCAGGAGTAATTTCAGCATCTGGTGGTTGTTCTTACAGTACCTGTGTTGATCATTTGCTGCACAAGATTAATTCCAACACTTTTTGCTACTCATTTGCTACAGTCTGGACTTGTACCTTATTTGCTTAAGCCACCAGGCAAGAGACATTTATTTCCCTGGCCGGATATATCTTCACCATGGATTAGACTTGCTACTCCTGTTTCAGGCTAAGGAAGGTTGGATGGAGCTGTCAGCAACTTGGCCTAGTGAAATGTGTCCGTGCCCATGGCCAGGGGCTGGAACAAGATGGGTTTTAAGATCCCTTCCAACCCAAACCATTTTGTGGTTCCGTGGTTCATCCTTCACCTCAGTTCTTGTTTGTTCACGTGGGTTTCACACACAAGATTGACACCCCAGCAGAGGAGAACAGCAGGAAGACAGATGTGTAGACCCCATTGCACCCATGAACTAATCCAGAGACCTTCTAAATCTATGCTCATAAAAGGCAACCAAACACCAATTTCTCCCACTGGACACGTGGAAATGACTGGTTTGGTTCACGTTGCTTAGTGCTGACTGCCTGCAGGGCAGAGATAGCAAACCTTGGAAAGAAAGAAAGAAAGGCAGAGGGGTCCACAGGAGTGGCAGGGCCCTGGAAAGGGAAACACCACACATCTGGAACCAAGAACCTATAATTAGTCTAACCTTCGGTTTATACTCTAACGAAAAGAAAACACACAGCTCTTATCAGCCCACTTACAAAAGCACTAATACAATCCAAGGTGGAACAGGAAAGTCCCAATAACACCCTTAATACAAGAAAATATTCCAGTATCTCTTCCTTCTGATGTGATGTTCACTCCATCACCCACCATCCCTCGAGGTGCTGGAGAAATATTGGATGTGCTTCTCACCTCCAGCAGAACCTTCTGTTGCCATTACCCTGAGCTGTTGCCATCACCCTGAGCTGTTCCCTGATGCCCATGGTGGGGTTTCTTCCTCCCCATCCCCTGTTCCCTCTTCCCTTGTCCCCAGTGCAGGTGGCAGAGCCCCCCAGCTGGTGTCCCCAGCACTGAGCTCAAGGCCCTGGTCCTCAGGGCACTTGTGATCCCAGGGATTACCAGCTCAAGGCAGAGCCAGCACAAAGCAGAACTTCTTTTTTGGCTCAGAGAAACTACTATTTCCATGCTACATTTAGGATATAACTGAGCAGCAGCATTTCCATGAGTTTTTAAGAGACTGAGAGAACCGAGAATTGAAAATAGCTCCAGAGTAATGTGATTCAGAGATAGGCTCTTGATGAATGGGATTTTCCTTGCTGAAATCAAATTGTGAAGTCAAGCATTAGAGAACTAAAATCCTCATCTGTATTTTCTACTTTGTCATGGTTTGTTTTCTGATAGGAGTTACTGGTGTGACCAAAGGATTTACCGTTTTTTTTGTTTTAACTTTACTCTTCATCACTGAACTCATAATATCATAAATTTCTTCTCATGCAAGTTCAGACTGTTTTACTTTTATGACTGTGCCATTAAAGAGAAAAAAAGGAAAATCAGAAAACTCCACAACCCAGAACAGCTTTTAACTTTCTGTGAAAAGAAATAAAATCAGTTAGAGTTCCTGAAACCATCATCCCCATCTTCACTATCCCTCAGGAATTTGAGAATTATACCTGAGCAATCTACTTCTGCCATAATAGTTAATTTCTAATAACTGGGAAGCATCTTAAGACCCACTCAGGTTATACAGCCATCCATTTAGTGGTGCCATTCCTCAGTGTTTCCATATATTCTACAGTGAAAGCTATTAAGTCTCTTCTATCATTCTGAAACCCTTTGCCAGATGAGGAAAAGGGAATTAAAAGTTAGTCATGTAACCTGCAGAACCAAATGACAACTTATATATAGGATATGCTGCAGTATATGAACCTAGCAATTAGTCTGGGGCTAATATTCCTCTTATTTGTCATTAATTTGTAGACAAAATGGTTTCTCCCAAGGTTAATATTTTCATTATCATCTGCAAATGATGGTGCACCACCAAAGTTCAGGCTGTTTGAATGGAGTGCACTTTTTACATTTTTAAATATTCCTAATACAGTTTTTATTGCTCTCTTGAAAATAATTAGGCAGAAAATGGATTATTCCTCTTTCAATGAACAACTATTGGAAACATTCTGAAATTTCATGCTTTCAGGCACCAGTGGCCACAGAGAGAAATATGCCCTTTCAACCAAGCCCGTAATTATTTTATCAATTGAAAGAGGAACTAATACATTGTTGGCAATACACAAAACATTGTTCTCTAAATCTGTATGATTTTATCTACGGGCTAATCTTGAAAAAATAATTAACTGCCCCAGTCCAGTGATCTTTAAAGAGTTCTGAATGGTGCTACAATACACCTCTGTTGCTGCTCCAGAACAAAAAAACTTCAAGAGTTTTGTTTTTAGGAACTGCAATAGAACTATTTTTATCATCTTTTATACACCCCTGCTTTTCTGTATTTGCCAATCCACGCCAAGTGACTTGGACACAATATCTGTGAACTTAAAGGCAGATTTTTGCTTTCCCTATTGATCCATTTCCATTCATTTGGCAAGAGCAGAGGGTTCTGGCTGAGTGTGTTTTGTCTTGCTGATCGATAGAAGCTAATGCAGTCATGGTCATGGTCCATGTGGGGATATAATTCAATTAACTAATGAAAAACATGTATGTACTCCTCGGATTCAATGTGAGGCCATGGTGACTTCGTTTGATTCATACCCTGCATGTGCTGGTCCAGTGATTTATAGAAAATGTGCCACATCTGGACAAGATTTAGTGCATGACAAACCCAGGAGATAAGGTTTTCTTCGGAGACCAGGGGGTTGAATGTCTGAGGCTTCTCCCACTGCACTTCCAGCAGACTGGATCTGTTCTGGAAAGCATGGCTTTATGCATTTTGGTGGGAAAAATCCGTCATGTTTACCCTTGGTAGAAGAGAATCAGACTCCTGCCTAAGAAAAGAAGATGGGAAACAACCAATTAGGCTTTATTTAAGAGATGGACAGTCCCGAGCTGGGGACTCTGGTGATCAGCCAGACCAAGTGCACTCCTACATGTTCAGTTACCATGGAGACAGACGCGTTTTTATGAACCTCTTCCCAAAAAATCACCCCAATTAGATCTGCCTTCATGCATCACATATGCTTGAGCAGTTCCCTGAGGTTCCTTAAGTGGTTGTGACTGATTCATTCTCCTTGCTGACATCCAAAGAAATAACCTTTACTTCCCAGTTCCTGGGCCGCGTTTAATTCTGGTTTCATCTCTCTGTAGTTTGTCCGTAGCCAAAAATGGGTCTCTCGCTGCTGCGCTCCGTAGTTACAAAGCTCCAATTCAAAATTCCCATCAGGGATCACCCAAGGAGAAACGGCTGTCAGGAACCATGGAAAAGAACAGAGCTTGGAAGCAGGAGTAAGGGGAGGAGGAGCAGAGTGTCTGTCTCATGATGCTTGACAACTACAGAGATTGTTCTTCACGCAAGCACTGATGTTTCACAACATGATCATGCTCAGCAAGGCAGAGGGAGCATCAAACAATTTGTCTGGATCAGGGACTGGGACAGGTCAGCTTTTCGCTTCCCTTTTTATTTTGAGTTGTTCAGTGCAGCTCTGACAGCACGAAGGTTGTGTATCTGTCATCAACATGGCATTACAATGGTGCTCAAAAATTATCTCCCAGCATGTCCATCAGCTTCAGGCAAAATCTTGTAAGACTGGTAGATCCTCTTGTGATTTCAGGTGAAGAAAAATGAAGACAAATGAGGACAAAAGGCCCTTTGAAGCCCTGGGTGGGATTTGTTTGACTGAATGTAGACACCTGTGTGATAGATGCTCACACGTGAGTCAGAGGTCTAGACTAATTTTGTCACCTTTAGAAAGATCCTGACACTTCCAGGGCACGATTCCTCTCACCCAAAGGCAGAGTCAGGATTAAGGCAGGTGCTCATTTTACTCCATTGCCTCTCAGAGGAAAGTTCAGCTCAGCTGGAGGCTGTGACATCAAGGGCTTCACTCAAGTTACTCCCCCGTGAGCATCTCTGACTCTAGACCCAAGGTGGGACCAGCCCAAGACTCACCAGTTCGTGCTGACTGTAATAGTCATGTTGGGAGATTCTAATGACACTGACTTATTCAGTTTTAAATAGAAATGCTGCTATTAGCGATTAATGTTTGGTGAATTGTAGCAAAATTCAGGGGGTGGATAAAAGGAACATTTTGGAAGGCAGAAAGTGCGTTATGTTAATTAACTGCAATCATAAGGGGAGGAGAATCCTGTTCCAAGGGCTACACTCCTCTGATTTACAAGGATTTCAGCTGATTTTGCTGAAGCTGATTTTGGACACTGTGATCTTAAAGGTCCTTTTTAACTTAAATGAGTCTGAGTTTTAAAGATGAAATTACTATTAAAAACTCACTTTAAAGTGTGAAATGTTTGCATGACTGCATTATAACTTGTTATGAAGAGAATAATGGGAACTCTTCTGGAGGCTACAGCATTTTTTTCCATACATTTTATGAGTACTGGGGAGCTGAATGCCACAGGATCACAGCACTGACCTCTACAAACTAACACACAACCAGCTTCTTTTGACTATTCAGCCTCGAGGTCTGTGGTCACATTAGGAGTTTCCAGGTGCAATGCAGAGACTCAAAGAATCTGGAGATCGGGTTTTTTTCACCTCTCTTTAGGCTGATATTACTTTTAATGCTTTACTAATGACCAGGACAAAAATTCAGACCTTGTAATGGTGATTCTGAAATCAGAGGAGATTCTGTTCTTCACAGGAAGCTCTTTACAGGGTTTCATGTTCAGTCCTTGCGTTAAGTCAAGGCCAGAAAACATCCTGGGTGTTGCTTAAACCACTCAAAACCATAAAGAAGACTCTTAGCTTTGAATTTATGAACCCCATTAACTTCCCCAGGAAAGGAAAAGTCCTCTCTCCTATTAAATCATTCCCTGGGAAGACACAGCCACATCCTTGGAGGGGTGAGAACACGGCATTGCTTTAGAGGGTTCCAGATAAAAATTAATTAGCAAAACTTGCTGTGTAAATTCAGCAATATGCAAATGAAAGCAAATCCGAAGGCCCATGTGCAGGCTGAGCTGACACTAAATTAATGTTATATTATGCATAAAAAGTATAAATAGTTTACCTGTTTCATGAAATATTAAAAGATTTGTGATGTAATTGGGTATAATAATGATTCCATTAAATATACATACAGAGATACAAAATATTTTGTATAATTTATAGCTTCTATGGATTCTCCATTTACAGTTTATACATTTAAAAGATTGTCTTTTTTTAAGTTTAATTAAAGTTTAACAGTTTGTGTGCTGCTGTAGTCCTTAATATTCTCAATAATGGTGAAATACATCGTTTGAAAGGAAGTGAATTGGGCGGGGGGGTGAATGATCTTGAATATTGTTCGATGCTGTTGAATAAGAATTGGTAAAATGTGAGTCACAGGCAGCATTTCTCCCGCAGTTTGCTCAAATCCAGACCCTTTTCCACAGCTGGCAGCTGTTGGTGTGTGGATGCCCCAGGGACAGCAGTTACAAGGTGTGTGTTTATTCACTCCTGTTAAGCCCAGGCATGACTTGTTGTTGTGGACCTCCATTTGTGTGCAAATGTGTTACACTTAAGACAACAACTTTATCTATTGCCAGGAAGAGAGAAAAGAGCAGGAAAATTGTTGAAAAGAGTCCTGGGTAATTATCCCCAACCTGTTTGGAAGGGCTGGGCGGGAGCTTCAGTGTTGAGTGTGGCTGAGGCTGGATGTGGCCCAACGTGATTATTGGAGCTGGAATTCATTTCATTTAACCTTAAACATCACCTGACCACGAAGCAGAGCTCCCAGACCTCTGTTCAGTGTATAAGGCACAATCCGTGGTTACCTCTGGAAGCAGTAGCTGCAGGAGGAGGTGCAAGGTGTCTGGAAGTGCTCCTTTCTTCCAGTGCTTGCAAGGTTTGTCCAAGCAAATGGACAAGAGGAGTTTGTTTCTAAAGAGGACTGATGGATAAATGGAAGACCCCCAAGTAGCTCAGCAACCTGGAGAATAAAAAAGCTCCAGGGAGACCCTGTAGAACCTTCCAGTACCTAAAGAGAGCTGGAATTGAACTCTTGAGAAACACCTGGAGTGACAGGATGAGGGAGAATGGCTTCAAACTGAGAGAGAGCAGGGTTAGATGGGATATTGGGAAGAAATTCTTGTCTGTGAGGGTGGTGAGACTCCACCACAGGTTGCCCAGAGAAGCTGTGGCTTCCCCATCCTTGGAAGTGCTCAAGGCCATGGATGGAGCTTGGAGCAACCTGGTCTAGTGGAAGGTGTCCCAGCCCATGGCAGGGGGTTGGAGCCTGATGAGCTTTAAGATCCCTTCCAACCCAAACCATTGTGTGATTCTGTGATTGGACCGTACATTATGAGCGGCCATAATTTAACCCCTGGTTCCTCCCCAGCAGTTGACACTCTGAGCACAGATAAAGCCCTTGCACCACATCTGGAAGAGGGAGGATCACAAGATGTCACTGACTCTTAACCAAGAAAATTGTCCCAGTGGTTTTCCAGTTCTTTACGTGTTCCTAGTACAGGCTGTGCAGCAGGTTTTTTGCATAAAAGACATGAATTTGAGTTGTGGGTTCTGCCATTAGACATCTGAAAGGGGGTGGGATGAATCCCATCACTATTCCACTTGGGCAAGTGGGCAATTAACCTTTCTTTCCCCTTTCAACACTGGTTATGGATTTATGTGGTAAAAGGGGTAACAAAGAAGTGCTTTAACATGAATTATTCAGCCCAAAGAATTACCATCTGCCTTTCCATCATTTGACTCATGGCATAGGTTTGATTAACAAAATACATCATGTATCAGTCTGCCCTCAGGCACCTTCATGGGAGAAATGTGGACTCCTTCCATGGAAACTGGGGATGAGAGGGCAAAGCCTGGGGTTAGGTTGCAAAAGGAGAGCTTTAGCCCATGAGGAAAGACTTGTTTGGATCAGGGTGCTGGAGCAGGTTAAGGCACCTTAATTACCAGAGACCCAGGAAGAAGCTGGACAAACAATGGTTAAGAGCTATTCAAGAGGGGGAAATGACCTTGTGGGTGCCTTTCCAACCCTGTTCTCAATGCTTCCTTGGATTTTGTGCATGTTGCCCATGTCTGGCTTTGTGTCATGGACAAGGTGCTCCCTGCTGACACTCAGGACCTGACGGCTGTCTCTGACCTGTGGCCACTGACTCAGCTGCTTGGAGCAGGATGGGTTTTCCCACCTGCCTGTCCATGATGGTCCCTGTCAAAGCCATGACCAGGATTGCTGCAAGGATCACAAGACTCTTCATTTCTCCTTAGACTTAGCAAGTGTTTCCTAATATCAAGGCTAATATTTCTGCTGCAATTTAACCCTCTGGTTTTCCTGTCCTGCTTCCAAATGGCCATATGGAATCCCACCTTTATGGCATAAAAAGGGACTTCGAGGTGGACATCACTGTCAGAGAAAGGGACTTAAATCTTGGATTTTATCCACTCTATAGTGATGTGACAGTACCATTGCCAGAGCAATAGGTAGAAAGCAGCAGAAAGAGCAGGAACAGAGAGAAAAACAGGTAGCTTGTTTATTTTCCTTTTTCATAAGGGGAAAAAATGAAACTTATAAAAATTGCATGAGCTGGGTCACATAGGAATTCTGCAACAGAGCTAGAAACTGCATCCAAGTCTTCAGAGAGCCTAGAGGAGTTGTAACAGTTTAGTTGCCAAAACTTTCTTTTCCAGCAGCTGCAAATGACAATCACAGATCCAAATAAACCAAACCTTTGCAAAAAACCAAAAGACAAAAGTACAAAAGATTCCCTTTCTTGGTCAGAAAGGGTGGCACAAAACCAAGGGATAACAAATATATATGTACCGGCAGGAGTGTTTAGGTCATGGTTTAGTGGTGGACTTGGCAGTGCTGGGTTAACAGTTGGACTAAATGACCTTAGAGGTCTTTTCCAACCTCAATGATTCTATTATTCTTTGTCAGAGGCACCTCAGGGGTCTTACATGGAAGGTGGCTCCATGGCTAGTTTTGACTTAGCCTGGGTCACTTCAGTATATTCATGTGTACCCTGGGTGCTGCTTCAGCCAGAGTTGATGTACAATTCCAGACTTGTCCTACCTGGTGCTGGAAAATGAAGGACAGAGTGGATTTCCCTCACTTGTTGCCCACCAGCACAGCAGATGGTGCCCACATAATTTAATTCCTGTCCGAGACCAGAGAGCAGCACTGCTGCATTTTCACTAATCGAGATAGGTCTTGAGAGAGAGAAAAAGTCTGGAAAAATCAAGGCACAAGTTTTAACATGGCGAGGACACACATAAAACAACCAATTTCTCCTCTCCTGAGCCCAAGGATGAACTGATCTCTCATTAGAGCATCACAATCACAGCCTGCATCCTCTTTCTCCCATGCATTGCCTTGTAGCCACTCCGTGTTCATATCTATCCTCACATCTCCTTATAGGAAAAACCCAAACAGTGAATCCCCCGGGGTGGAGGACTTGATTGGGGTCCTCTAGTTTCAGATAAAAAGCTGAAGTTAATATTGCCATCCCTTGTCATTTTATCAGAGAGAAGGGGATTAGCAAGTAGGAGATGAAAAGTCTCCACTGCACGAGCCATCTGGCAATTCCAGTTAATGGAGACATAATCGTGAAGCCCTTCCTGATCTTCCAGCCTATGGGTGAGTGGGCTGGGATACAGGATGAGCAAGGATGGGTGTTGTGACCCCGAGCCCTGTGAGGACCCTCCGTGCCTTCCCAAACCCCTCTCTCCAAGGCTAGAAACCGAGAGAGGAAAAACACCCTCACCCAAGCTCCCCGCTGGGAGATTGATTTATTCTGAGCTGCCAGGAAAGAGGAGACAATGTGAACTGGAGACAAGAAATGCAATTAAAAGGAAAGGGGGGAGAGAGGCATTGCGTGTAATCATTGTTTCCGGGAGGCAATATGCTATGGATTAGAACATCTCAGGCCTGGAGTGGCACCATATGGCAAAACTCCCTTCATTCCACATTAAATCCTGGCATTTTGCAGCTGTCAAGATAAAGCTGTTTATATGAGTAACATTGTAGTTTGCTTATAGGGAAATAATATGTAGCGAGTTATGATTAATCAAGGTGTCCAAAACTCGCTGCGGGCGCCTGGAGTAGATTGGGTTCCATGGCAGAAGCTTTGTCTCTTAAATTATTGACATCTTTTTTCTTTTATTTTTTTTTCCTGGCTTTTTTTTCTCCCTCTTTCTTCTGTGTGTCTGTGTGTGCTGCTGTTTTCCCTTCCTCCCGAGGGCACACGCCGAGTTGGGAAGTGGCAGATTTCATCCCCTGGTCCTCCCTGCTCTGCAGCCAGGAGGAAGCCAAGGGAGGGGGTTGGTTCCATCAAAGGGAAAAGGTGGTGCCTTTGTCCTTCCAGAGCAGAATATGATCCTTTCTCCCACCAAAAAACCCCCAAAACCTTCTTTTGGAGGTCTGGCGTCTTTTCTCTGCCCTGGTTCATGGTATTTTCATTGCTAGAGGTGCTCCCATCCCTCTCTCCTGCCCAGAGGAGTTGTGGATGCCCCATCCCTGGAAGTGTTTAAAGCCAGGTTGACTGGGCTCTGAGCAGCCTGGCCTAGTGCAAGGCATCCCTGCCCATGGCAGGGGGTTGCACCTCGATGGATTTTAAGGTTCCTTCCAACCCAAACCATTCTATGAGTCTATGACTATGATTCTATGATAATTAACAGGCTGTCATGTATGCAAAGCCTCCTGCCTACACACTTCACAAACCAGTTTGAGCTGTCCTGTGGGGTCCTGGAGGGGGAGAGAATCCCAAACTGCCATGGTTCTTCTCCAAATGCTGCTGTTCTGCCTCTGTCACGTAACATGATGTTGCACCTCATGCTTACAACACCCCTGTTTGCTCTCTCCTGCTCAGCGGCTCCAAGCCACAGACAGAACATGCAATGCAGGCGAGTGAAGAGGTGGCACAGCAAGAAAGGCAGGAAAAGGTGTATTGCAAGTCCTCAGAACTTCACTCACCCTCATAATAGGTGTGCATTTATGGGCAAGCTCTGGAGATGGGGAAAGCTCCACAAAAAACCTGGTTGTTGGTATCCCCACAAAGTCCTTAGGACAGGTGCCTGTGCCCTACCTGCTGGATTCTGTTTGGTGGAACACATTGGGAATAAATTTTTGCACACTTTTGTTTAAATCTTCTTCTTCAACTTGCACATAAAGTAGCCAGCAGTTCTTGACGGGAAGACAAAGAACAAACTCTGTTCCTGGCTATCCCTCTTCACAGGGAGGCCATAAAACTTGCTTATTTAAGGGCAGAAAACAGGTGATTTATAGCAGAACAGCTCCATAGAAATCAATGGGAAGTTACACTAGATGTTGCATATTGTTCTGAGATCCTCCTGGGAAATGTTTTACAACCAGCCTGTCCTCTCTCTGCCAGTTTCCTCTTCTTCTGTATGGACACTTTAATGACTGATCATTTCAACAGGGCACCCAAATCTCTCTCTATTATTTTAGGCAAAGGTTTTTACCCAGCCTTCTACACAAACACACAGGACCAGCTTTGGATCTGCCCTAAAACACACACATATACATGTTATATCCTTTTTTAATGGTAGTGCAACAGCCTTTTAATCTGCAGATTCATCACTGTTATCCTCCCCCATGAGCCCCCGAAGAGATTTATCCCTCCTCCTCCTCTTCCCCTACCAACACTTGCTGCTGATTAGTCAATAATTTCAGGCTGGTCCTTTGGAATAAGATGCCTGGCAAAGGCAGCCATCCCATCTTCCTGGATGAGCCACTTATAGGAAACAATCCTCTTCATAGGAGGCTGTTAAGAGGGGCTGCAGCGAGAGTTATAGATAATCAATCCAGAAATCACATTTGTAAATGGCCCCTGTAGCTGCTTAATTAAGCACAGCACTCTGGCATTAGGCATTGAGGTGCTTTAAGGCCTATTTGTCTTCACAGAAAGTATCCCAATAATATATTTGCAATTCTGTGCTAACCCATCCTAATCTCACCTGCCTTTTGTGGATTAACAGGATAAAGTGATTTAAATAACAGTAAGTAACTTCTGGGGAAGGTGTGGAGTCAATGATAGTGGAGAAGGAATATTTGCTTTTGATGCTTTGCTGAGCAAATTGTTTCTCTTTTAAACTTCCTTCTTGCATGTGTCACCTTGTCTGTAAACCTCTGAGGCATCAGGAATCTTCCCTTTCCTTACAGAGGGCTTGGGATGCAGCAGGGAGAAGATCAGCCAAGATATTCCTGACAGAGGGACAAGGGAGAAAAAGAGGGATTCAGAGGCTGGTAGGGGAGTCAAATAGTTTATGTTGCTATTATAGTCATTGTCATTAGTAATATCTTTTCCACACTCCCTCCCAGAAGGTGTTCATTTTGCAAATGTCTTTGAAGATTGTTTTTCACCCTTCTCCTCCTCTAATCTCTCGTGCAATTCCTCATTCTTCAGTCTCCCTACTGCTTCCATCTCCAGTGAAAATTCAGTTTTGGAGAGCGTGATCAGCTGCTCCTGAGAGACTGAGCTGGATCTCAGGAACACCTCAGTCAAATCAATGTCCTTTCCAAAATCCACCTGCTCCCCTGATGCAAGACATCCAAATTCCTTCTCGGATTTCCAGACAGCTGGGACAGAGATAATAAATTGCACATTTCCAAGGGGAAGTCAAACATGCATAGTTTGACCAAAGCAAACCCCCAAATGGTAAACTTTTCTCTCCTTTGTCTTCACTTTTTCACAAATCACTGTACAGATACATTTTTTGGGGGGAGTAAATTTTGGTTGAGTTTAAAAGTGCTGGTAATGCCACAGACATGAGGGTTGGGATCCTGAACAAGTGTGACTTCATCCCATACTAATATAATAATTTGCATGTCAATAAGAACATCAGTTGTTTGGAATAACTTTGGAATAACTTTGGAATAACCCTGACACTTTTATTTACCCACTGCCAGAAAAGTTTTAAAGAAACCCCTGGAGGTGACACTCATTCAGTGAATAAATCTGTCATGACTTTCTGGGGGTGACTTCAGCTCTCCCTCCCACCAGGGACTGTGAAATTTGAAGCAATTTCGTGCAAATCAGGTGGTGGCAGAGTTTCCATCATGGGGAAGAATTTTGATGGCTGCTGCTGATCCTGGGAGACTCCAGGCCTTTGGGCTGTCTGCAAATACGTGCTGGGTGCTGTTTCAAACATCCCAGTCTCTACTTGGCGCCAGAACAATTTCTGAAGGGTTTGGGACTCCCAGTCTGTGTCACATCTGCCAGCCTGGAGAATCTCAGATGGCACAAGGAAAGGAAATGTTTCATGCTTGTCTTAGTAGAAATTCACTTGTATTTTCTAAGATTATGTCAAAGGGAGCTGCAAAGCAAATCCAGGCTGTGTTAGGCCAAACAATTAGGTGTGGAAAGCCCGAAATCATATCCATCCTCCTCAGTACTACAGCCACATCACAGGGAAACACCCAGGGACATGAATTCATCTCAGGACAACCCTGTGTTTAATGAACAGGGTCGTTTTTATGACCAGCCCTCACCATTTGTTGTGCTCGTTGTCAGGGGGAGAGATTGAGCCAGAAATCATCGCTGTGCTGGGGAGGGGTGGCTGGCGGTGGGATCTGGTCACAGTTCAGTGTGCTGTGACCCCCCTCTGTCCTCTCAGCTTTCATTAATCTGCTGGTGACAAGGGCACATAAAGCACCTGGTCCTGCTGCCCCCTCCAAGGGAAGGAGGTGGCAGGGATGCAGGAAGTTGTGCCAGAGGCAGAGAGCTCCAGCAGGAGATAAATCCTTTGGTGACAACAAGGTTGGTGTGTCCTGATGGGCATCCACAAATCCTGTGAAAGGGTACACTCCATGGGATATGTGAGAGGGACAGGGAAAATAAAATAAAAGGAAAAGGAAAATCTTCCAGTGGGCTAAGTTTGGTTTTTACAGTTCTGGATGTCTGTAGAAGGAAATGCCCCCATCAGAAAGCTGCCTCCATGTATAAAGTGTGTTACAGCTGCTGGATGTGTGACAGAAATATGGAAAAGCCCTTCCAGACTCCGTAGGGCCCAAAGGCTTTTCCCATGGTGTTTCCTCCTGATCTGACAGCAACATCATCCCATGCCATGTAGAAGGCTCTGAATAAAAGTCAGCTCTTTTTTGCTCTCTCATATTTCTGACTGAATGGGGAAATCTTTCCGTTTGTCCCCAGCACACACTCTGTGACCCTGCTTCTTGAACTAATGATTATTACCCTACCAGGGGACAGTGGACTCCTTGAGTCATAAAAAGAGCTTAAGGTTGAGATTTCTAAAACTGTCTGAACACCTTGAAAGCATCCCTTGGTGATCATCTCTCCTCTTAAATATTGAAATATGCTCAAAAATAGGATTGAAAACACTTTGGAAAATGTGACTTTGGCAGTTTGCAACTAATGTCCTTTCCACCACTCATCTAAAAAGTGCAGTATCCAATGATCCAAAGTCAGGCTTGACTTGAAGGTAGAAGAACATACTTTCTATTCTATTCTATTCCTAGTCTAGTCTATTCTAGTCTATTCTATTCTGTTCTGTTACGTTTCATTCCATTGCATTCCACCCTATTCTAAATTGCATTTCACTCCTTATTCCAGTGCCACAATGACTGCCTGCTTCATGAGGGAATATGGGACTTCTATGAGTATTCCCAGGTTGAGGGACACTCTGCTTCTGCAACATGTCATGCTAAATCCTGGGATCATCAGGTGGCCTGAGATGGGACAACACCTCAACATTTCTCTTCAGTGCTGGGAAATTCCTTCCAGGCCTCTCCTTCTCTGGGCCTCAGTTGCTCTGACTGAAGAAAGAAATTCATGTTACTTCTGTTTTCAAATTCCTACAAGGCCCACCATCCCTCTAGGGTGGAAAAGATTTATTTTTCAGCAGTTCTATCAAAGAAGTCCATCCTTTGCTTTATGACAGGCCTATTGCTTCCTTCAGTTCTTATACTGCAGAGGTAAAAGTTGACAAGGTTCTACACAAACAATACCACAGTTTTTTCTGGAGCTGTCAAGGGATTAATTAACCACACAGTGTGATTTTCTTTCTGAATTAAAAAAAAAAACAAAACACTGAAAAAATTGATTAAAAATATGTTTGGAGTATAATACAAATACTTTTGAAGTCTTCAGAATAAGAGCTGTGAGTTCCATATTTGGACATGCTGCAGAGGTGGTTTTTTTGGGGGGACATTTATACAGTTTCTTAGCTGAGAGTTCATCAGAACTGTTGTTTATCTCGGGATGTTTAAAGTGCCAGGATGTTTCCCAGCAGGACACATTGGATGCTCACATATCTTCATGAATTAATTTCCTACTCCATCCATCACATGCCCAACACCAACATTTATACGACCCAGGATCTGCAGTTCACTGGATTCCAACCCTCTGCTGTGCTCTGTCTTGCACAGTGAGCCCTGGGATCATCTCAGATGACTCTTTCCATCTAAAACTTAGCATTTCCTATGGTTGGGCTCTGTCTGACTTGAATTTAAGGGTGGACCAGCTTCAGATACAAACACTTAAGCTTTGGTGTCTGTAGGACAGGGGTCTCCATGTGCTTTTGGTGTCCATTCTCCTTCCAAATCCAACAAAAACCTAAAGCCACTAAGAAAATGCTTTATCTCACCCTAAAGTAGAGGATTTTGTGAGCTCTGGGCATGGCTGCCATTAATGGTGAGAGCTTCATGAACATCCACGTTTGTACATCCACCCTTGACTACAGCACTGCAAATGCCATCCAACATCTTTGTTTACACTGATAATTTCCCCTCCTCTCCTGAGGATTTTTAATTTATGAGACTGCACCTGAGCTGGGTGTCGTGGCTCCCTCTGCAGACAGCTGGGATTGAGTCAACACCACCAGTGGGGTTTAAGCTGTCATTCAACCCATGAGACGTGGATGTCATTTCTGGGAGAGATGAATCACACCCAACTTCACTGCCCACATTCACTGTCTCTCGTGATAAAGAGAGTTGGGGATGACACGCACAGAGACACGTTCAGTGCTGGGATTCTTGGATCCCATCACTAGGTAGTTGTCTAGACTGCTTCCATAATCACTGATGAGACTGGGACCTGCAGGAGGGGGTCCTGCTTCCCTCTGAGATGCCTCGGGTGTTGACAACACCCATCTTTTTACTGACTGCAGAAGGGACACTCTGCTGCCGCACATCTCACACGGACAACCTGTTAATTCCCTTGAAGCCATGGGACGCCACCACCACCACCATGGCCATTTAGAGGGGGTCGCTCTCAAAAACTGCTCTTCTACCAGTGACTCCTGCAAACAGGTGAGGCACACTGGAGGTGCCACGTGTGGATTCAAAAGTACCTGCCTGGGGAGGCAGATTTCACCTGTTCTGGATAATTTTGTTCAGATGCACAGAATCTTGGAATCACAGAATTACAGAAAGGCTTGAGGTGGAAAAGACCTTAAAGTTCTTCTTGTTCCAGCACCTTCCACTAGACTAGGTTGCTCCAGGTCCCATCCAACCTAGCCTTGGACACTTCCAGGGATGGGACATTAGAGTCCAGTTGGATCTTCTGCTGAACATCTCAGCATCCTTCCGCCAGCAGAATCACCATCCTGCAGCACAGGCTGATTACCAGTGGTTTTCAAACTCACCACAGGAGAGCAAATGCAGGATATATTGTTGGAAGAGCTATCTTGATTCAAGTCAGCTGCAGATTGGCCCCACCCCAGGCCTGCACATACCCATAGAAGCAGAAGATGAAGCAACTGTTGTGAAAGATTCAGTAAAGGAATATAAATGCACATTTGTTTATTAAGAGTTCCTTCGGCTTTGCCACCGAATCCCTCTACAAAAATACTCCTGTTGTTCCCCTCGGAGATATTTTTTATCCTCTTCTCCACCAAAAATTGAGAAATATGTTGTGTGAAATATCAAGACTAATTAGACCAAATGGTGCTCGGATCTGTTGCTGGTTTTCTGGAGGTTTGCTGACAGCTTAGGAGACTTTATCTTTCTTTCTTGTTAACTAATTATGAACAATTCTTCACACAGTTGAAAATTCCTATGGAGACCTTAATGAATATGGGATGGCTGTGGGAATGGAGAAAGTATGGGACCGTGTGTGTGTGTGTGTGTGTGTGGAAGGGTGTGGGTTTGAGAAAGGGGCATGTTTTTCTGGTGGGCATGTTTTTGAGTGCACAGCACATGTGGGGAGAGAAGAATGCTTGGAAACAAAGGGTGATTGTAAAGCAGGGGAGGAGTCTCTGCTCTTTAAAGGGTGCATTCATGTTGTATTTGTGGTTTTGTGAGGACAGAAGTGGTTAAGGCAGTGGTTTTGAGGGTAGGGAGGCTGATAAGTTTCTCTTGTGGTGGGAGGGAGGGTTTGCACAAGGAGTTGCTGCTCTGTGGGGTTGGGGTGCAGATGATGCTGCAGATGTGGAGGAACATGAGGAGCTGGGAGGCAAAGCTGGATGGCTGCAAGGATGGCCAAGGCAATGCAAGCCTGGAGAGCTCAACCAGACCTGGTTCACTTGTCTGAGAATGGCAACAAAACAGCCAGGAGTGGTTGCAAAAGGCTCCATGGCTGTGTCAGGGTAGGTTTAGGCCTCATATTAGGAAAAGGTTCTTTGCTCAGAGGGTTGTCAGGCACTGAACAGGTTCCCCAGAGCAGTGGTCGTTGCCCCAAGCCTGCCAGAGCTCAAGGAGAGTTTGGACAATGATCTGAGGCTTGTGGTGTGATTTTTGGGGTTGTCCTGTGCAGAGCCAGGAGTAGGACTCAATGTGATCCTTGTGGGAAGCTTTCAACTCACAAGATTCTATAATTCTATGATGAGGCTGAAATTATGGACAGCACAGCTCCAGGCAGGGCTCCTGAGCTGAGCAAGAGCCTCACAGTGGATGATGAATCCTCCCTTCCCATGGTTTGTGTCTAACCTGCCAGAGATGTGTTAATCCCAGATTGGTGCCCAAAAACAAGGGTTGTTAGAATGGCCTGGTATGGGGTAGTGCTTCAAAACATCACAAGCAAATCCAAAACACAAAATGCTACTGCAGTGTCCCCTTTCCATCATGCCAGACCTTGCAGAGGGCAAAACTCCACCATCTCTCTGACCTGTGGTGTGAGATGTGAGAATCCAAACTTTGCCTCCAGCTCACAAATGTCCCTTAGCAGCAGGATCTGAGCACCCCCAGCAAGACTAGATTTTACCACCTCCAACTTTCAGTCCAAATTTGGTGGAGTCCTGGACCCCCTCTGCTAGTCTACCAGGCTTTCATTCTTGTGTTTCCTCTCCTTTCCCTTTTTTTTTCCCATTCCAGGTTTTTTTTGGGCTGGTGTTAGTTCCCTGCACGTTGAGCTGACAGCTACACTAAGAGACCTGAAAACACAGTAGCAGAACTAAAGCAATTATTGTAATGTAGCTCTAACTGAGGCTGTAATGAGAGAGAATTAAAAATGTGCCAGTCTCATCAGAGTCTGATGTTCCTTTGACCTTCCAGGGGTACTGTCAGATGAGGAATCGAGCAACCCCTCTGCTCTTCCCTTCTTTTTCTTGTCATAATAACGAAAAATTAACCAAATCCACCAGTCCTTTCTCCAGGGCTGCCTGTGGGTCACAGTTACTCTGAGAGTGAAGGGTAGAGAGGTGTCCATCAATCATGGAATAAAGTCCATCAGTCCCTAATCCATTCACACCAAATCTGCCTTGTGGGTCCCACCACCATTAAGGTGAAATCTAGGACATAAAGAGGCCATTGGTGCAGGAAAGTGATATGGGTCTGGAAGAGGCCTCTGAAGGAGAGGAGACACATGATGGAGCAGCCAGAACCATCGGCAGCAGGATAAGACATAGAGAGGTACATGACACCAGACCACAAGTAATACCTTGGAAGTGAAAACATTTCTTAAAAGTTTCAAGATGAGACAAAACAGGTGCTAAAACAGGTGCTTTTTGTTCCTCAAACAACGCCTCACCAAGCTGCAGAGATGTCACATCTCCTCAGGTCTGAGAGAGCCAGCTGAGGTCACAAAATCCCCATCCCTCCGCATCAGTTTCCTCCTAATTTTTTGCACTACAGGCTTTTCCTCTTCCCTGCAGCCCCCACTGACCTCCCAGCTGCTGTCCACCGTGCTGATGTGTGAATCACTCCAGAAAGGTCTCCCTAGGATGTCACAACCCTTCCCATGCACATTGATGCCCTTTTCAGCCTGAGGCAGACCAGATACCTCAACACGTTCACACCTGAATCAGAGAACCCAGCAGCACAGAGGGTTTATCTGCAAATAAGGGTTAATGGGACTTTACCTCCATTTCCCCCCTCTTCTCAACATCTTGTCCACTGTGTATACAAGTGCTCTGACCAGTAACACCATCACCTCACATCCTTCTCCAGGGGATGGGCCTTCTATTGTAAAACACACCATAACCAGAATTTTCAAATGCAGTTAAAATAGAAGCCTTGTAAATGTAGGAAGGGTCCCCCATCTCACCTGTAAATGGGTTGTTGTGGAGAAGCCAGGTGAGTGTTACAGCAACCACCAGATCAGCATGTGCCATGAGAAGATGCAGGAGGGCTCAGTCCCACATTTATTTGCAGGGCACTGGAAGATTTATGGACTCAGAAAAGCTGGGTTTCACTCTGGGGACACATATGGAAGGTCTGTCCAGGACTGGGCTCTGGGGACAGTGTGTTTTCTGGTGTAGTTTTATTTTCAGCACAAAGCTTATCCCAAACACGTAGAACAAGGTGGGCTTCCCTGTTTCCCTGGAATGCAGCTGAGGGAAGCTGTGACACTGTCAGGGGCAAGATCAGGACAAATAAAAGCCAACATCTGAAAATGAGAACAGCCTTGCAACTATTTAGAGAAGTCGAACTGCTTGAAAACCCCAAGTAAGGGTGGTACCAGTCCCACGGATCAGGAAAGGGATGGCATGGAAAGCACTATACCATCCACCCGCTCAGAAATGAGTGCTGGAGGCCACCTTTAAGAGGTAGAGAGCCCACTGATACATATCTGCAGGTTGTGCTTTGGGGTCAGACCTCAGCTATACCTGCTAGTGTCAGATCTCATCAAATGCAGACCTGTACAGGGCATCATCTGGGCTTTACAGCAGGGAAGAAGGGCTGATCCTCTCTATGCTCTTCTATACCATGTCTGAAGGTGAAAGGAGCCTTAGGAAATTGCTAAACTAAAGAGGAGACCAGGAGGAGGTTGTTACCACGTGGTAAAACCTGATGTGTTTGTTTTGCACTACTCTGACCCTTCTCTCTTTAGGAGGAGGACCAAAACCACGGGGGAAGATGTTCTCTGAAAAACAGGCTTTTGTGCCCCTCATTAAAAAGGGCTGTGGAAAGTTATGGCTGAGGGGACGAACCCAGACACAAAATGAAATGAAAAACAGCCTGCCTTTCAATTATGTTCTCATGAAACCGAGACAAACAGGTCTCTGAGCCCAGCAGTTATGGAGAAATAGTCTTTCTTTTTTGATTTCTGACTTTGGCACTGTTTGGAGACAACAGCCCCAGCAGAGTTCAGACAACTCCCCTGGTTCCTGCCTATTTTTAGAAAAACAGTGGATGTCAGACAGTCCAGCTGGCCTGGAGGTCAGAGGAGTGGTGTAGCACTTTTCTAAATGGATCACCCAGTGCCATCTGAGATGCCCCGAGGTGTCTGAGGATGGAAGATATGGCACAGGACCAGCTGGAGAGCTGTGTCCTTCTGGGCTGGAAGTGGAGGCCAGGTAGGACACCCTGGGGCATCAAATGGCAATCAAATGGCCCTTGATGTCTGTGCAGGCAACTGGATCCCACTCACTGCGTTACAGCCATGATAAAGAGCAGCTGGCTGTCCCAGTGGAGGCCTTCATCCACCTTCATCTGTTTTCTGCTTTCTTCAGTGCCATCAACAGGAGAACTGAACTTCCCCCTAACAAAGCGAGGAGCATGGAAGGAATGGTGATGCAGAAGAACTTTGAGGTCCTGCTGGAGACAAGAGTGGACTATGTGCTGACATGGCTGTGCTGTCCTTCATCATTAAACCAAGCACATTGATTAGAATCCTATGCACAGCCCTAAGGCACAAAAAAACCCCATATCTCATTTCCAGATTTGCTGGTAGCGGTGGGAACCTGCATTTTCCAATTTGAGCTCTCACTGTCTCCACGGGACTGGCTCAAGTGGAGCTGCTTCACCTGGTTGTGGGCCTCAGGTATGGATGGCAATGCCTTGTGATTGTGCTCAAGGCATAAATGAACATAAATCTGTTTGTTTATAAACCCACTGCTCTCCCGCATCAAGTCTCCATGTCTCAGTCCAGATCCTGCCACTGGCTCTTACAGGGGTGTCTGATTCCCACTCTCTCCAGGCATGCACGTGCTCCTTTCTAGATGCTTTTGCCATTCATATAATAAGGCTTCAGTCATAAAATAATAAATAATTTAGGCTGGAAGGAACTTTCAGAGGTCATCTAGTCCAAACTCAAAGAGGGAGAGGATTTGCCCAGAAAAAACACATGCTATTTTGAGAGACTTCTGTGTTCACACACTCTGTGTGTTCAATTTTAGTGCCACAATTGCTCCAGCACAGGCTCTCAGTTGTCAAGTGGTCTCCTTTGTCTTGCTGGCACTAATGGGATCAATATTAGGTAGCAGTTCATCCTTAAAACACCAATACCTATGGAATAGTCTGCTTCATTAACCTGGGGTTTCACCTCAGGGTGGTGAACAACCTCAGGGTGCTGAACGCTGCAGTCACACCTATTTTGCATAATATTTTTTCCTTTATTATTAAGATGCTTTTTCTGTGCTATTTTGGACTGTGTTAGTATCAGTGTGATTAAACTAATAAGAAGTATTATTTTTTCATCCAACTGTTAATACTGTAATTAAGCTAAAAATAGGGGTTTTTTCCTACAGACATAGTGTGCCCTTTTAGTTGGTAACAAGATTTTGAGGGTCACAAAATAGAGGGGCGCTGAACCTGCAGAGCCACCTCTCTGTGATCAGCCACTTTCTCTTTTTTACCCAAATGACATGCAAATACAAACCACGGGCCCAGTGTTTTTGCCAGTTCCTCTTTGCAATCCTCTCCAAAACTGGCCTGTTGTTTTCCAGAAAATTCAAGCAGAGCTGGGTGCAGTGTTTGCAGGTTTGTGTCCTTTAAAATAAAAAAAAATCCCACGGTTCGGGGAGAAAAACGCAGTGGAAAAACTGGATCAAGATACCCTGCTCATTAAAGTCAGGAAACAGTACTATCTGAAAAGTCTTAACTCTCAGTCCAAAAATAAAAATCCCCTTTTCCTCTCCCTTATATTCTTCACAAGCCGTTCCTTCAGTGCCTACTGCTGCAGGAGTCATCTTGAAAAACCTTCAAAATGCCGCAGGTCCCCCAGCTTTACTGGAATTCCCTGCTGCAAAAATACCTGAGCTGAGGACTAAGTGTGCTGGGCACTGAAACCTCTCAGCTGTGTGCTGGAGCTCTCCCACAGACAGCACAGATTTGCTTTCAGGGCTTGGCTTTTGAAAGCAGAAGGACTTTTTTTTTTTTTTTAAGGAAGAGGAACTGACAGCTGGTTGAGGGGGATTTAAAGTAATAAACCCCACACGTTTTTCTTGTGAAGGTGCTTGAACACTGGAGCAGGTTACTCTGAGAAGCTGTGGAGTCTCTGCATGGGGAGATACTCAAAATTCAAACAGACAAAGACCTGATCAAGTTATTCTACGTGCCTTGAGTGAAGTGGTTGGATGAGGCTTTAAACTGAAAGAGAGAAGGTTTAGGTTGGGTATTGGGAAGAAATTCTTCCCTGGGAGGGTGGGCAGGCCCTGGCACAGGTTGCCCACAGAAGCTGTGGCTGCTCCTGGATCCCTGGAAGTGTCCAAGGCCAGGTTGGAGCACCCTGGAATAGTGGAAGGTGTCCCTGCCCATGGCAGGGGGTGGAACCAGATGAGCTTTTTGGGTTCTTCCAACCCAAACAATTCTGTAATTCTATGTTTCTATCATGAAAAACTAGAGTTTTAACCCAAACTAAAGCCTAAAGGCTGAATCATTCATGGATCTAGATGGGTGACAGCAGGAAAAGAGTTGTGCAGGAATTATTAGACCATTGGTATTCTTGTGGTGTCCAGAAATCAGAGCCATTTAACAGCATGTCATGAAGTGGCCTCTGGAAGGAGGAAGGATCTCTCTGTGAGGGAGTTGCTTTGATGTTAACTAGTCCTTTGACACATCTCTGTCTTCCTCCCACCTGAGACCTGCACAGCCATACTTCAAAAACCTTCCCAGCTGGAAATAAACTGAAAACCAGTAGATCTTTTCCACGTGTAAAAGCATTTTTCTAAATACAGCTGGGGTAAGCACCTGGGAGTACGAAGAGGTTCTTAAGTAAAACAACAGTGCCAACAGCAGGAAAAGTGAGGATGAATAGACCAGGAGTTGTTTTAGGGTGGGATTTAAAAAACCCTCTCCCCCGTCTCCTGTAGATCAGCCTCCAGAACTGATGTGGATAAGAAACAGAAGTATTAATTTCATCCTAATGCTTGACATGATGAGTGAATGTGACAGGGGAGGGAATGACCTGATGCCATGGTCTATTCTAGATCTGACTGCAAAGACTCCTTTTTAGGAGATGTAGAAATTATCTCATTTCTGCAAGAGAAACTCCAACTCTCCACTCAATAAAAGCTGTGACTTAGCCCCCAACTACTCCTGAAGCTGGAGATAGATTTTTTCTGGGAGAAAATCACTTCATCTGGCAGGAAAAAGGCAGAAGTGCTTTTAGAGAGGCCACAAACCCAAGTTTCTGCAGACCAATCGCCTGCTTGTTGTCCATGTGACTGTGAAGGCTGATATGGCAGCTCAGACTTCATGTTCTTAGAAATACGCTTTGCCCTTTACAAAATTCCATAACATCAGGAATTTAACACTCTCAAGAGCAAACAGATGGGAGGAACCTCCCTTAAATGCCATCTGCAGCAACACTGTAATTTCATAACTCTTGCTGTCATGAAAGATCATCCCTTTTCAAGTCAAAAGAATCCTGATCCGGGGGAGAAAAGGGGAAATCTGAGCTTGCATTCCTAGGTTCCCTACACTGGTATACAAATACTGTGAATCCAGTTTTAGAAGACTAGTGGGTGCCCTAAATATTTAGGCCAGGTATTTATGATGACATGTAGGAACACGATGGCTGGCAAGACACTTGGGCTACTTCCTCCAGTGACCACTCCATGCTACCTGATTTGCACACTTCATTCTGGAACTGGCAATTTTCTCCTTTGGAAATACTTCTTTCTCCACTGCACTAGAAAATCTTGGGAAGACCAGCTTAGACCAGACGCCTGTAACGTGGATAAAGCTCCACATTGATTCCAAGACTGTACAACTCACCCAGGGCCACACAGAAGGAGAGAACTGAGCTGCAGCCCAGCTGGCTGTTCCCATCTCAGAGCCTCAAGCCCCTGGACTCAGCTTCTTCAAGGATGTCTACAACCTGTCTGTCACCACAGGTGGGAACACGTGAGCTCACAGCTGTCTCTTGAGGCTGAATCCCGAGATTTTCAGGAATTACTTAGCAGTCTTTAGCAGGGAGGTGCCCAAGCAGTGCTGTTGTGTGGCACAGTGTGAATCCCATTATCCTGCAGCTTCCTCCTGTGCCTGGCAGCAGCAATAAGGCTGAGCTCATTTTGTCCTCCTCTAGGCATGAAGTTTGGGAATCTGCAAGGACACTCCGCTGCTCTTTTAGCATCCAACTGGTTCCCACTCAATCCGAGGGATACCAGCCATTCTGCTGATACCACCTCACTGATTTACTGGAGCACACAGCCGACCTCTAGGATAGCTATGGAAATGCCAGACCCCAAATATCTCCTCTTGGAGTTGCAGACAGAAAACCTGAGACCCTCCAGTACAATGCTCATCACTCAAGGCAGTGTGAGGTCGTTCAGTGTGTCCATCCTGGCTCCCTGGGAAATGCACACCAGCAATATTCCTACAAGTGGCTGGACCCCACAGATCTCACAATTACAGACTAGACAAAATGTATTTATCTTAGAAAAAAAACGGCAGCGAGGGAAGCTCTATATGTGTGTGGTTAACCTATATCTAAATTTCGATCTCCTTCATCTAATATAAAGAAAACAAGTTTTAGAGACAGGTGGGAGGCAGGAGATGGGGAGGGGGAAGGTCTCAGCAGAGAGTAGGTTTCTCTGCTTCTGCTTAATTGATTAATTCCTTCTTAGCAGAGTCATCTGTTTGATGTGCTTTTCCATGAAAGCAGTTCAGAAAGTTCATGGGAGTTAATCCGTGAAGATGGCTGGAGCTGCAAAGCCAAGCATCTGATTAAAGGACGAGGAGATCGCTTACAGCTTAGCTGCTTTCAAAGTTGTTCCCAAAGTCTTTGCTAACCTTCATATTTCAAAGTTCATGTCTTGGCATTGGGGAATTTAAAGGGGAAGGCTTCTTTTTAGCAGTAGCATCATTATTGCAATCAAAAAGCAAGGGAAATAAATTCAGAGGAAGGCCACACACAAAGTCACATGCACACCAGTAAAAAGAAGGAGATGAAAAGATACAGAGGCAAATGCACACACAGAGGCTTCTGTTTCACAGCCAATTCAAAACAGCTTGCTCTGAATTCAGCACATGCACTCCCCACTCACAGATAAAGGCAAAGCCATTACTTGTGTCAGTGCTACCTGCCTGTACCCAAGGACTTCGATTAACAAATAGCACAGGAGTGTTTTCTCTGCAGGGGTTTCCATTACTGCTGCTTCCAGCAGAGCCTGCCCATCAGCTTGGAAAGGGGAGCAAGTGCTCCACGGGAGACACAACTCAGGTGTGGTGGTGCTGAGTGATGCAATGAGGTGACTGAAATCCTCTGCTGATGTTGGGCAGAGTAGTGATGATGAGGGATGATGTGGGAGAATTGCAGGGGCACGTCACACCGCTGAGTGATTCTATGACTAAAGAGCAGCTGGAACTCAGAGGAAATAAGTGTAGGGTGGGACACATGGGGGAAGAAAAGCAATCCTAACTTTATATACAGTGATGAGCTTTGAATGGACTATTACTTACTCAGGAATGAATTGGTGTTTATAATAAGTAGTTCCATAAATATGTCACCTCAGTGCTCAGTGGTGGTGACAAAAAGCAAATTGAATGTTACGAATTAATAGGAAAGGAATAGAGATCAAAATAGAAATCATTATTACAGCCCTCAGTAAATTCAACGTGTGTCTCCTTCTAGAGTGTTTTGAGTGGCTCTGGTGTTCCCCCCACAGAAAGGCAGCAGCACAACTGGAAAAGATACTTAGAAGGGCAATGGAGTGATCAAAGGTAGAGAACAATGAAGTACTCCAGGAATATTTCATCTGAATAAGAGATGCCAGAAGCAGAGTATGATAATGGTCTATCAGATTATGAGTGGCATGAAGAGGATGAAAGAGAGCAACTATTTTTTGTTTCTTTGAAAAGACAAAAAAGGGTGCTTGAGATGATAGCAGGTCAGAACAAAAGACTTCCTTCACAGTTAATCTGCAGCTAATCCCCCCTTGCCAAGGGATACTGCAAGTGCTAAAAGTTTACCTGATCTAAAAATGTTGAACAATTTAATGGAAAAAAGAGCTTCATGGAATCCCTAGTAAATACAAAGACACCTCTGGAATATTTATGATTCTGTCTTCTAGAGGCTGCAAAAACACAGGCACTACTCAGTGCTTGATTTTATACTCCTCTCTGTATTGGGCTAGGTAGACCTAGAGTGTGACCCATCATGGATGTCATCAGTGCTTGATTTCCTGTCTTCTCCGAAGGATGGAATCGTCATTCTCTACTGGGTACAGTCATTCCCACTCTCCCAGTGATTAGAATTATCCTCCAAAGATGTCCATCCTCATTCCAGCACAAATTTCTTGGGATGCTCCAACACCTCCTCTTCTAAACTGTTCCACAGGACAGCTTGCCCAGTGCCCTTTTTTCATTACCTTGGAGCTGTGTCCCTTGTACTCCTGAAGGAACCTCAAAGGTTGTTGAAAAATGAAGAATTTCTTCACTGAAAGGGTTATCAGACATTAGGACAAGATTCCCAGGGCAATGATGGAATCACCATCCTGGGGAGTGTTCAAAAAAATGTGTAGTTGTGCTGTTTAGGGACACGGTTTAGTGATGGACTTGGTAATAAAGAGTTAATAATTGGACTCGATGATCTTAGAGGGCATTTCCAACCCAAACTATTCTATGAGTCAGTGGTTAAGGACTTGGGAATTTGTAGTGGCTTTTAGGAGAGCAACTCTCTAGGATCTTTACTGGATCAGCTTCAAGGCTCCTAAAGAGGTTTTTACACACTAATTCTTCACATTTCCTGAATTATGTTATCTGGGATTTGAACTCCTAGGAGTTTTCTCAGCTTCTTGGAGGTTTGTTGATGAATCAAACCTCACCGCTCTGCACTTGTATTGTGCAGCTGATATTGCCTGTCAGAATTAGGGTCAGATCAGGAGAGGAGAAGGATTTAACACTGCAAAAGAATATTTGCCATGCCAGAAATCATCTCTACAAGGGACCGTGTGAGGCTCCAGCAGTAACGTCACAGTGCAAAGGGAATGAGATCTGCTCTGCTGCCTTTTCTCTATGACCTTGTCCATGGCACAGCACCTCCCTGTACTTCAGCTTCCCTAGATATCAAAGCTTCCCTATTTACAGGGAAACTGTCTTTCAGGACAATTGAGATAAAAGATGCCCAAAACTGATAATGCCATTACCATTTTTGCTTGAGGATGGCTCATGTCCACACACATCAAATGCAAAATTAATAATACCCACAAGGACGGTCAATAAAGTCTCTCAGTTTCAGTCCAGACTACTTAAAAAACTTTGCAGCTTGGTCCTACCAGGAGACCAGTGGAGATCAAAGTTTTCTGACAATCCACAGCACCAGCATCTGGTGGGTGATGGGTCTGAAAAGGGGTTTGTTTGTTCTCTGTGGGGCAGGGTCGCAAAGGGTGGGGTGTGGATTACAGAAGGAGAAACCCTGAGGCTCACAGAGGAGCAGAACAGACCACTGATGGCACTGAGGGATGTGTGAAGTTTGGTTATGCAGCAGGAAGAAGCATCTGCTGGCAGATCTTCAGCTTCTGGACCAGGCATTCATGTGAAAGTGAACACTCAGGAGGTGACCTTGTTTATGCCTTGAGGCTTTAAAGTCCACATGTTGTTGGGTGACACACCAGAGCTCTGATCTTCAGCTCCAGATGGATACTCTTGGAGAGCTGGAAACAGCTGGAGTGCTAGTGGAAAAGGTTTTTGGATCCTTTCTGAAACCTGGCAGTAGGTGAAGTGCAGGTGCAGACCAGGTTTGTTAAGGATTTGTAACAATGCAGGAGATGACAGGTTTCAGCAGGAAAAAAACCCTTGGAATGGGACTGGTCAAGAGTGGACCAAAAGACCCTTCCCTTCCCAAACCTTCCCTTCCCAAACCTTCCCAAACCTTCCCTTCCTAAACCTTCCCAAACTTTCCCTTCCCTTCCCTTCCCAAACCTTCCCCTCCCAAACCTTCCCTTCCCAAACCTTCCCAAACTTTCCCTTCCCAAACCTTCCCAAACTTTCCCTTCCCAAACCTTCCCTTCCCAAACCTTCAGAAATATTCCTTTGCCTTCCAGCAGCAAAAATAATCAGTGGGAATCTTGTCTGCTCTGGACAGAGCTGAATATTTTCCTTGGTAAGGCAGGAGACAGCTTGAAGAAGATAGAGCCCTTTAGAAAGACTGAAAATGCCAGAGCTCAAGTTCCCAAGTCCAGCTGGGTCATGGAATGACTGTGGACAAGTCTTTGTCTTACTGTCATACAGGTTGCCTGGCTTGTTCCCTCTCTCTCCATCTCACATGGAGCATTGGCTGAGGTAGAGCTTAGTTTTTATTGTCCACTTGCAAGCCAAGATGCCTCCAGCTTGGAGCTGGAAATGCTGTTCTCTCCAGCCCTGCAGGAGAGAGGAGGGGCCACATGCACCTGAGAGCCTGCACCACTCAGGCTTGTGCCAAAAGCTTCTCAGCAACATGTGGGTTGGGTGTGAAGGCAGAACAGATGGTTGTCAAGGCTGTGTTTAGAAACATGGGACAAGGAGGTGCAGGATGATTCAATAACTTTAAGGTCATGCACCCATTGGAGATCCAACCCATGTGTCCTGCATGACAGTCCACTAGACCTGTCTTTTCTTCTTGTAGCCCTGGGCTGGAGAGCAGCACAAGCTGGGGCTGGACACAGAAATTTGGAAGCAATAGCCTATGGTTAATACAGTGGACAGGTGGACCAGTCACACAGAGTTATCATCTGTGGGGAAAATAACTCTGCCCAAAGGGATCAGGATGAGTCAGTCTAAGGATGCTGTAATTGAATAAAAATACCTGTGCTTTCTTGCAGTTCAGCTAATCCACATTAACAGTTCAGTGGGATTTACTTCCCTATGACAACAGACTCATGGGATTTTAGGGCAAAAATGCACCACGTACATCTTTAACAAAAGATGATTTAAGTGAAATCTGTTGGCCACCTTTCCCCTCTCCTCCACTCAGAGTGACCTTCACCCAATTCAGCTTTAGAGAAGAATTGACTTGGGGAGTGAATATGCAGCAGGTTGTTTTTCTGTGGGCAGATACCTGTCTCCAAGCACACAGCACGGGGGCCGAGGTCAGCAGAGGTAGCTGAATTTTCATTAGGAACAGATACTTTTATCGTGGTCTACAGTTCTGGACACAGAAATCAGGAAGGACATCGAGCTGCCTGCTTTTACCTTTATCATGTCTTTCCTTCAGTATGTGACATCATCCTATTGATGAAGGTCAAGTTGATCTCAGGTCCTTTCTGACTCATTGAATATTAGGGATGGCTGGAGGCAGAAGAAGCCAGTGATTTGATCTGACAGGTCAGGAGGGAGCACACCAGCAGCAGAGCAGGACACGGGCTGCAGGAATGGGCGATGCCATGATCCGTTGTGACAAGAGGAGAGCTGTGGATGGATGGACAAACGGCCTGGAATGACCCAGCAAGGGCACAATAGAAAGAGGCAAAACCCCTAAAAATCCTTTGGTTTGTGTCCCCTCCCACTTCAATGGGACAAATCCAAACTGACTTTCCTCAGCTGACGATGGGATCACAGATTCATTGTGTGAGGTCTTGTGACATCATGAACCAAGTCCCTCCCTTAAAGTTCATCTCAATCCACCCCCTGCCATGGGCAGGGACACCTTCCACTAGACCAGGTTGCTCCAAAGCCCCGTCCAACCTGGTCTTGGATACTTCCAGGGATGGGGCATCCACAGCTTCTCTGGATACCCTGTGCCAGGGCCTGCCCACCCTCACTCACAGTAGAGCATTTCTTCCTAACATCTAATCTAAACCTTATTTCAGTATAAGGCCATTAACTCTCTGTCTAAGATGCAGGGCATTTGTGGGCTGGATCCAGGATGTGGCCATCGGAGCAGGAGAGAAGCAGGAGCAAAGACTCTGCTCTGCAGGTCCATGACCATGGAAAAGAGAGGCAGGAGCCTGTGGTGTCCACCACTCATTGTGCACTGCTTGGCTAAGCTGTAACTTGCATTTGGCAAAACATGCATTTAAAGACACCAGGTTTGCTCCCAGGTGATTCTTCCTGGCCTTTCTTGCAAAGGGCTGTTTCTCACACATTCAGCATCCGAATGTTTTGAGGAAAGGGTTCTCTGTTCCTCCAGGTTCAGGAAGGCAGGGACAGCTGGTGGCTGTTTCTTTTCAGCCCTCTTGCCTTCCTATCCTGTGAAATGTTGTGCCAGCTGTGTTCACCTGTTTGATTTCTCTTTCAGTGGCTGCCTTCCTCCATAAATTAATTTTGATTATTTAAGCTTGTCTTGCCTGGCAGGGAGGGATCTCTTAGTGGTGTGAGTTTGAAGAACTAGCTCTCTTTACATCTTTCTCTTTTCCCCTGCACTGAGTCTAATTTTGCGGTTCCCTGCCTTCCCCAAAAATAACCTTCAGCCCCAGTTCTGAACTGTCATATTCATTACATCACAGCTGTCTGCAGACAGGGCTTATCACTTGCAATCCACTCAGTTACACTTGTGATTAAAACTGATTGCAAATGTGATCCTGGCTGCTCAGTGTGGAAATTGGGAACGTCTTTATAATTTCTGACAGCAGATCATGAGGCCTTGGATGAGCCTGGCAGGGCTGCAGAGGTAGGACAAGATCTTTGTAGGCCAGTGGGAGTGCAAAAAGGATGTGCATCTGTGAGAGAGAGATGGTGATTTGGGGAAAAAAAAACCAAACAAAAACAAACATATGAAAGAGCCCAGGCTAAAAAACCCCAAGCTGAAATCTGGGAACGGCAGGGGGTGAAAACTAAGCTCAGCTCTTAACTACCAGGACCATTCCTAGGGATAGGAGATGTAGCAGAGAAAACCAGACTATTGCCCAAGCCTTCACTCAGTTTTGGGCAGCAGTAACTCATGGAATCCGTGTAGATGTTCCTGGGAAAACAACTGTGGTACTACTTCCCAAAAAAGTGGCAGCCAACCAGAGTCTCCTGGACTTTTCTGCATCTAATCCTCCTCCAGCCTGTTTCTTTTCCATAACTGGAGCCATTTATCCCATTCGATCAGAACAGGGCTGCAAAATTATGCTTCGCAGAGAGATGGAGCCTTAAAGGTGCTCACAGAATTTGTACCTTCCTTCAGACCTGGAAAGGGCTCCACTATCTCACTGGTGGCCTGAACCCTGCCTTGATTTCAGAGATTTATACACTTAAAACTAACTGCAGACTTTACATTTATTTCATCTTTTCTTTATATCATAACCCAAATGTTTTTCCCCACCTGCTCTCATCAAAAGTCCAGTGCCTTGTGTTGAACTAAAGCCTAATTTCCAGAGTTTGTTCTGAAGAGATTGAAAATCCAGCAGTTTCCTTGGGAGCTTGTTCCAGTGTATTACATCCTCTCACTGTTTCACCTTAGTCTTTATTCCCTCCAGCCTGACTTGAGTTATACTTTATTTCATTCTCCCTCTGAAGGGAATCTCCCAAACATCTCCATAAGGAGGTGCCTCTCCAGCTTCATTCTTATGAACTGAACAGGGTGTTTTTTTGACATGTCTCCTGGCCAGAGATTGTCCTCCAGACTTTTGAGTCATTTTTATTGCCATCCTCTGATGTCTCTCCAAGCATTGGACGTTCCCTTGCAGGCACAGACATCAGAACTGGGTGTCCCCAATTCCTTCATACCCAGATGAAAAATGACTTGCCTTGTCTAACTCAACATGCCCCTGTCTGTACATCCCAGAACTGAATTAGCTCTTCTGATGGATTTAGGGCATTGCTCTAAGACCTTTTTTCAAATCATTGGACTGGCCTGGCTGCCTTGGAGTTGCTGCTTTCCAGCATAGGCTCTGCCCCTCCTGCCCACGCTCCAAGGGGCTTTTTTATTTCATTTATAAAAGCAAACCTTTGCAGAGTGTTGTCTGTGCCCTGGGATCATCTAACTCCAGGCACGGAGCTGATGTGCCTCTGCCAGGAGTCCAGTCACAAAGATTGTACTGTAATCAGCAGAGACACACAGACAGTCTGATTTGGTTTTGGTGGACATTCCCCTCCTTCTCTGTACCAGCAGTAGGCTCTCAAGGTACTGAGAACCCTGGGGAATGTCCAATGCCGGGTTGGGGCAACCTGGGCTAGTGGAAGGCTTGGAATAAGAACACCTTTAAGGTCCCTTCTAACCCAAACCATTATGTGATTCTCTGTTGGTCATAAGTCAGAGCTCAGCTGAGTCACCCCGTGCCATTCATGTGTAGAAACGAAGGTCACGAAGGGCTCATTAGCCGTGCCTCATTAGTATTCACGCTAATTTGCATACCCAAGGTGCACTGCGGGGGCGACCAGGCGGTCCTGGTGGGAATTTCCACCTCTCCCATGGGAACACCCGAGTCAGGACATGCGATGGTGTTATTTTGTTGATGGACATCCATCTGGAGTGGCAAAACCTTGAATTGGGGAGGGTCATGGGGTGTCACCATGTGGTGTAGAAGGACAGCCGTGGGATGCTCCGGGTGTGGCGGTGATTACTATGTGTCTCTGTTGCTCTACAAAACGAATAAATCTTTCGCCTTTTACTAAAGATTTCCGTGTAGAGGAACATTTAACGACTGACAGAGAATTTTTGGAAGCTTTGCTGCAGCAAAGCTGCCACTTTTTTGGGTTGAAAAACAGAGAAATGGGGTATGATTGCGTGGGGAAATAAAAGCAGAGTTGGCTGCGTTATGAAGCTAGTGTCGTGTGGCAGGGGTGGGATTTTGGGGCTGTTCACCTGGAGAAGGGGAGGTTCCAGGGAGACCTGAGAGCCCCTTGTGGTGCCTAAAGAGGGCTTGTAAAAAAGGAGATGGGCAGACAGCGGTGGGATTAGGGGGAGTAATTTTAAACTAAAAGATGATTGGATGCCAGGGAAAAATTCTTCCCTGTGAGGGTGGGCAGACTCTGGCACAGGTTGCCCAGAGAAGCTGTGGCTGCCCCATCGCTGGAAGTGCCCAAGGCCAGGTTGGATGGGACTTGGAGCAACCTGGGGTAGTGGGAGGTGTCCCTGCCCATGGCAGAGGGTTGGAACCAGATGATCTTTAAGGTCCCTTCCAACCCAAACCATTCTATTCGTATCTCTAAGACAGACCCTGGTGCCAAGGAAAAGGAACACCTCCTCCTAGAGGGATGTATCTCCAAAACTGTGGGTAGGATTTGCCAAGTTAAGGTTGTGTGTTCACCATCGTAGCACCTTTCTTGTGGTATTTTCCAGTGTTCGGGACCGTTTTCATCATAATTAATCTTTGAGGTTAGGAACGGAAGGCTTTATGCCATTCACTCCCCTCCCTTTCAAGAAAGTAGTTTCCTGCCTTTATTCTTTTGCCTGCCTTCATTTCCTGCCTCCATTTCCCCTGCTTTTCAAAGAAGCAAAATTTTCTGTTCACACAAGTGAGACCCAGGGTGATAAGTTTTCAGTTCCATAAAAAAAACTCCTTCTCTGGGTGACGTGGCATCTGTGTCGCAGCACAGGCAAATGTTATTATTGCTCCAGAATAACCCGGAATGAGCCCCTTCCTCAATGCAGGCTGCGCTACTTGGGACACTAAGAGCGCTGCATTTATTTGGATTAATGAAGAACTAGAAGGATATGTCCCAGATGGGAAGTGTCCAGGGCACACCACAGACCCTGCCACAAGATGCCTGGCTTGCAAGGTCCCGGCTTGAAGCGTGTGGCTGCCAACAAATCATCGCTGTCATCTTGGCCGTGGTACAAATACCACAGATATCCGATCTTTTCCTTTGGCTCCTGCCCTGGAAGCCCCTCCTGTCATCGTGCCACTGTGAGTGCAGTCACTCCCCAGACCATTCTCCACAGACACAGTTTTGTAGCTGTTGTTGCTGCTCTGGGGGCTGTAAACTCACCTTGAAGAGCTGCATGGACTTCCTCGGTAGGTGGAAAAGGACACAGGGAAGATGCCTGGCTTTACACACTGTGGAAAATGAAAATAAACCGTGTCGCATTGAATCTGTGGGAGGTGGATGATTACTCTCTGCAAAGACACAGTTTGGAGGGACAGAACATTCCCACATCTGCTGTGGGACCGCCAAACAGTCCCTCTATGGCAGGCACTCACAGCCACTCAACCCTCATATGAGTGGGCTGAGGTGGAACAAAAATGAGGGGAGTTTGCACCATCAGGCTCACGTGTTCCCTGCAGCCTTTTATGACTTAGGTCTGCAAATCCAGCCTGGATACCCAAAGCAGACCCCTGCTTTTAAACAGCACAAGAAATAAGGAACACAGATTCTACCACAGGATGCCTGGGAACGTTGCATTTTAGTGCCTTCGCCAAAATTAACATTCAACTTGCAACCAAGAGGCTGCAAATGACAACCAGCAGCTTTGAAGGTCACCTCGCCCCCAAGTAAATAAATAAATAGTAAATAAAAAAGCAGGCAGCAATGAATAAACCAGGCAAAGCCAGAGGCATTCCACTGGCCTGGATCTGTTTTGGTTTTTGTTGGTTTTTTTTTTTTTATTTCTTCTCTGTTCTCTTCGCTTTCATTTCCCAAAGGTCGGTGCTAATAGGAGACCCCTCTTATTGCTCATGCACAGAGCACACCCTCGCCAGCCTGCCAGTGTCAGACCCCTGATACCAATTCAGAGCCTAAGCCGGGAACGCAACGTGTCATCTCCGCAGCTGATTACTTTAATGAGACTTCCTAGCAGTACTGGGGCATGACAGGTGGGAGGATCTGTTGCAAATACCGTGTTTGCCTCTTAGAGCAGAATCTATGCCCTTCTTGCTGAAGAGAAATCGTGGTGCCAGGTGTTTGTTTTCCGTGCTCCTCTCGGCCATGCCTAATGAGATCCTGGCTCTGCAAGCTCAGAGTTGACTTTTTCCAACAGTTTTTCCAGCTTGGCCTCATGGCCGCAGAAGAGACAGTCTGAAATCACACAGGGAGCTGCGCCAAAGCTATTTCTGATTGTGTTTGTGCCATGCTGGACCCATCTGCTGATCTGAAGAGATGCTCATAGAAGGAGGTGTGGGAGATTAAGTCTTTTTTTCGTGAGCAGAGCATCCACATGTCAAGTGGGGACTCTGCCTCACCTTTCAAAGTGCCTGGTCTCTTGGGCATCCATCCTACATGTGTGCTCCCGGGCTCCCTTCCAGAATGAGCCAGTGGCTCTCTGCAGCCTGAAACCTGGGCACGCTGACAGGACCATTTCCCAGGGATGCTCTCCAGAGAGACACAATGCACATGCTGCACTAATTGGGCCCAGTGCTGTCCCAACAGACCATACTCAGGGAAGTTTCTGTCGCACTCCAGGTCATAAAACACATACTCTGGCATCACATTTTGAAGATAACACATTGATGGGCATGACATACCTTGCTGCCAAGCCAGGACTAAATATTTTGTCAGTGTCACTGACTGCTCCCACACACAGTCCAGCAAAAGTCAGAGCTTGGTTACGGGAAAGTTTTTTTCTTCCTAAAGGAACGTGGCCTTGGAACATGCTCATATTCCCTGAACAAACAGATCTTGTCCTTCTCAGTCTGTCCACTCATGTCACTGACACTGTGACTTTTGAGATGAGACCAAACAATCCATCTACAGTAGAAAAGACTGAGAAGACTCACTCAGCATCTCACCTTGCTGCTGTCCACCTCACCTGTTTGTGCTGGATAGATTTTATATCTCTGTCTGTCTGTCTGTCTATCTATCTATCTATCTATTCAGAATCCCATACCTTCTGAGGTCCCAGACCTGGGAGGGTTTTGCATCTTTGATGGGAGATAATGCCATACATCTCGTTGCCCTGTGCAAGCCTTCTTAAGCAGAGTGAATGCTGTATGGTTGTGCTATAGGTGGGCTGGAACCATCAGTGTGAAGAGGAGCCTTCATACAACTCCATATGTTCTTGCCTGCTTGCACCCATGGAGTTCATCTTGTGGTGTAGGGAAATCCAGGATGCCTCCTTAGGGAAAATTGGAGCAACCATGAACCCCGTCATAAGATCCTATAACTTCAAGGAGCAATGAATCCTCTGGGCAAAAAAAACATCCTTAAGGAAATGGAGGACAACGGACACAGGCAAAATAACTTGTAGATACTCTAAGAATAACAAAACCTGGGCTTTAGTACTAAAGAAATGCAATCTGATGGTGTTTTTTTAATAGCCTAATTGAACAGCTCCTTCGTGTCATGACTGGTGGATTTCCCAGAGAAGCTGTGGCTGCCCCATCCCTGGAAGTGTTCAAGTCTAGATTGGATGGGGGTTGGAGAAACCTGGTCTAGTGGAAGGTGTCCCTGCTCATGTCAGGGGGTGGAACGAGATGATCTTTAAGGTCCCCTCCAACCCAAACCATTCTGGGTTTCTATGATAACAAACCCTTACCCCATGACTCAATATGTGTGATGTCAAACACGGGAGCAAGGAAGCTGAAACACCTGTGAACACCTCACCTCATGGACTCATCCACAACCTCAGGCTGATCCATCTTCTCAGCTCCTTTCAAGCACTGCAGTGAGATGTTCCAACCAGGAGCATCGTCACTTCCAGCTTTTTCAACAGCCCAGGAAGGACAACATGGACCCCAACATAATGCACAACCCACTGAAGTTCTCCATTCCCTCCCCTGCAAGTCTGATGGGGTGGTTCCAGCCCTGACCCCCCACTACATGGGTGGCACGTGTCTGTCTCCCCAAAACTCGCAGGTGTCATCTCCACTGAAGGTGAAAACTGGATGGCAGGAGACCAGGTGATCTTCTCCTTATTTCCTCGCTATTGACTCTTCCCCAATTCACATGATGATAATTGTTACCCCTTGGGCTAGACATGATTAATCAGCAATTTTCTTCTTCCTTCCTTCCTTGTTTATGTATTTTTTTTTTTTTAGAACAGCTGGGAAATATCATTCTCTCCTTCAGCAGAGTTTGAAAGCTCCTCCATCTGGACAATCTAATTCCTGATGTAAATACAGAGAAAGGAAGGAGGAGAAGAATGGTGTCCCAAGGGAGCCCCTCCACATCCCCCCTGTCTGCCTGAGGTGACTTTCTCCCCCTTCCCTCATTGTCCTGGCCTTTAGGAACAGAGCCAACCCCTCTGCTGAAGGGGAACTGAATAGGTGACTGTAAATTGAAATTAGCATTTAGCACAAGGAGTACAAAGCAATGATTAATGGCTTTTTAATGCTCCACTGTTCTAAACTCAGAGCACTTTGTTTTAATGGCAGGGGATGGAGAATAAAAAGTGTGTGTATGTGGGGAACAGAGCTTTGCACACACGAATCTTTCTCAGTCTCTCAGTAATTTTCGCCATTAAGGAGAGACAATCTAACACTCTTCAGCTCAGAATTACGTAGAAAAGCCTGATATCTCACTCATCTGGCGCATCGCAACTAAAAATGAAACGGAGCAAAGTCATTAAAGGAAATGTCCTCCAACCAGCAGTTACCCAGATAATTGTTTTTCTGCTTTGGGTTTAATTATAATGTGGACCCACTGATTAATTAAATAAGTTTCTATAACCTCCTCCACCCTTGCCCTAAGGAAGGTTCCAGTTAGACTCACTGAATGATAATTATTTGTCTTTTGGCCTGTTTAAGAATTATGGCTTTTTCAGGGCCATCTCCATGGGTGTTCATCATCTCATGTGTTGACATGTGCCAATAGTTATCTACGTCACTTGGCCCCATGAACAGTGAGAAGAGCCATGCATTCGTCAGTCGTTCTCAAACGTTCTCTCTTTCTCTAACTTTTTTTATTAAAAATTATATTCTTTAAGCATTTTGAAATAGTTTCTGTCCAGGACCATGATCATACCAAGGTAAAGATGAAGTTCATCCACTGTGGCTGCAGCCAATGTCTAATGAAATGTGATTTGTGGCAGAGTTGGTCAAGGTCAAATTGGATGAGACTGTGATCAAGTGAGATAGTTATTAATAAGTGAGATGGTTATGAATGATCCCATCAGCCCTTGGAATAGCTACTCCTTATGTTGTTGTGTGTTTGCAGAGTAGACCTTTCCTCAGGATCTGGTCTAGATTACTTTAGAGTCAAAAACCAAACCAAAACAGTTGCTTCAGACATGACCTTGTCTTCTAAAGGAGATAACTGGAATAACTCAGATGAATGTTGCCCTTGAAACGGTTTTAGCCCTTGGGAGATAAAGAATTGGATGGCAAATTCAGATGGAGATGTCCACCTGTAGGTCCCTGCAATTAGCTGGGATGAACCCCATCCTTCCATTCAGGCTGATCCCAAAACCTTTGGGTTTATGAACTGAGTTAAAAACATTTCTGCTCAATAGTTCTCTTCAAAAGGTCTCTAGTGAATAGGTCCCTACATTTCCCTATGAATGAATTCCCATTAAGGGAATAATCTGCATCAAACAACGGCCTGTTAAAAAGAGGGCAATACAACAGCATCAAACTTGGCAAGGGGCTCCTCCAGGAAACCAAAGCATTTTGTATTTTATAGCTCACCACTGCATTGACCCAACTGAGGTTTCTTTTTCATGCTGCAGAAACAAATGCTGGGAGATTTATACCTGGGAATATCACTTGACATAAATTGAGTAGTGGGTATAATTATGTATAAAAGCTCCCCTGTTATAGAAAAAAAAAAAAAGTAAAAATCCGATTTGTGTGTGAAAAAAAGGAAAACAAAGACATTATATTCCATAGTCAGCCAGAGAAGATGTTTGCTAGTATTGCTATTGATTAGTAACTATGGCAAAGGCCTAAGAAGCACTAATATGAGTTTAATTCAAGGAGTAATGGAATGATCTCATTACAGGATGAATGATCCAGAGCAGGATTCATGTTGCTGATGTTCAAATCTTTGATCCCCTCTGCTCTCCTCATAAACATCTCCTGGCAAAACCTCCGTCCCAGGCCCTCACTTGCAGCTGGTAACCTTGAAGGCACAGCTTGGAGCAGTGCAGAGGTCCAGCTGGTCTTTCTGGAAATGAGGTTCTTCTGGAGCATCCCATGTTGTTCTGGAGGGCAGAATATCCACAGCTCTGCTCCAATCTCAGCTGGGAAAGCTGACAACACTGGGAACTCTCCCAAGCATGAGAATAGCAACCATGATGCTGTGATGGCTAACAAATGCTGGGAAAAATCCAAGAGAGGTAAATCACCAGCCCATGTACCCCATAAAACTGATGGCACAAGAATTTTGGAGTCAATACTTCACTACCACTATTTCCCTATTATATTTTCCATTTCCCTTCAAAAACAGAGGATGTTTGGGATCTACCTGTGGCCTTTTCAGGGCTTAACGCCCTGACAAACATTTTAAGAGATCTCGTGCTTCTCCTTGGGAAAACTGGCAAAGCAGAACGACACATTTTATGAGTGATGTTATTTTCCTGGTTATGTTGCTGATGATACCAGAAACAGTTTGCAAACAACAGGAAAACTTGTTGCAGGGTAAGAGGCTCATCACTGGTTTGATGAAGCCTGAAAACACATCCCCTCTCCCAACACACGGCACTGTTGGGCTGGAGCGTGAGCTCCGGAATCACTGGCAAGCACTAAGCACAGCTTATCTCTGCCTTATCTCTGCTGTTACCAAAGCTTTGGGTCTTTGAACCAAGTTTATAACTCTCCCACTTTCCCAGGAGAGATGGGGAAGGCACATGTGCCAACTCCCTGGTGCTTTCTCTCCGTCTCATCCCTTATATACTGACACCACTCATTCACATGCACGCATAGGGACGATCCCCTCAACCAGAGAAGATTTTCCCATGTGAAGATGGGAAGTAATCCAAAGAGACCTAGGAGGCACAGGATGGATTACGAGCCTTCCACATCAGGTCCTGATGACAGCAAAATGAAGAAGAATCATAAATTTCAGACTTCTTACCCCTGAACCTTTTTGCATGCTCTGCTGCTGAACAGCTCTGGTTGTTTTGGAAGAGGCACCACTTGCCAAAGTGGAACAGTTTGCATTTCCTTGTGAGCAGAATTCATCCTGATTGCTGTTCTTTCTCTAATTTTCCTATAAATGTTGGCTGTACTACCCATATTTTTTATGCACAGAAGTGACCCCCATGACAGTACATCAGCATAGTTAGAGAGATGGAGAGTGCTGAGACCATAGAATCATAGAATCATGGAATGGCTTGGCTTGGAAAGGACCTTGAAGGTCAGCTTGTTCCAATGCCCTGTCATGGGCAGGGACACCTTCCACTAGACCAGGTTGCTCCAAGCCCCGTCCAACCTGGCCTTGGACATCTCCAGGGATGGGGCATCCACAGCTTCCCTGAGCAATCTGTGCAAGTGCCTCACCATCCTCACACTAAAGGATTTCCACCTAATGTCTAATCTTTCAGTTTAAAGCCATTCCCCCTTGTCCTGTCACTACCTGCTCTTGTAAATGACCCCCTGTTCTCTGTCTCTGCAGGAAGCATACAGTCCAACAGGGCATAAACCTTCATTCAGCTGCTCAGAGACTGTTCATCATCCTTTGCTTCAGCTTGCCTTTTTATTCAAGTCCTCCTCTGCTAACAAGGGGTCTTTGTGGCTGTCATTTGCAAAGGGACCTGCTCTTCCAGGTATGATGTATTACATGCTCAATTCATTACAGCCAATGAGCAGATCTGCAAATTGCATGAGCAGATCTGCAAACAACATGACAAACTGCACTTCAGTGTGGGCTCCTTCCCTCCAGGATTAATCTTCTCCTCCTCCTCAGCCCCCCAGCTCTCCCCATTAGCTCTATTACTGTTACAATTCTAACTCCCCCTTTCACCTCCCCACCACTCTCATTTCTCCTTATCTGTAGCTCTGGTATCAGATTTGCTCAGATGACAATCTGAGATTCATGGCTCGCTCCCCTCCCTCTCAGCACAGGGATTCAGGACCTGAGAGCAACAGGCAAATAGATCATCTCCTAATGAAGGAAAGGTTTCTCTTTGCCACTGAGGACATTTGTCAGCAGTTCTTTATCCGACAGCACTGGGCACAGACACACATCCTATCAAAGCTATTACAGTAAAGGGTTACTTGAACATAAGTGGTGGCAATGATCTGTCCCTTGTACCAAAAATAATGCTAATATTACTATTGCTAACAAAACAAATCTATTCACGTGATTGGCTGCTGAGTGGGCTGAGTTCCCATGGCAACAGTCAGCAGTGATGCTTGTAGGAGGAAAGTAAGTATTCTGTTTGAAATGGTTCAAATTCCTGCCACAAAGTTCATACAGCGTAGAAAGAGACAGCAGGTTCCTTTGTTGGCTGCACAAAGTGCCCCCCACTCCCTCAGCAGCCCCCCAAAAACTAAATTAGCCATTTTTGATCTGCCTTTGAGGTCTGAAATTTGTATGAGAGGTTATAGTGGAGAGGCTCCCAGGTGCTGGATGCTTTCACTAGAGCGCTGTATCTCCAGCCTCCATCTGGTCCTCATTGCTGTTGGCACTTCGTTCCCACCTGAGGCTGGAGCAAGAGCTGACCTGGGGATATCTGATGCCCAGTTAGAATGTGGCACAAACAACCCTGACCCTGCCCAGCCTGAGCAGCCCTTGCCTTTAGGCAAGCCGGTCCTGCACACATCGGGATTTCAGAACCGTCTTGGATTTATACAGAATCTTAAAATCACTAAGGTTGGAAAAGACCTCCAAGATCATTTTAAATTGAACCCCCTACGAAGCCTTCAAGAAAAGCCTGAGCTGATCAAAATGTGGGGTGGGTGAATGTTGTTTTACATGTGAGTTCATAAGTCACCCAGAGTGCAGAAAGGGTGCAGGGCAGGTACCAAAATCTGTCTGTGTGCCCTTTGCCTCTCACACAGCTCCTTCCAGGAGACAGGAATAGTTGGAATGTTGATTTAACCGAGTAAGAAAGAAACCCAGAGCACTGCAATGCAAAGGTCTCTGAGTCAGCTCACACAGAAACATATGAACTCAGTAAACACTGTAAGGACAACACAAAAAGGATTTTTTCCTGGGATTACCTTCCAGCTGGAGCTAATGGTGTTTATTCTCAGAAGAAACTTAAAATTGCAGCCTACAGGTGGACCTGCATCTATATAGATGCAGATCCACTGAAGCTCTTGTAAGGAACAGGGACATTCTGGTGGTGGCAGCTCATGGGTTGGGACAAAGCCAGTTGCCTACAGCAATTTTGAAGGGAAAAAAAAGAATTATAAACCCATAGTTCTCTTTAATTCTCTGTAGTTCCTCATTCCTATGTATCACTCCCTCCACAATCCACCTCCATCCCTCTCCTCCTTTGATACCATTTTCCACAAGGCTGGTTCTGAAATAATCCTTGACACTCAGAATAAGCATTCATACATGGGATTATTAAGTGATCTACATATGAATGGCAGCACCCACCACAACCCAAAAAACAGCCACTGAAGTGAAACCTTAATGTGCTCAACTCCGGCAGAAAGGAGGCTTGGAAGATTCTTCTCTTGCTCTTCACAATGTGGGGTCAATGCCATGTGGTTGCCATTGATGTCCAAGATGTGTATCCCTCATGTAGTGAGGAAGAGGAGGATGGAAAGGAGTGTGGTGGTGATGGACAGAAGGCACAGCTCTCCTGAACCCACCAGACAGATCCACCAGGGAAAGGGAGATGAAGGTCTTTTTGGAGAATGCAGCCACCCACCAGTCCACCAGTGGTGTCTGCAAGAGAGAGGGGGTTCATTCACACACAGAGTGCATGGAGATAAGTTTTCCTGCTTTGGAGTGTGACGAGATCCCTGTGAGTGTATAAAGGCCACTGGGAATGAAAATAGGTTTGACTTCATATTTGGCTTTCAGGGTGGAGACATCTGGTCCATCTCTGTCTGTGCCACATCCTTTGCTGTTTTGAGGAGGTGGAAAAAGAAAAATGCTTCACTTCTCTTCTGGGGAACAGAGACATAGTGACTTGTCCAGGGAGATCAAGGAAAAGGAAGATTCACACATTTCATTAAAAGCTGATGCCTGCAGCTACTTCTGTGCTGTGCACCCTATATCCTCCTGAAAAATCACCACTTCTAGGGAGAGCTTCTCTCCAAAGAGATCAGATTAATCAGAACCTCACAGTACCTCTCTCCTCCTTTACTAGGAGCTAGAGCTACACATGCCTGGCTCTGACAAGCAAATAAACTCAATTAATCCCAGACAGGAAAATTGTGGTTAGATCCAGCCTTGAATCTCTATCCACCAAACACAGCCTGACTGCAATATGTTACCCTGCAGGTACTTTTACAGGGAAAATCACCAGTGCAGGAATGTTCCTGGGAATAGGAACATAAGTCCTTGCAGTGTTTTGATGTCAGGATGGCTCCTGGAATAGTTTTAGTCCATGGCAGCTTGCATGGTACCGTGCGATTCCCAGACTTTGAGGATAATCCCAGTGATTTGAGGATAAGCATTGGTCATGGATATGGCCAAGAGGCAGTGGGTGTGCAGCCACCTCAGGCAGCAGCTTCACCAACACTCCAAAGAACTGGGTTTTGTTTGTTTCTATGTTTTAACTGATTTGTATGGATGTAAAATGTGGAGAAATCTGAAATAAATATGGCACAAATATTGAAGCAACAGGGTTTTTTCGAGCCTGAAGACTTCAGAGTCTGAGGGAACAGGCAACGAGAAGATGGGGAGGGCAAGAAGAGTGGCAGTGATTGGGCTGGTTCTTAGCACACCTGTAGCCTAAATCCTGAGTCTTCTGCAACAACAGATGTTAAGACTCACAAAGGAAACCACCTTCCCTGTGGTGAGAGAGAAATGTGTCCAGGAGAGGAAAGGGGCAGATGGTTCCCAGGCTCTTGCTGTTGCCAACATTTCCCTGTAAACCCCAGGTAAGGTGACATCTGTCCCTTGCTCTCAAATTGGCCTCATGAGAGCCACGGTCCCACCTCCCTCCAGCCCGCTCCTGTCAGGTACCAGTGGGGCATTTATGAGCACTTGGAGGGTCTGAGAAGATCCCTTGCCCCACACACAAGCTACTGACTTCAGAACCAGCCTCTGGTGGCACCAGAACTGCAGAAAGTTCAAAAAGGACTAATTTTTTCCCCCTTTCCTAAAAAAGTGAATGGGGCTTAACTTGCATTTGAATGTAACATCTCTGACTTGTCAGATTCTGGTAAAAGAGAAATGTGGTGGCTACTGTGTGATTTTAGGGAGGAAATCAGGGCAAAAGATGGACAAAAAGGTTATCTGAAGATGTCTGGCAGCAGGGGGAAACTGCAGGCAGTAGCATGAACGTGGGGTGTCAGCAGACAGGGACAGAAGTGAGCAGCCTTTCAGCCTGAGGATATCAAAGTTCCCACTTAGCTCCTAAAATTCTTTGAGGGGGATTAAAGGCAGCATTAATATGTATGTAGCAGTGAGCTGCTCCTCCGTGATCTCCTGACTCCGATATTTTTGGAAAACTTGGGTTGCTGGAGAGAAAAACCTGTCTCTCGGGGTTTGTCTGCTTATTGGTATCATTGCCTATCTTGTAAAATCATCTCAGGGTGAAAAGGAAGGGACTACAGTGACCATTATGCACATCCAAACCAAATGTTGAGAGAACATCAGTGTGGAGTTGTGCATCTGCTCACCTTCCCCTAAAGAACTTGCTGGATTTCCTTGGGTTCAGTTAAGACCAGAACCTGTCCCAGAGTATTTGCTCCCCCATCCTGGTCTTTTCTAATTAATAAGTTGTCTTCAGTGATGTAATCATCATTTTGGGTCGGCATAATGTGTATCACTTACTTTGATAGGGTTCAAACACCAACTCTGATTTTCGCCTCTCTTCATTATACTTTTTTTTACAGTGTGCTGTGAAAATGTGTCACCCCTTGTGATTATACTAAGGCAAAAAATTACAGAAGTGACACAAATTACTAATTACTTTATTATGCAGTGATTAAAAAAAAAAGGGGGAAAAGAAAAGAATTAAAAGCTAGAAGTTGCTTCAGCAAATTCTATTTTTAAAGAAATAATTATTGGGTTTCAAACGTACTAAATTAAGTAATTCTCTGCCAGATTTCTTCCCCACTTTTAATCTCCATTCTTGGCTGCGTGGCTGGCTTTGCAGTCAATGCTCTGGTGGGGTGATGTGTTCAGCTCCATATTATTATTAATTTTTAGCAATGTGGGAGCACTCCCTGCCAAACGCAGAGCCTGGGTGCCTGTGAGAGGTGCTGCACAAGCACAGTGTGAGGCCAAAAGAGCTTCTGGGCTGAAGGACAAGGCAGCCAAGGCTCATCCAGTTTGCAGAGATGCCTCATGGCTTGTTCCCACTGCTGCATGCTCTGGGAGCCCTGCACGTGGTCAGGGGACAGCAGAGGGACCTGGGGACGGGTCATGGCATAGAGAAAACTCAGTTTTGTGGCTGGGAGGTGTTTCTGAAGGGTCTCCAGGAAAGGAGGTGCCCTGATGTGCCATGGGAATTAGCTGCTTTGGGCCTCTGAGCTGCAAGGAATTCCCTGGGATGGGTCTTTTCCTTCAGCTTCACCACAGAGGTGGCATTTTTGCCCCTGTAGGGGTGTGGGAAAGCAGTATGGGCTGTTCTCACTCACCCTGAAGGAGATCCTCAGGGATCAGAGAAGCCAAGAGGAGTGGCAAGAGTGTTGGAACAACTAAGTTGTGCCCGTGAAGGAGCTCTTAGGCCACCCCCAGGACTCTGGAGAGCTGTGGATGATGGTGAGCACCCCAGGACACATCTAAATGTCCCAAGCACAGCGGAGAGTCTTGTGCTGGCATAGCTTTAAGGGACGGAGTAAGGTTGGAGGAGATGGCAGGCACAGAGTGTGGGTCCTGATAAAGCTGTTCTGAGGGAAAGGGACAGTTTAAAAATCCGTGGGAGACATCCTGGTTGGTGACAAGGGTGAGAAGGTAGGAGTGTGAAGTCCGCTTGGAGATGCCATTCCCCAAGCCGGGTGTCTCTGGGATATTGCAGGGAATATAACCCTGAGACAGGTTCCAGGCAGGCTCTGGACCACTGTCTGGAGTGCAAGGCAGTCCAGTTTCTTCTTTTTGACAGGATCTCAGGTTCAGGGAGGACAATACCACCGCCTGAAGATAATGACAGTGACTTCAGCCAACACAACGGATGGGAGATCTCAGAATTCTGAGGATCTGCTCAGCGCTGTAAATAGTCCTTTGTCTGGAATCCCAGGCTGCAGGGGAATGTTTCATATCACCCTGGCTCACAGAAATGCATGCTGACAGTTTAACAGCCTGCCTCTTTGCAATGTTTAGGCACACTCCGTGCCAGGGTAACTATTGCCCAACTTTGTGCCAAGCTCACTGTGGCCTGTTTCTCTTATTTTTCCCTGTCACAGAGATTTTGGTGAGCCTGTGTACCCCAAACTCTCCCAGGGCCATCCCTCTCCCTCTTCCCTGTAATTAAACAAGAGCTGTTGACAGATGCTGTCGAAGCCTGCTCCAGCTCTCCAGAAATTTTCAGCAAATAATAAGAGAAGCTCTGAAATAAGAAGTCAGAAGAATCCAACAGACAAGAGGCAATTTCTCCGCAGCCCTAAAGGACCTTAGTTCAGAGAATCACCACTGACAGTGCACAAGAGAAAGGAAAACCAATATTAAAAAATAAATATTGAAAAAATATTAATACATGAAATAAAGCCTAATTTTTTTTTTTTTTTTTTTTTTTTTTTTACTCTGTGGTGAGACACCAGAACCAGCTCACAGAGAAGGGGAGGGTTTCACAAGGGCTCTTTTTTCTCATTTTTTACCTTCAGAGCTGTGTCACTTGCATTGCATGGGGTGTCTGAGCTGGACACTCCGCTCTGACTCAAGGGATCCCATTACAAGAGGGCACACCCAAGATTTGCCAGGGCAAAGTCATATGGGGAAGACAAATGGGGCTTTCTGAGGTGTGGAAAAGGATAATGTTTGGAGTGAACTTTCTGACACCATTTTCCTCGCCAGGAGTTTGAAAACCCGTGGATTCAGAAAGGATTTGTGGTGGACATTTCTTTAAGCAAGGAATTCGACAGATATTCCTGCTCTGCTGAACGTGCTTTGCTGGCTGCTCCATAAGTCCCTTAAACAATGGTATTGTGATTAAAAATGTCACATAACTGAAAACATCATAATTGCTAAAAACATTCTCATTAACAAAAAAAGTTCTCCTTTCAAATTCCCCCTATTCAAGCAGCTTTATAAGCTTTTAATCCTTCAAGCACCAGTAAATGACATCTTTGCTAAGAATGGCTAGTTTACATCAGCAAAGAGATTGGAGAGGGAATCTGGGTTCACTGCAGATGGAGAGCAAAGGGTTTGATGTTAGCACAGACTGAAGCTCTCAGCTTCCAAAAGAAACTCCTCTTTGCTTATTCCAACTCAGAGGCAGAAGTTGAGAGGCTCAAAAGCTCAAAGCCAAGATGCTGGGATGGTGCTAAGAGAAAGTGACCTTATCACAGAATCACGGAGAATCCTGAGTTGGAAGGGACCTACAGGGATCATCGAAGCCCAACGCCTGACCTTTTTTGGGAGGATGTGACTTTTCACTCGTGGTAGTGCACAGAGAGGTCACATCCCTGGGCTTAGAGCTGGGTAGGTCAGGAGAAGACATGAAAAATAATGGGCTTTGTCTTGGGGAATGTTTGTCAAGGAGATCCAGCGAAAACCTCAGCCAAGACAATAATTAAGAAAATAGAGGAAAGTAGCTGTTTTGTTGACTCTGGAAATGGCAAGAAATGGATTTATTTTACATCAAAACTGAAGCAGAACCCACAAATAGGAAGGCAAGTTGGTTGCTTTTGACCCAGAGTAATTATTCTAAAAGGAAATAAACAGACAAACATATAAAATATGAAGAGTTCACATTGGTGACTCACTGACCTGAAACTAAGCAGTTTTGTTTGCATTTTGGGTTTCAAAATCAAAACATTTTAGTCAACATATTAAAAATAATTATCTTCCATATTCATGTTTTCAGTTCTGGTCCTTGTCTTTTCAGAAAATTGGGTCATTTCTTTGAATTAAAATACTACTTTGAAACACCTGAACCATTCTTCTTGAATTTGTCCAAGCACAAGTTTTCTATTTTCCTGGAATTTCCCTTTCATCTCCTCTTTCTAAATTACTCATTAAATTCAGTGTGAATTGAGACTCATTTGCAAACTCCTTTTTTTTTAAGGGTATTTACTACTCTCTGATTATACATACATGTGAGCGTGTATAAATATCTATGTATGGATTGTGATTAAATCCTCAGCTGTGCAGAAGGATTCGTAGGGAGACTGAGACATAAGGAATTGCCTGTTCAGAAGGGGGTAGAGAAGCCTCATGAAAACTTATGTCTTTGCAGCTACAAGGACATCCAAGCTGGAGCAAGGAGAAAGCATTTCAGACATCCTGTTGCCAGTTGCTGCCAGACTTCGGCTCCCTGGAGAGCATCCCAAATAACAAATGTCTGGATGTGCCCCTCCATCTCTTCGGAACCACCAAATCCTGCCTGTCCCAGATGGCACAGGGGAATGGATGTTTCTCTTCTGACTCAGCCAAGCCTACAGAGCTACACATTCCGCGCTCCCCCGATGCTGAAAATCAACCGATCCATTAGGGCTTGGCTGACTGGATGTGACATTTCCCAGGTGCAGATTAACACCCCCTCGGGGCCTCGGTGCCGTGAAAATCAGCTCGTCGTTTGCACCTCACTTCCCATCACTGCTCCCAGTAATGAGGAGCCCCAGCATCTGCCATCCCAGTGCTCGGCGCCCTCCGGAGTGGTTTTCCAAGGTGTTTGACTTGTCTTGGAAGGGATGAATGGGGGAATGAAGGTGTGTCACTCCTGGCATGAAGTGTTCATATTCCCACCTTCCCCTGGTTATTCCTGAAGGTTGTGGGTTGATGATGTCTTAAGGGATGGAAACAGCTTTAGGCAGCCCTTCCTTTTGCTGGTACTCCTTGTCTGACAACTCACCAATATGACAATCGGGCCATGGCTTGTTCTCCTCCCCCCAGTCCCTGGATAATGCTGGGAATCACCACAGTGGTTTTGCTCTGGACTCTTTTCCATTCTTGGTACCTTCACCACCTGCTTAGCCAAGCACACGCTGCTCCATGGGAAGCCTCACCAATACAGATCTATCCAGTTACAGCAGTTACAGAAGTGACAGGAGTTATAGGATAAGAACAGCCACAAGACATCCAGCAGAAGATCATCCCATCTCAGTGTCCTGCTGCCAAGAGTATCAAGGGATTATCTGCAAGAGCATGTAGATGTGGAGTGATTCTCTTCAAAGCACTCTTTCTGTCCCCAGTGAGCTACATCGTGGATGTTTTGAGAAAGAGCTTTTATATTACAACCCTGGATGGGTTTTTCTGCCCACAAATTTATTCAATTATTTAACTATACAACCTTTCTTGGAAGCACTGACATGAATTCAGGAAGTGTGCGATCTTTGACGTGCCATGTTGGAGGACAATCTCAGGCAGAGTGTTCTGGGCTCCATCCAGCTTCTGAAACATCAGTGTCACTGCAGACCTGGGACACCTGCAAAGGTGGTCTGCAAATGTACCTGTGTGAGGCTGGGCAGGCATGGTGGGCCAGCACAGGGAAAGGTGTGCCTGGTTTCTCAGCTTCTTGCCCCACTTTCCTATTTCTTCCCTTCCAGCTCTGACCAGTTGTTTGCCGCTCCAAGTTCATTGGCAGCCTCATCTCATCCCTCCACATATGTGCAAAACCTGCACTAGGATCTGTCACAGCAAGAAGCTTTAACCCTCCACCCTTCACTGGAGTCAAGCTCAGGCTGGAAGGTGGGATTTTTGGATTTAACACCATAACCAGGTGGTTGGGTTTCACCTGGCAGAGGTGAAAGCTCTTTGGAGGCCACATCCTTCTGCATTAGCACCGATAAAGGTCTAATCCTGCCCTCATTTCTCCTTGCACCAGGATGCTGTGGGGATGATCTCACCTTTTCCAAACAGGCTGACAGACACTCACCAATGCTGGAAATGAGCTCCTGCAGTCTGCAGAAGATGCATTCATTACCTCATGCCCCTTGAGGCTCTCTGTGCTGGAAGGAAGCAGGAGGCTGGACTGGCAGCTCCCTGGGCTGGCAAACAGGGCTCTGCACTTCCAGGGGCACAGGAGCATCCTCAGCTCCATCCCTTCCCATCTGAGCTGTCCCTGCCAAAGTCACCAGGCACTTTGCAACCCTGCCCCTCTTCCTGAGGCAGCTGCTGCCCTACGTCCCACAGATTTAACTCATTCCACTGGAACACAAACAAGCTCTCCCCTGCACTCCCATTGGTGCCCTTTGAATTTCATTTGTGATTTGCCACCTCAGCTTCCAGTTGCCCCACTGCTCCCTCTGGCAGATCCAGGGTGGATTCTGTCATTTAAAACCATAGGGAAGCAAGGGCTTAAAAAACCCAACAAACTCAAATTTAGGCATTTTGTGATGGACAGATTTATTCCTTCCCTGCCTGCCTCTCACCAAAAAAACCCCAACTTTCCCCAAATCCTACAGGATTTGAAATGCATTGGATATGTCAGTATTGCTTCCTCTGTTGTGATAAATCTCAGTGCAGAAGTGTTTCATTTGGTTGGTTTTCACCATATTCCTAGTCATTATTCCAGTATGATCATCAGTTTAGGGGATTGTCTCTAAACTTCAGAGTATCTGAGTGTCTCTGCATTGTTTAATGAGCCACACAACCTTACAGAGCAGGATGCTGCTGGTTTTTCTAATCAGGAGGTTGTAAAAGCCCTCTAAGATTGCCAAGTCCAACCATTAACCCAGCACTGCCAAGTCCACAACTCAAACATATCTCCAAGCACCACACCTATAGTTGTTCAGAGACAAAATGCAGTGACAGGGCCAGGAATTCAAACCAAGTGCCACGCTGATCCCTAACACTTTGTCCTAATAATTCAAGATGCTTCAATTCTCTCCTGTATCCAAAGATAAAAGGGTTTGGAAACACCTGGAACCTGCCCTTGCCCCATCTGCGTGCAAAGCAGTGGCTGTGTTCCTTTAAAAGGGCCTTTGTTTCTCTTGCTGCATCCCATGCGCTCACACAGGAGTGAGAGCAAATGCTCTGAGGAAGGGTCCAGGGTGGGGTGCAGATGAGTGGATTGAAACAGAGTGAGTAGAAACTGGATTAATTAACTGGCAATTGGCTCCAAATTAATGCACAATCATGTGGCAAAACTGAGTTCCAAAGAGAGAGGTCGTTTGACCAGCTGGAGTCAACAGGATCTTTGGAGACTGAGCCCTGCAGAATGTATGGTTGGGTCAGTCCAGCTTGTGTGTTTCCTGGACATCTGAGAAAAATTTTGATTCCAGTACTGTCAAGTGAGGGTTTAGGTAGGAAGAGTGGGACAGTGGGCTCTTTCCTTCCTGAGTACACGTAATAGAGAGGTAAGATCAAGCTGGACCATTCAGCTGCAAACCAGGGTTTTAATAATTCCGGTCACTTAATAATCCTGGTGATCTCCTGATCCCAGTTTTCCCAGCCAATCTGCTGCTTCATCCCACCAGCAGGTTACTGCCCTCAAAATCCAGGTGCATTCCAGCTCTGGTGGCACTGCCACCTGTGATTCTTGCCAATGCAGCCTGGGCATGAAGAGTGGTTTCCTTCCCTACCACATCTTCCCCTCTCCAATGCCCATCATGCTGACTTTCCCTCGCCCACCCCACCCTCCCCACTCCAGAGCAGATCCAAGTGTTTGGCTCAGCCTGGCACATGCTGGAAGTCCTGAGTGCAATTTTGTGCAGAGGGAGAGGAGAGGCAGCATCCTGTTGTCAGGTGCTGCATCTCCAACCTGCCTCTTCTCCCCACATTTAAAGGACCAGAGAGGGGCTTTTTTCCTGAACTAGTGCACATTCTGAGCAGCTCAGAGCAATTTATGAACCCCACAAACCCATTGCCAGGCAACCTGATGCTTAAGCCCTCTTTCCCAGCCTTTGAGGGGAAGAATCTCTCCCTTCCTCCTGCTGCCAAACCTTCCCCTCTCAAACCCCCTCCCCTTTTCCCACAGCTGAGGACAAGCACCCAAAACTCTCCTGCTATGTGCCAACGTCTCAGGCTCCCTCCCACCCAAAGCATCTGTTGCTACAGAGCCCAGGTCCTACTTGTTCTCATGCTGGGGACAAACATGCCTTGGTGCCAGCTTGTAACAGATCTCTGGCCAGCCAAGACATCTCTGGTGGCTTCCACAAGCCACCAGTTTAAGTGGTTTTGCAGAAGTTCATGCAGTTGAAGACTTCCTTCTACCTCACATCCACGCTCAAATTGGGTCTTGACCTGGAGGTGGCAAAATAATGCTGGAGCGAGGAGTCATGGTCCCTCAACAGAGGATGTTCCCACCTCCCCACCACCCTGAGAAACTGAAGGAGGGGAGAGCACTGTGACATGTGGGGCTGGTGTGAACAGAGTGTGTAAAAGAAAGGGTCCACAAGAGAGCAAATACTGTGGGGAGCTGAAGGGGAGAAGTTAAGCATGAGTGTTTTCCTTGGCTGCACACAGACTCACCTGGGCTGGAAACCTGTTAAGCACAAGCATGAGCAGACCATGAGCTCCTCTGCTCTGCTGAGACCCCACCTGAGGTGCTGCACCCATCTCTGGGGTCCCCAGCACAAGCAGAACATGAAGCTGTTAGAGCAAATCCAGCACCAAGATGATCAGAGGGATGGAGAACATCTGCTATGAGGAAAGGCTGGGAGAATTGGGATTGTTCAGCCTGGAGAAGAGAAAGCTTTGGGATGACCTAATTGTGGCCTTCCAGTGCCTGGAGGGAACCTACCAGAAAGATGGAGAGGGACTATTTACAAGAGCATGGAGTGACAGGACAAGGGGGAACGGCTTCAGACTGAAAGGGAGTAAGTTGAGATTGGGTATTAGGAAAAAATTTTTTTACTGTGAGGGTGGTGAGGCCCTGGAACAGCTTGCCTGGAGAGGTTGTGAATGCCCCATGCCTGGAAGTGTTTAAAGCCAGTTTGGATAGAGCTCTGAGGAACTTGGTCCAGTGAAAAGTGCCAGGGGGTTGGAACTAGATTATCTTTAAGATCCCTTCCAACCCAGGTCATTCTATGATAAGATGTTCTACGATAAGACATGTATGTAGACATCTATGTAGACACCTACATGCTTGTGGTTGCACTGGCACTTCCCAGTCCTTGAGGGCAAAGCTCTGCTTGGCTCACATGGGACAGTGGTCCTTGGAGACACATGGTCTCTGCTGGGGAAAACTGGGCCACCAGTTAGTCCACCACTGCCAGGGAACTGTGCAGGCCCCTTGGAAATCCATCCCTAAATGTCAGTGCATCAAGCCAGGCTCACTGCCTCCTGCACACGGCTGAGATGGATGCTCCTGGTGGTCAATCCATCTCAACGTGTCTTCCCCATTGTCTCCATCCTTCCAGGCCCCTGCTGACAGACTCTTGCCATTAGGTATGATGGAGAGGGCTGTTGCCCCTACACAGGCACACTCAAGGCACTGTAGAGGCTCTGGGAGTAATGAAAGCCATGAAATAAATCACCCGAAGAGCAAGTGGCTGTGATGGATTAGGAGGTGTTCAATGCACAGAGCAGGAGAGCTGGGCAGGGCACTGCCAGCCTTTTTCCCCAGCAAAGGCACCAAGACAACGGGCATTGAGGCTTGCAGGGCCTGTAATTCCCCTTTCATATTTTGCCAGGAGTGCTTTCAGAGGCACTTTGCTGATTGAATTTGTCAGCCACCATTCTGGATATGGCAAAGCTGCTTTCTCTGCCTTTATTGTGGTGCTCACACGAGGCAATTCCAAGGCATCTGTATTCATTCCAAGCAGCATTAGGTAGCTGATGATTCAGCCAGCTGCCAGCAGATAGCTGCTCTCTCCTTGACATGAGTGAGTAATACAGGAATAACCTGGGGATTTTGCTCCCCTTTGGTGTGCCTCTGGGGTTATTTATTTATTTTGGGTGGATCCCATTTATCACACGCCTGCAGGAGCCAAGTTTCAAGCGTGGTGTCCCTTTGGGCATGGAGAGCAGGACAAGTCTGCTTCTCATTTCCTTTGGACAGCTTTGTCTTACCAACTTAGGATGAAATCTCGCTGTAGCCAGGGAGCGGGACTGGGGGATTGGAAGTTGTGTGTTGGGAAAGCAAAATAGGGGTTTATAGCTGTGAATACGAGTGGATGTACAAGAAGGAAAGAGACTGGAAAAATCAGGTGGAAAGGAGAGAGAAGGAGCACTGCTCTTCCTCAACAGGCTGGTGTGGTGTAGAAGATGCTGAGGATCTCTGGGTCCATCCCTGCTGGCATAAAATTTTCCGGAGACAGGCAGAGGTGAACTGTGGCAGCCTGAGGGGTGAAAAACGGGGATCATGTTTGCTGTTCTTGCCTCTCCTCGGAGATCAGTGGGTCACAAAACCCCTGAGCCTTCTCCAGCACCTGCAGGAGTCTGGAACAGAGCTCCCAGGGTTGGATGAATTTCTGCTAAATCTTCCTGCCTGCAAGTTCAGCTTCTTTTCGAAGATGTTGGCCTCACCCCCATCTCCACACTGTGGAAGGAGATACAGAAATTTCAACCCTCCTGAGAGAGGTGTCTGAGATAAGTGGACTTGAATCACCCTAAAGCAGCTCTGATTTCTCTCTGCTGATTACAGAGGGAATTTGATGACAGCCTTAGACCAGACACGAACTACCAAGGAGCCACGAATCCAGGCTGCAGCCACAGTTCCTCTGCCCCCAATCTGGGCACTCGGGATTTTTCCTGCCTTTTCTCTGGGAGCCAGAAACCAATTTCTGAAAGTCTGTGTTCCAGTTCCCTGTGCTCCCCCAGTGACTCCACGCACAGGACAAGCCTGCTTCTTTTTGCACTCAGATTTTCTATATTCCCCTTGCTCCCTGATTAAGAGACCGCTGACTTTCCAAACATCTCCATGGCTATGCAGGAAGGAAAGCCATTTTTCTCTCAGAACCCCAGCAAGGCCAACCTTGAACTGAAAATTTTCAGGAGTTATTTAACCTGCCAAGACCTGGACAGGGGCACTGAGAAACAGGGAAAAGAGCATCCTGTCACCAGGGCCAGTACATGTTGCCAGAGAAGGTGCAGATACCACATCACAGGGACTGCTGAGAGTGCTGTTCCTCCCATGCCTGTCCTAGGGGTGAAGTCTATTTCTCCCTCTCCACATGGACAGTGCTCATAGCTCAGAGATACATAGGACAGAAAGGAATGCTCATCCAAAAGTAGTTGTTATCCTGTGGAGTTGTCTCACCTTCTCAAAGCACATGTTCTACCTCGGAGGACTCTGCCTGTTGCCTCACTGCATCACACACCACCACAGCAATTTTCTCTCTTTGGAGCTTTGGGAGAGCAGGTCCTGATCTCCATCACCACTTCAAGACAGAAAAACATGGTTTCATGCCCTAAACCTCCTTTTCTCCAGAGACACTCCTGCATGGAGGCCTGGGGGTGTTGCTGCAGGTCTTGGGGGCAGAGCAAAGGGTTTAATAACTTCTCCCCTGAGACAACCTGCAGGTGAGCAGAGAAGGATCTCCTTCTGCATCCCTATCCTCACACAGACTCTTCTCCTGACCTTTCCCCATCAACACATGTTTAATTTCCTTCCAGATGCAGTTCAGAGGGAAGAAGTGAAGCTGTCCTTCAGTGTCAGGCAGTGATGCTGAGCTATCCTTGGAGATGGGTCACAGCCCAGCTCTTCTGTCCCTCTCTGGCTCCACTGGAAGGAAAGCTCCTTCCCTCTGTAAGGCAGGAACAGAAGGGATAAGATGAAAGGGGGAGAGAGAGGGAGCATTTCAGGCTTGTAATTCAGTTACAGCACAGCAAATCAATTTGCTGCAGCTCAGAGGCCTGTTTGTTTTTGCAGGAACAGAGGAATGAGTCCAACATCAGTGGTGTGACTGAGCTGGAGATGCTGATCCCAAAGGCAGCGTGGGGCTGGGAGAGGAGGATGCCACACCAGCACTTTCCCAGGTGCTGGCTCAAATCCAGCCTGTTGCATCCTACACACAGGTGAGGTTGGGTTAAGGAGGGGTGAGCACAGCCTGCCACATTGGGAAAAAACCCTGATTTTGCCCAAGTTTTGTCTGGCTGAAGGGTAGGAACAGCCTCTTGGGGATCCAGCCCTGAATCTGGGCACCTGAAACAGCCTTTTTGATGTCCTAGAAGAAGCTAATTGGGTTGCTGGTGGCTGAGCTGAAGGGATGTGGCACCCAGGGCTAGTGACTGCTTCAGGCACCTGAGAAAAACAAGTGAATCCAGGCTCAAAATTTATCCAGAAGTGTTCAACTAGAGCAGGGAGAGAGAAAAATGGAGGGGAAATGTGGGACAGAGAGTAGGTTATTCTCTCCAACAGTCCCTCTCCTTCCAAGAGGTAGGTGGACACCCACCAGCTCTCTTGTGTGTGACCAGACCTGGCCATCAGCCTCCACCAGAAACAAATGCAGTGGTCAGGACTGAGGACCCAGAATGGCATCCCATCCAAATTCCATTAACTCTCAAAATCTGTCCAAAACATTCCCAAGGATTCTCCATCTGAAACTGGTGTGCGTGGCATTGAGAAAACAACCATCCATCCATGTGGGCTGTGGTACTGGGTCAGCCATGTGCTGTGCCACTGCTCTTGGCAGTGACCCCTAGAGTGATAAATCCCAAAAAGGATGAACCAGGAGCAAAATGTTGAGGCACAGAGGGCTAAAAGGCACCAGGCGATTGGACCTGGCTGAAAATCTCTGCCTTCATGCACTGATATCACCCTCGAACCCTGAACACCTCACTGGAGAGGGAAGCATGAAAACTATCGTCTTTCCTAGCCCTTCTTTAAGGCTGACAGGAGATCCATCTAAGTGTCCTGATGGTCTTCATGAGGGCATCGCCTGGCTGGTGGCCCCATGGGGTCACACAGAGGACAGGGAGAGGATGTACTGGGAGCTCAAGAGCTCCAAAAGTGCTCAGGACTGCAGGGCTCTGCAGGGACAGGGGTAAGAGCTGCCCTCCTGTAAGGAGCCTGAACATATCCAAGGCCTGACATTCCTGGTCTCTGAAGAGGGAGCAGCACAGAGGATTGAGACAAAACACTGGGAAAATATGGGTGTTACAGGTGCAGGTGGACATCCATCAGCAGGGCAAATTTTCCCTCTCTAAGTATGGGAAGGAGGGAGAAGACCCTTAGGAGCTTGGCCCAGCACCCCACTGTGCTGCCCACACTACAAAATCTTCATTTGGAACACGCTTTTAAAAACGAAATAGTTTTAATGCCAGAAAAGTGCTTAAAGAGGAAGCAGAAATGAGCTTCCTTTGACCAAGACCCTTTCTTTTCTGTATTTTGGAGCCTTTATTATTCAAACGTTGCAGGAAAGAATGGAAACCTTTGCTTTGCAGGTGCATGCTGTTGACCATCCTGCTGTTTCCAGTTTAATCTTGCCTTATATTTAACACAGCCCTGAGGGCACTGGAGCGACTTGCTGACACAAAGTGTTCAAGATGGAAAAATGCAAAGGGAACCACTGGAGCTCTTAGAAACCAAGGATACAGGAGAGTGAGCTGTTTGCTGCCCATCAGATTCAGTCTGTAGCCTGATAACACTTAGTCCCAGGCAAAAAAAAAAGGAGAGTTGTCTCTTGAAATGCATTACACAAACCCTCTTTGACATGGGGTCCGTGGATATGAAGTTGCCTCAGCTGCAGGGTTGTCCCTTTTTGTCCCAGAGGGCAAATCCTCTGGGAATTTAGGTGGAGACTGTGGGAGAAAGGGCACTTTGGGAAGATGAAGGTGAAAAACAAAGCTCTACCAGCCTCTTTCAGAGGTGTCTCTTTCCCCTGAGAGCACCTGGTGGCCTTTGTCAGGGTGACAGTCTCAGGGTGAGAAACTTCTGAGACCTTCTCGTAGTGACGTGGTGTTGCTTGGCCAAACTCTGTGCTGTGCCCCAAAGGATGTGAGGCTGGAGAAACACACAGTGAAGGAGGAAAAGGTGATGCCCACCCTGGCGTCTTGGAAAGTACCTGGCACAGTCGTACTGGGTATCACCTGTGGCACGTCCCTGTCCCTGCAGTGGGAATCCTTTCACCAGGCTCCCTCAGCCAGAGAGAGGAAGGGGCTTTGGCTGCCTGGTTTCTGCTGCTGGTGGCTTTAGGGAAGGTCCCTGCCCCTGTCTGTCCCATGGGTGGGCAGAGGGGCTGTCAGCGTCCCGCTGATGGAGGCACAGGTTGACCCCTCCCCACGGTACCCGAGGGGAGAGGATGCAAAGCCTTTAAGAGATCCGTGGAGCTGCCGCCGTTGTAAAGCAGAATTCCTTCAATCTGCCATTGACAGCCTGGAGAGAAGGAGGGGGATGAACGACCTTCCCCCCGTGTGCCTGCAGCCGCCAGCCCCCCGGTGCGCCCCATCCCCGCTGCTCCCCGTTCCCTGCAGGAGCGGCATTTGGGATAACTGCGGTCGAGGGTTCCCTCTACCGGCCTGAAAACCCACGGCTCCGAGCCCACGGAGGGTTTCAGCGCAGGGAATTGCCTGTTTAAAGGGACTGGAAGAGCGGGGCTGGCTCCGGAGGGTCCCCGATGTCCCCCAGTGTCAGCACCCCGACTCCTGCCCTGCGCACCTTCCTCCCTTCTCCCGGCACTGGAGCTCCTGTCCCCTTTCCCACGGCTTTCCAGAGCTGCCCATTCCAAATAATTCCTGCCCACTTCTCTCTCAGTTAGCAGTGTCTCTCTCCTCCTCACATGGCACAAATGCCGCAAGTGCAAGGAGGACCCAGGTAACCAGTCACAAAACAGACCACCCTCTTTGTGTGGCCAAAATTCAGGGCTGGACATCCCTGGCAGCAGCTGGGGACCCTACAGGATGACCAGGAGAGCCACAGGCTGTGGCTGTTCAGCACCTGTCATCCTGCCTTGGAGGAGGGACACCTCCCTGCTGTCATTCTGGCCATGATCCCTGATCCTTGGGTGGGTGTCTTAGGAAAGGAAAAGATGATTTGACCTTCCTCCATCTCCTGGAATGCCTTCCTCCATCTCCTGGAATGCCTAATAAAAGAAAGCAGGAGTCAAAAAGGGATAAAACTGGATGTTTAACTTTCCTGAAAAGCATTTAACCAGCTCAAGCAGAAGCAGCAGGTCTTGGAGGTCAGAACATGGAACAACCAACATAAATAAAGGGGAAACTCTATCCCTGTGATTGCTCCCACTGTCTCTGCTCCATCCTTCCTCCCCCTCACGAGCACCTATCTCTCTCCTTCCCACTTCCAACCTCTGTCTCTATTATTATCAAAGTGAAATTTATGAAGAGCTCGAGGCATTGGCGATTTCCTGGATTTCAATATAACTTCTTGCAATCTTAAGTGAACAGCTTGGTTGCTTCTGCCTGTCAGAGAATTTAAATTGCAAATTGAATAGTGAAATGCAGCAGCCAAGGGTCTGTATCAGTGACTTTGGAGAGCAGAGATATCGCTTAGCAACTGGAGGGAGAGAGGGATGGAGGCCGCAGTAAACACTGCAATGAGGTATCTGGATTTTGGGACACCCCTTGCCCCTGCATGGCAGAGCTCTGGGACTCTGGGAAAGGTGTGGGAACTGATGCTGGTGTTGTGCCTTTGATGGTGGCACCAGCAGAACCTTCAAGAGCAGGTACTGTCACCTCCCATCTGCCCTAGTGATGTGTCACATGTCCTTCCTGACCTCATAAAGCCTGAGGAGGTGTTGAATCATTAGGTAACTTCCCAAGGAAAATAACCAGCTTTGCATTTACCAGGCCTCACCTCGGCACTTGGGAATAAAGGCACTATCCCATCGTGAGCTGGTCAAGCCCTCTGAGCCCTTTACATGGGGTGCCAGATGAAATAATCCATTCGTGAGCTGGGAGGGTGACTTCTCAAGGAAACCTTGAGGATCCTAGGCTTTCTTAGCCTGGAGAAGGCTGGCATCTTGCAAGAGGTTCTATTTTCTGTCTAAGCAGCGCTTGCAGCAAGTGACAGAAAAGGCAAAGCTGGCCTGTCCCCAGAGGTTCAGAGTGAAATGGCAGGAGCTGGCAGCCACAGGTTGCAATGAGGGAAGTTCCAGCTGGAAATAAGGACAAAATCTTCACAACCTGGCCAAACACCAGCACAGGGGCCCACACAGGTCATGCAAAATCCACGTGGGGAATCTGTGCAACTCATGCTAGCGAGGTCTTGAGGTGACTGGTACAGCATTGAAGGTGGCTCTGCTGTGAGCTGGAGGTTGAACCAGACACCTCTAGAGGTCCCTTTCAACCTGTGCTATTCTACAGTTCCATCCAATGTCCCTTTTTTTAATTTAGGATGTTAAAAACTGACTTCAATACTGTCAGAAATTAGAACAGAGAAGAGTCCTGAGCCATCGCTTAACCCTCCCCCTGCTCCTGACAGGTTGAAGGACATCCAAAACTGTGCTGTCACCTCTTTCCTGGAGCTTTTCTTGCAGTGAGGGATATTCCACATCCCCCATGGACTGTCTGTTCCTATCTATGCTGTTAAAAAAATGTTTTCCAATGGTAGTCTTGCACAAGTGAGCTTCAGTAAACTTTAAATCCCCTGGCTTGAACTTATTGCTTAATAACACAAACCTCCAGTGCAACCACCACTTAAAGGTACAGTAATCTCTAATATCCTGCAGCAGGGAATCCACCAGGCTGAATTAAAATCAGTGATGGCTCTTAATGGAGAATCAAACAGGCCAAGAAGGAAGCAATTCTCCTTGTGTGTTCTTCCTGATTGCAACCCCTGAAACTTGAATGGAAAACTCATTACTCAAGTCCATCTCGTACCAGATGTCTCTAACGTGCAGAAAGTCTGTGACCCAGTGAACCTTGTGATCATGTACATCTTTCCTGTGTAGATGTTATGTGCAACAGGTGAGATTTTCCAGAGCTATTTTCCTGTATGACTTATTAAAGGAGAGAAATAGGCATTGTCCAGGAGCTGTTCATCTCCTCTTTTCCATGTATCTATTTCCAGGTGAGATGGATTGCTCCATAATAGAGTGTTTTGCCTCCCCAGAAAGAGATGAAGAAGGAGGCACCTTCGTGCAGTGTCTTGGAGGAAGGTGCCTGCTGTGTGGATTTCCAAGCTTTAGCAAAATGAGCCCACATATTCCATATATTCCACATAGCTGATCGCAGAGAAGTGACCACAGCAGTGTGGGCCTGGGAGCTGTAGAGCTCACAAGAAAAGGCCTTTGGAGCCAATGGGAAAATACTGTATTTTCAGTATCAACAGGGAGGGTTTGTTTCCACTGAGGCTGTGAGGAAGGAATTATTCAGCGTGCTCTTCAGAGCACTACTCTGAGAGAAGGTAAAATGTGTTCCTGAGGAGAACAGGTCAAGGAAACCTTTGTAAGGAATTTTTGGGTGGGGGCCTAAGGCAAGCAGACACTAAGTCATAGAATCATAGAAAGGACTTTAAAGTTCATCTAGTTCCACAATGGGCAGGGATGTCACCCACTAGAAGCACCATCCATGGCTATTCAGAGAGTCTTGTACTGCATGTATTTCTCCAGTGCTCCCAAATAGTGTTCTAACCCCAAATTATTTCCCCCATCATTAAAAACCCTTAGAGGTTGTGACTTACAAGGAGCAGGGGTGTTCCTATGTCCATCCCTCATCTCCGTGGGTACAGCAGTGTTTGCTGCACTGTTGCCATGAGTTCAGCTGTTGGGAACCTGTGAGCCTCACCCCAGAATCAACTGCAATTTCCTAGTCAGTGCTAAATTCACTTAAATCCCACACTTCCTTTTGAAGGGTGTTGACATTTGCTCAGCTGCTTGTCAAATGTCTGGAGATGTTAACATCTCAAATAAGAGCTGTTGTCATTGAAGGAACACAGGCTGTTGCAAAGACAGGTATTTAGCATGATTTTGGGAGAGGTGTCTGATGAGAGGGTGTTTTATGTGTGCCTGCATTTCCCTCCAGCTCCTGAGGAAACAGTTGGTGCCAGGGTAGCATGTTGCACATCAGATGGCAGAGGAGTTTTGTGGGATAAGCAGAGAACATTCAGATGGGGAAGACCAGCAGAGATGTGGAAAGTTCCCTGTCTCTGTCATTCAAGAGACAAGTTTCTTTTGGGAGAGAAGTATTTGACAGGAGGTTGTAGACAGGTGGGATCTGTCTCTTCTCCCAGGTAACAAGCGATAGAATGAGAGGAAATGGCCCCAGGTTGTACCAGGGGAGGCTAAGATTGGATATGAGGGAAATTTCATCACTGAAAAAGGTGGTCAGGCATTGGAACAAACTGCCCAGGGAAGTGGTGGAATCACCATTCCTGGGAGTTTAAAAAAAAATGTAGATGTGGCACTTGGGGACATGGTCTAGTTGTGGACTTGGCAGTGCTGGGTTAATGGTTGGACTCGATGATCTTAGAGGGCTTTTCCAACCTGAACTATTCTGTGATCCTGTGGAGTATCAGTGACGCCCAGGTTTGGCTTACCCAGTCAGTATTCAGGTACCTAAACAGAGTTCTCAAAATGGGAGAGAAACAGCTTCCCCAGGGCAGTGGTCACAGCACCAAGCCAGTCTAAGTTCAAGAAGTGTTTGGACAAGGCTCTCAGGGATGGGGTGGGATTGTTGGGGTGCCTGTGCAGGGCCAGGAGTTGAACTCAATGATTCTGATGGGTCCCTTCCAACCAGCAGATTCTATGATTCCGTGTTTCCAGGTACCAAGAATCTTTGCTGTTTCGGGAGGAGCTGAGTTGTCTCCTCATGGTAGAACCCTTAGGAGCTGATTAGTCTTTGTGCTCTTCAGTCCTCACTGTGAGAACACCATTACTCGGATTTCTTTACCAAGCCTGGGGCTGGTTTTTATCATCCATGAACATCTCGAGTTGAGAGAGCTCTTGTCACCGCCCCTCACAAACTGCCTCAATTTAAATCATATCCCAGTCCCAAAAAAGTCCAGTCCTTAACCCTGAGCCTTCAAGCCCCCAGCAGCCTCAGGAGAGTGGAACAGCATCTGGGGGAGCTTCAGGAACCCTGGAATGGACCCCACCACTGCAGCAGGTTTGTCACCCAAACCAGATGCTGTGAGCACACCCCCATCTCCATGCCTGTGGCATCGCTGTGGAGGTTCACACAGGCACGGGCAGTGCTCTGTGCTTGGGCTGGAGTTTCAGAGCCTTGTGATTTTAAATCCCCTACGTCTCATTTTCCAAGACCCAGCCGCTAACAGGGGGGCTCTTTCCCTGCAGGCTGAGGTTAATTGGCTTGTGCTTTTAAAAGGATAAAGCTGCGGAGACTCGGAGTCAGGGCTGTTCTCCAGATTTCCATTATAATCTACATTGCAGGAAAATAGCTTTCCTGATCAAATCATCTGTCCTCTCGGTACAGAGGATAAAGAGCTGGTGATGTGGGAAATCTGCAGAGTGGGAAATCTGCAGTGTCTCTGCACGACCTTGCTGGACAGAGGAGAAAGAAGAGGCAAAGACTTTGCTCTGCTCTCAGAAATCGTGAGTGAGGTGCACAAAGGCCCCCTGCCCTTGTCCAGTGTCCTGGAAGGGAAGGGAGGGCACGCTTGAGGTGCTGATCCTCAGGAGCAGCAAACAGAATTAGGGCCATGTCTGATGTGTGTGTTATGCAACTCCTGAAAAACAAATAGGGCAATAAGATGGTGCCTGAGACTGGGAATTCACTGGGAAATGGTGTGAGTCCTGAGACCATGCCCAAAAGAGGAATTGCACTCTTAACCCTTGAAACCTGTCTGAATCTTGCCCAAGTCAAAGACAGGTTTCAAACACCTCTGGCACGGAGGGAGGGAGGGAAGGAGAAAAAAAGGGAGAGAAGGGGGTTCCAGCAAGCAGGAAGTGATGATGGTCCCTCCTCAGAGCCAGACTTGTTCTCTCATGCTTGTAGCTCATTCTCCAGAGCTCCTGGAGCATCACCATTGCTTTTGGGACTGATGGCTCTTTCACAACAGCAGCTGCAACCTGAAGGAAAACAAGGCAAGAGCGAAGACAGGGAGTGGGAAGAGTGTTTAATCTCTTCATTCTCCACCTGTGGGAAAGGAACAGTGAGATTTACTTCCCAGATTTGTCTGTTTCAAACTCTTTAGTTTGCTCCTGGTCAGCACATAGTTCACTAGGAAGCCTTCATCCCAGCAGAAACTGGAAGGACAACTTTTTCCACAGCCACACACAAACCCCCTGGTGCTTTCAGCTCTAGAAGGTCTCAGTAATGCACTTGGCTTTGCACCTTTGGCTCCTGAACATCCCTGTGGACTCCCATCCCAGACCCAGCTCTCACTGTTTAGCTCTACCTTCTATACAACAAGCTCTTACGGCAGAGTGAGAAAGTTCACGCAAAGAAATTCCCCTCATCATTTTAACTCTCCTAAAAATGCCTTTTCCTGAAGTTCTAAATATCAGGTAAAGAAAATTCCTTCAGAAACAGATGGGGCTGAAACACTCTAAAAACCTGTAGTGAAGTTGCTCACCTGGTTGGGTTTTTTCAGGTCTGGTTATGAAACATGTTGCAGCCTGTTTCCCACAGGGAAAAAAAAAACCATGAGTGGCTGGCAGTCTTTAAGTCCCTGACAAGAAAACTGCATGACTCCATCCCTTGTGTCAAGACGGCCTCAGAAAACAGGACTCCTTGCTTTCACTGTGCTGAGGGCAGGAGCAGGGAGGAGCTGCCTGTCAGCTAAAAAAATGAGAGTCAAATTTGCCTGGAGCATCTTCCCTTGAAGTTTCTTTTCTGGGGCCACTCGTTCAGACTCACTGAAAAAGTGAGTATGTTAAATATTGAGTGTCCAAGGCCAGGCTGGATGGGGCTCTGAGCAACCTGGTCTGGTGGAAGGTGTCCCTGCCCACGGCAGGGGGGTTGGAGCAAGATCTTTAAGGTCCCTTCCAACCCAAAACTCTCCATGGTTCTATTCTATGCAGGGAGAATTCCTCCTCCAGCCCTTGCCTGGCACACCTCAAACAGCCCAATGTAAATCAGCACCGAGACTGACATGGCCTGTGCCAGGTCCTACAGGTACAAAAGCACAGAAGAGCGTCACCACTGTCACCCGCTGACACTCAGAACAACCACCGATGTCCCCTCTGCAGCCCAGCACTTCAGGGTACTGAAACCCAAAGCCCAGCTCCACCCTCCTCCCCACTCACCCTAAAAGCAGTGCTGAGCACTGGGAGGAAAAACAAATGTTGAGATTTGTCCCCCTCCCACAGCCATATATTCTCACGGCTGGGCTTCTCCCCATAAAGATTACAAGGTGTGTGTCACAGGGGTGATTTGTGAGAGGAGAAAGGATGTTTACCCGCAGTAAATTACAGTCTGCTTCTTTGTGTTCTCCTGAAATTTCAATTACTGAAACTATTCTTTTATTTCTCGCTTTCCTGTGTGTTTTTCTCATTTAGACAATGAGCATCACAGTTCAAGTTTGTTCCCGTGTGTCTTAAGGTTTTATACTACCCTCATTTTGTCTCGGTGCTTTATGCACTACTTGGGTGTGTTTCTCTCCCTGTATTCTCATTTTCTGCTTTCAGCTACTAAAACATCTTGCTCTTGATGAAGTTGCTGCTGCGGGTACAGGTTGTTTGAGTTCAGGAACAGGACTCCCAGCTTTGTGAAAGGTCACAGCTCTTCCTCTCCACGAGGCATGACTTTCTGAACTGAGCTGCCAACACCCTCGCTGGGAAAAGTGGTGAGTGGCTGAAAAAAAGGATTTTAAAGGGAAACTTTGCTATGTAAGTTTAAGGCTGATGTGTATTGCACGGGCAAGGAGGAATGGTGTGAAAGTCTTGGTCACACTGTGAAGACTGACAGAGCAAAGGGCTGATGCAGACCCAAATCCCATCAGGGAAAAAACTCTTTGCCTATTCACTAGGACTGGTGCAGAGTGTATAGCAAACAGAAGAGCCCTTCTATCATTTCCCAGGCTGGAAATCTGCCTCCTTCTCCTGGCCGAGAAAACTTAATAACCATCTCTGGACCCAAGGTCAACTATAAAACCAAGAGTCTAATGTGCTTGACATGTCCAAGCCTGGCCTGGTTGGTATCTAAGTGCTGGTTTCTCTTCCTTAGTCCTTTCAGCATTTCACAAAGGGCTGTTTCATCAGGGCTCTCCACTGTCATACCCAGTTTTGCGTGTTTTCCATCCAGATTTTGTATTTAAAAAAAACCCAAAAAACAAACAAAAAAACCCCCACCAAATCAACCTAATTTTGGCCAAGAAATCAATTTGTTCTGATTATTGTGGTGCTTAACAATCTCTACTCTGTCTGTTTTGGAGCATAACTCTGACCATACCACATCTTGGCCCCTTGCCTGGAGTTATTGTTGTTTGAGATAATGTTTATGATTGAGTTCAGCGAGTTGTGCATTTCCTTATCTCTCCACATGTCTATGAATGCCAGCATTTGGAGTCAATCCAGCAGAATCCCAGGATGATTTGTCAGAGACAGGCCAACAAGAGAATATGAAAAGGCAAAATGTGATGGCAATGGCAAGGATATGAAATTTCTTCTACAGATGCACTGTGTTTGATAATTTCCAAGCATTGCAAGCTCTGAATTGTGGAGTCCAGAGAGAAACTAAACAGGTGACACAAAAATATGACCCGAGTACACTGGGACATGGTGGGAAATCTATTTGACCTGCTATGTTGCCCTCACAGGACCTGTAGGAGCACAAAAGACTAGAAATGAGCTCAGTAAAAGAAACTTAATATTGACAAAACAAATTTGTCTAACACAGTTGGATTTCTCTTTGATTACAGACTCCTGAAGTCATTTTGGAGGCAGGAACACCAGTGCCAGTGATCGTGGCTCTCTGAAATGTTGTGCAAACTTCAGGATATCCATACATGGAGTTCCCTGTTTTATCAGTAAAGTGGGAATGGCAGTACAGACTGAGCAGAAATATTTGCTTCTACCACGTGCAAAGTGCTTTGAGATCCTGGTGTGAAAGAAATGGCAGATGAGCAAAGCGTCTTCCTCACTAAACTCCTTAGCCATGGTAATTCTACACGGTCATCATTCACAGGAAGAATGTTTTATTTGGGAAGGAATAATCACATCTCGCTGCCAAAACATGAAATCCAATTATGCTGTGAACTAAAGGCTGTTTTAAAGGGTTTATAATTTCTCAGCTTTATCCTCATCAGCTGCAAAAGTGGGTTTTCTTCCCTTCTTTCCTTCACTTTTGAAAGGGCTTAGGCTCTTCTTTTCCCATTTCCAACTTCCCTGAGTGCCGATTTCGTTCTCCGTGACAGTTAACAGTTAGACTTTGCCGGGACTTTGTCTCACACCTTCAATATTTCGCCCTCCAAAATCAAGGCAACAATGTTAGCCCTTCTGTGGTTTTATTGTTTTCCACTGACTATGAAATGCAAAACCACGGGAGTGTTGAAACTGGGGGTTTCTGCCTGATTTCTCCTCTTGAACAGACTTTGTGGCTAGACTTGGGGTCTAGTCCCTGTAAAATATCCATCCATGGGGAAATACTTTCTTGAAACAGTCGTTTAAAGATGCTTCCTTTTCTTTCTCTTACTTTCTTTCTCCTTTCCCTTCCCTGTTTATTTTTTCCTTTTCTCTTGAACAATAAATAATGCAGCTGCAGAAGTATGGAAATAGAAAGCATGTTTATGGTGTTTCAAGTTCCTCTCTTTCCATCACATTAAAGCAGAAGGATAGAACTAAATGTTCGGCAAGACTGAGAATTTAAAGGCAGAAGAATTTGGTTTCTCCCTGTTGTTTCCAAAGATTTTGAATAAAATAGAGGTTTGGAAAACAGCATTGAGGAGAGGTGCTCCTCAAAATGATACAAGAAGGGAGATGGGGTGAGGGTGGGATTTGGTAGAAATCTGCTGCTCTAGAGAAGGATATTTCATATTTGAAGGGGAAAAAAATCTCTGTCCCATCTCATCAGTGGATAAGGCAACAAACAGTTGTTTTAAAGAACAACAAAGATGGCTCAGAATCAGAAACTCTCCCGGGGCATTGGTGTGTTTAGAGAGATTGGCCAGGAGGTGATGGCGGTGGGTAGAGCTGCCATCCTGGAAAGACTGAAGACATGCATTTGTCAGGAACTAATTAGGTGGAAATGACCCTGCCTTGTTATCTTTCAAGCTCTTTACAGCCCTCATTTTCAAGGACTGAGGAAGTCCCTTGCTGGGTTAAGTCTCTCTCTATTGCGCCTTGCCTGTGTAGGTTGTAAATCCTCCCGTGCAAGTCCTACCCACCCTCCCCTTGCACGGTGCCCCTGTCCTGGAATCGTAGGGTCTTTTTTACTGTTTGGAGAACACAGCATTGCCAACAGCAACAGCTGGGTCTCTGTTGTTATTCCTCTTTCTCTTCATGACTTCACCAACAACGATGCCCTCACCAAGGCTGAGGCTCAGGTCAAGACTGCAAATGAGTGTCACAACAGCATCCAGTGATGGTCCCAGTGAGGGGCAGCAGCAGCAGCAGCCTGAGAAACAGCCCTTTCACACTGACAGGTGTGCACTGGGCTGGACATTTGACAGCTTTCACATCAATGCTGTGCCTTGTGGAGTCCGTCTTTCTTCTCCCGTGGAATAAAATGGAGAGCTCCTGAAACCCAAACCGGATGGAGAACCCAGTGTTCAAAGATCCCAGGGCTATTGAAGACTCTTCTCTGCCTTCAGCTATAAAAACCTCTGGCTTTTCCTGCTCCTTTAGTTGCAGTTGCCCGGTCTGAATCCCGTGACAGCTGGAAGGCTCAAGATGGATGAGCTACATGCCTTTCCTTGCTGAATCCTTGATTCTTAGGTTAATGTCTGAAAAGCACTTTGGTGCTCAAGAGTATTAAGTGCTATTATTATTAGAGACCTTTCATATGAATGTTGATTGAAAAAGATAATTGTTACCTTTCTACTTTTCATTCCTTTTTTTTTTCTCCCTTTTATTAAAAAGAAAGGTAATCGGCTTCCCCAAGAAGTAGAAAGGGAGAGCTGGATGTGCTACTGACACAGGAGATGATGGTGTAGTCCTGATGGATAACAGTAAGAATGGAAAGAGATGGAAAAACAGGATGGGGGCTCCCATTTGCCAATGTCCCAGGGGTTTAACAGGATTTATGGAGCAGGGCTTCTACTTTATGTATATTCCAGGCCATTTCAGATCCTCTTATATGAAAGGCAAGAAATTATTTAGTCACGTTTTGGCAATTGGTTCAGCTGCCCTCTCAAAGATTTTGTGTCCCCGGGTTATCCCGTCTGACACTCACAAGGGCATGGATGTCTTGGATGTCTTGTTCCCAACCCGCCAGCCCTGCATGGATGCCTCTCATGCTCTGGGTCATTTCATGTAGCACTGGATACCCTTGTGCACACAACTCTGTCAATCCCAGAATGTTTCCACAGCATGGGTGGGACTCCACTGGGTAAATGCAGTTTAAGGTATGAGGTATATCCCACCTGGTCTCCAGCTGTAGGTGCAGATGGATAATATCTTAAAGTCCTGCTCCAGATCTGCCAGCTCCATCCTAGTGTGTTGGACACCCTTGGACACAGAAAATGGTCAGAGGAGTTAAGGAACTACCCACCTTAGCCCAGAGCATGTTTTGGTCATTGAAGCTGCAAGGACTGTGTTGGCTAAACCTCCACTGGCCCTGAGGAAAGCTCAGGCTCACATGGGGACATCTGAACTGTGAACACCCTTGGCATCTGAACCTGAACTGAATCCCAGCTCCACAGAACAAGATGTCTCTACCTGTATCAAACCAAGTCACCAAAAGCTATTGCAACTACTTCAAAGACGAAGTGAGCATCAGAGTTCCTTTGGTCTCAAAATCAAAATCAGCTCAAAATCAGGGCAGGTGCCCACAGATTCTACATCCATGGATGTGTTCTGAACTTGGCTGGGTGAGACCATAGGGGACCATGTCTAATTGGCACTGCATTCCAGAGGGTGGACATCAGTGGACTACAGACATCTTAAGGTCTTTTACATCCTTAATTATTCTGGGATTCTTACAGTGGGAAGACAAATTGGACCTCTGCGTGTCCATCCCTTCCCATTGACTGTAAAAGGGAAGAAGGGAGAGGAGAATTCAGACAGAGGGATTTACACCAGAGACAGATGAAGGTAAGTGGGTCCAATACCATGCAGCCAGCTTGAATGTCCTTTACAGCTGTAAATCAAGACAGGCTGGTAACTGGGAGAGGGGAAAGCAGGGCTTGCTAGTCATGATGGATGAATCACCCTGGAGAGATCTTTCTTGATCAAGAGTAGGTAGAGCTTGGATAGCTAGGATAAACTCCTTTTTGCATGGAGAAAAGGAAGTAAAATATTCCATCCACCATCTTTTGCCTCCAGGAAGTTTTGCTATGATGAGTTTGAAGGATCTTCTGTGCTTGTGACAGCTGAGATCTAAGTTAGAGCTTTAGGCAGAAAATCCTGAACGTGCTTAAATTGTCTGTGTCCAGGGCTCCCCTGACCTCTCTGCATACACACATAGCTGAGCCACTTGAACACAGGGAAAGGTGAGCTCTAGGACTTGAAACACACTCAGACATGAAAGATAAACAGATACCCACTGGAGATCTGCAGCTGGAGACTGCCAGCCCATGAAAAGTAAAGATAAAGGTTCCCACACGGTACCACCCAATTCCCGTTCAGCACGTTGGGTTTAGTTGCATCCATGTCTTGTCTGACTCCACATCATGGTCTTCTCCACCCTACACATGATTTCCATGGAGAGAAAGCAAAAGAAAATGGCCCAAACCAGAGCCACAGTGCCCTTTGCACTGATTCTCCTTCCATGTGGATCAGGACTCTCAGCACTCCTGTGAGGTGCATGTAGCCTCTTCTGGGACTGTGGGAACAGCCATGGCTCAGCTGCTCCTAAGGCACAGTGGGTCAAACAGCCAGAAACAGAGCAAAATTTATGTTTAAGCACACAGGGAACAGCAGAACTCTTCCCATGAAGCCCTAGAGTCACTTTTACCCTGTATCCCCAACAGCAACGCTGCCTTCCCTGTTTTCAGCTTCATTTCCCTTCTGATGGTTTCACTGGGTTGGAACTTGTCTTCTAGTCTTCCCTATGGAAGCAAGAAACAAAGGAAAAAAACCTCTTTCATCTCCCACTGATCATCCCTGCCCAGATCCTTTCCCTTTGGGTTAATGGGGCTCGGAGATGCTCATTTTGCACAGCTGTCCTCTCGGAATGAATATCATTTACACACACCAAAGATATTCCTCTCACAAAATAAATTTGCTAAACTGCTATTGCCCTATCTCCCATTTTTTATCGAGCTGGGGTTGCATTAACATTAATGAGATGTTAAAGGAGAAGGAGAAAAAAAAAAGAAAGAAGAAAGAAAAAAAGTCTTTCTAAGCAAATAATAACTATTCAGTCACAATTCAGAGGAAAATTATGGCTCTTTTACATGTTTGAAACTTTCCACTGTATTTCACTCTTGGTTTTGTTAAATTATGTGCAAATGATGGAAGTCCATACATATATATGAATGTGCATTGCAAAGTTGAAATGTTTTCCTTGCCTGAAAATTATTTCCTCTTTCAGTGAGTCTGTATCTTCGTTCTTTCTCCTGTACCCTTTCTGTCTGTGCAATGCCCCTGAGGGAAAATTCCTGCTTCTTCCAACAATCAGCCTTGGTTGCCTGGGACAAAGAAGACATTTCATGATTCACTGGACTCTCTGCAGGGACATCAACAGAGATTCTTGGTCTATAGAAGAATAATACCAAAAAATTCAGGTCTCACTGCATTGGGATTTTTATCAAGATTAGAACATGGTAATACCAGCCAAGATCGACTTTAGGTTTAGACTGGATATTAGGAAAAATTCTTCATGGAAAGGGTTGTCAAGCACTGACACAGGCTGCCCAGGGAAGTGGTGGAGTCACCATTCCTGGAGGGATTTAAAAAGTGTGTAGTTCAGGGGGACTCTTCCACCTTCCAGTTGAACTCTATCAGTTTTTTATATCCTCACCATGGAGTTGTCATTGTGGTCTAGAAAAGCTTTGGTTTACTTCCATTTATATGGTTATTTTCCTGTTGTCTTCTTCCCCTGTTCCCCCAGGTTCTCAATCACCCGCAAAAAGCACAAATCCTGTGAAGCAGCAAAACTTACAGGTGTAAAGAGAAAATTGTGACTTCCTTGATAACAATCTTAAGGGGAGTTATTCCTGTGTTATGGATGGGCTCAGCTTGTCAGCTGAGGACCTGACAAGGTGTTGTGAGAGTGGGCAGCCAAAGCTCTAATGCTTGGGAAAAGCTTCAGGAAAACACTCTGACAGCCCTTGATGTAAAGGGGAACTGCTGAGACAGACACCTCAGTGACGCGTCTGGGCTTGGTTCTGTAAAACATGAGTCTGTGTCGGGTTGCTCAAAAACATACAACATTTTGTAGAAATAAAATGAAAGAGTCCAAGCTGGGATTTTCCCTTCTCCCAGGAAAAACAAAACAAACAAACAAAAAAACCCCACCAGAATCTCATGGAAAAGGCTTTCCTAAGGGCAATCAGCTCACTCTATTCTTTCAGGACAAGAAAGTTTCCCTCAAAGCAACATCTCTCTTGACTCTGGTTTGTTGCCTTTGGTTGTCTTTTCCTGCCACTGTTTCCATGTGTTTTTGGAGGCAGGTGATACGGGAATACACCTCGTTTGCTGATGCCCAAACAGAGCAGCCCAGTGTGAGAGATTTGCATTGCATTTACCTCCAGGGGCTGAAAAAACTCTGTCGTCTTTTCCCAGACTTACTTTCAGCCCATATCCAACCCACCGCTCACCAGGAGGCAAATACACAGCTTTGTTTGGCAAAGTCACACACTGATCACATTCCACAGCAATAATTCCCTTATTTAGTTTTCTGCAAACCACAGGACTCATCTCTAAATGTGACCAACCGCTAACTTGGTGTGTTACACAGAACACGTGATGCTTTCGACCCATTTGAAACCCTCTATAAGGCCTGAGAAAGCGATCTCGGTTTCTTTGTGAAAGTTGGGCTCCTTTGAACCTAAAGCCATAACATCTTCCTGGATCACAGCCATAGATTCACCCTGGACTGAGCCTCAGGACTCCTCAGAAAGTCTGGAATTTGCCCCCATCACTGATGCAAATAAAGTCTACTGAAAACATGATCCTATCCTCCGTCCTTTTATACAAACTATCTTTTCTTTCCAATTTATCCAAAGCCTCCGTTTGAAATCCCTGGCCAGATCCACTCCAGATCAGAGGCCACGGGTTCATTCTCAACTTGTTCATTTTTAATAAACTTCTCAGTAAGCCTCACCTCTGTTTCAGAGCCGGCTACAATATCCACACACCCTGGGGCTTTGCACAGCTTTGGGTTTCCAAATGAAAGCCTAGCACTTGTTCATTGTTCCACAACCCCTGTTCCAGCCTGACCTAAGCCCCAAAGCTTAGGATGCGAGGCAGTGTCCGGATTACTCCTGCTTTTGGCAGGAAAAAATACATCGGAGAAGAACAATTAACACTTTGTTAATGTGCCAAGGAACGGACTGATCTGCCTGTTGGCCAAAGGCAACTGCTGTTTACCTCGATGTGTCTGTGCTTGTGTGGGGCAGTTCTGATAGCAGAGCTTACTCTCAGCCTTAAAGCACAGTGACAGATGAGAGGTTCCTCCTCTAATTTCCCATCCTCTCCATTAGCAGGGACTGCAGATAAAGCCGGCAGCAGAGCCCCGCAATCCGAGTCCTACCTGGCAGATAATAATGCAAATTGCAGCAAGAGAAGTGGCGAAAATTCGTGGCAGGAAAATAGATGAATAGGGTTGATCGCAGCTCCACGGGACACCACCAGATGCCACTCCCAAGGGGACACTCAGGTTCTGTTCAGATCTCTGCTGCTTTTACCAGTCATTAACATGCAGACCCATCTGGGATTGCAGACTGCCTTCGGTGCCCTGTGATGTTGCTGTCACCAAATGTGACACAATACCTCATCAAAGAATAAAGGAGTTTTTGCAAGTCTCTCAAAACTATTTCTGCCAGCACGTTCTGCATCCTCTTCTGTCTGGGAAAGCTCAAAGAAGTTTGACACTTAGGGCAGATCGCAGAGTTGCCTCTACAGCAGCATCCTACTCCCCTTCACCAAAGCCTGACTTCACTTGGACCCTTCAATACCCACCGGTGCTGGTAGATATTCAACTCAGATGAGTCCAATTTCCCTGCTGCCTCCCTCTTACCCCAGGACAGGTTGTTGCTGCCCTCCTGCTCCAAGATTTTGCCCTCCAAGGGATGTACCCACTGTGTCCCTGGCTCACTGAACGATGCCCAGAGAGAAGGGACAGTCCTTTCTGGGTGACTCCATGGTGGAATTGCACAGCCCACAGCAGAAATTGCTGCCCTTCCTCATCCATTTTTACATTTAGTCTCAGGCCTCCCTGCAAAACCTCAGAGTTGGGGAAAGGCAGTGATTGATAAGGAGAAATTCCGCCAGCAAAGATGCAGTTCTACAGCATTCACTCAGGATGGAATAGAAGTCACCAGGATAATAAAGATGGATAGGTGGATAGACAGACAGACAGATATGTAGATCGACAGATAGATAGATGATAGCCTGTATCCTGTATATTAAAACTGTAGGCAATCTGTCATCCAGGCTCTCTTCCCTTTTTTATCCCTCCCCTTTTTTAAATTACGTCTATTGCTCCTCTGAAATTTATTACAATGTAAGAAATAATGACTTTTTAAAGATATTTTTTACTTTTTATGCAGAGGTGTGAGGGTTCCCTGAAAACAAATGGATGAAGATGTGAAAGCTTATTGGATTGTCACGTCGGATACATTATCCCCAGGGCTCTGAATGAAGAATTAGACCATGGAGATCTTATTTGACATTAGATGTTTCAATTTCTCCAAGAACATTAGGCATGTTGGATTCAGCACTGAATTCAATAATAAACAACAAGAGTTGACCCTCCCCCCTTCCCCTTTTACCCCTTAGCATTTTAAGTCACAGACATGCTATTAAGATTTATTTTACATTTTTATTATTGCTCTCACAAGAAAAGGGAGATCATATTTGCATAATTCATTTTTATACAAACCTTTATGTATTACTTACAGCTGCCGATTCTCCCCCCTCTAATATATGTGTTTATGTGGCAGTAAAACAATGACATTGGAACAACACACAGAAGATGATTTACTTCAACCCTGCAGGTATTGCTGTATATTTATTAACCCCTGGGAATTACGGTGATTGAAATCCCTTTGGATAATGCTCGTCAAGAGGCTCTGTGCTTTCCAGTGTCTTCCCAGATAGAAGGCAAGAGTTTTAGCATCAACCCTTCCTGGGGTGATCAGTGAGTGGCCACTTGTCCAGGGAGGTATTTGGGGCATTTTTATTGCTCTGTCTGGTTGGGACCACTGTGCTGGGTGCAGGGTGAGCGCTCAGACACACTCCCTGGGGTCATGAACACGGAGAAGAACACCTGGAATAATGCAGAATAAGGAGCAATGCCTGAGGAGATCTCCATATCCTCGGGACCAGAACAGCACAGCCACACTCACAGCTCCTCACTTCCCTGCTGAGCCCCATGGGCACGTACCCAAAGCCTCAGTAGGCACAAGTTCACCTTCTCCACCTCAGCTCAGCCCCCAAGAGCTGCTCAGGCCTTGCCCTGTCAGACTTCTTTGACTTCTGGTTGCTCTGCTGGTTCTTTCCCTGTGTAGATTCCCACTCCCCCAGACGCACACAGGGGTGTGTACCCCGAACTACCCCTTTTCCCCGTTTTCACCACTGCAGTCAGTGGTGGTGCTGGTGGTGAAGGTGGTTGTCATGGTAACTCCCTTTTCTCTTTCTGCTAATTCTGCAGGATTTCTTTCTACGGAATCGATTCGTGAACGTGCTTCCTTTTCTTGTTCACCCTTTAAAATAACAGCTATTGGGAATAATTCAGGAATGTAACATTTGCCAGGCTAAAGGCTTCTCTGAGTGGTTGGTATTGAAATTATACCTACTTCTGATAGCTACACCCTCCAGGTGCTTTCAAAGGCAGCACGAGAAATCTCAAGGAAGAGGAATTTCCCAACCAAAAAGTTCCTCCCCTAACTCACTTGGAGTAGTGATGGGTCCAACCTACAGAAACTCCCACCCTTCTTCTCCTTCATGGTCCAGTCCTCCTTTGAAACCTGCATTCATGACATTTTTGACATTCTGGGGCAGCATCTCCCACAATTTAGTTATGGATAAACCAAACTCAGCATTTAGTTTCTCGCTTTACCATTGCTGCATTCATTTGGGAAGAGGTTTGGCCTTCTCTGTGTACTTAGAATAAGATCTATACCTGTTCTCTTTATTATCTGCTATTTTAGATACTCTCTTTTACTCTCTACAGACACTTTTCCTGACAGTTTCCAGAGTCCTTGCCTGGTTGTTTCAATACAGATTGACTGCTCTGTTGGCTCTGTGGTGTCATTACCAACCTGCACAGTCTTTGATCAATCATTCCCACATCAGCCATTTGTGGTACAACACTGGAAGTATGAGCTGGAGCTCTGGGGCTGAGATGCAGTTGGGCATTCATCTTTTTAGCTAAAAATGCAGAATGTAGCTTAAGAAAGTCATCAAAATCTCCATTGCAGGGCATGCAGGTAAACAGACACCCTGTCCCCTGGGCAGTTCAGCCCTTGCTGTTGGGACGGGAGAATCATGGAATGGTTTGGGTTGGAAGGGACCTTGAAGACCACCTAGTTTCAACACCCTGCCATGGGGAGGGACATCGTCCACTAAACCAGGTTGCTCAAAGTCCCACCCAGCCTGGCTTTGGACACTTTCCAGGATGGCCTCTCTCTGCCTTATTGACCAGGGAAGGAGTCAAGTGCAGAGGTTTGCCCCATGTCACACAGCTGCACAGGAATGGAGCCACAAAGAACAACCCACCTCCTGGTTCCCCATCACAGACATCTTCTAAAAAAACCCCCCAACCAACCCAAAGCAGCTTCAGTCTTTGTAAAATCATCCTTACATGGCCTTCCTCTGCCTGGTCTGGTGTTGTATCAAAGACTGTTTGCCATCAGCTGAGAGTGAGGTCATGGTGTGTCTGCTCTTTCTGACAAACAAAAACACTCATTTCACCGAAATTCCAGAAAAATGACAAGGAAAAAGAAAAGCAAGGGTTTAGACCTTTCCCATTTAAAAGACCCAGAGACGAGGAATTCCCAAAGAAGCAGGAAAATGGTGCTATTGAACAATTCTGTCAGGAGCATGGCAGATGGATCTGGATTTATCTTCTTCACTAGAGGAAATTTAATCTTAAAATCCCTTTCCAGCTTGTTTATCTTTGCTAGAAACATGGGTGGCCATTTTTAGGCTGCCATCAGAGTCTCCTAAGGTGAACACAGATATTTTTTATGGTGTTTGAGGTCAAGAGAACAATGAGGTATAGGGACTACCTGCACTCCAGCATGCTGGATTCAATGACACTTCCATCAGGAAAGGTTCCTCAGAGTGTTCTTCAAATCTCTGCTGAAGTCAAATTGAAAATTCATTCGTCCAGCTCGGGATTTATCTCACCTGCCCTCTCCTATCTGAGTGCAAACATCCCCCTCTGAGCCAGCTGATGCTCTTTATAACCAGGGCAGAGAGATGAGTCCTTCTAGAGTGAGATTTGTCTGCCCTGTTTTTGACAGCTCTGTCTTGAGATGAGATGCCCTGAACACCAGCGAGGCACATTTTTCTCCAACAGTGATGAAAGGGCTTAGCAATGCTGTCAAAATTCCGCTATGGGACAAAGGGTAGACTGTACATATGAGCTAAAAATTTATTCTTAGACCAATAAGTGTTTTAACAGTCTAATAGTTCAAGTTATCCACTTACTACAATAAAGTTTCATTGACAATGCACTTAAAACAGAGACATTCCTGCCTTCCCAGTATCCATTCCCTACCTCTGGTGTGCTGCTTACCCTCTTCATTCCGGGGCTGACAGCTCCAGTGTTTCCCACAATCATGAAAAGTGAGGGGGGGGGAATTAAAATTCATCACCACCCTGAGCAGGAGTGTGATGCCCATGGTGGGGTTTCTTCTCTTCACTCTTGGCTGTCCCCAGGGGTATTTTCATTGCTCCTGTCCCCACCCAGAGCTGGTGTTTGCTGGGCAGTCCCTGCCCAGGGTGGCAGCCCTTGGCCACGTGGGTTGTTCCCATTGCAGGTCGGGCATGAGACCTTTGTCCATGGGATACTGGTGATCACAGGGACACCCAGCTCAGGAAAAGGCAACTCCAGAGACAACCTGATACTCCCCGGTGTTGGATCTGCTCAAAGCCTGTGGTCTTCCATTGTCAATACCTAAAGTCACATCAGTTGGGCTGCAAACGTCAGCACTGTGAAATGTCCCCAGGGTGTGTACCCAATGCTGTTCCCAGTGACATTAACCCCAGGACACTGACCTCTTCTTGTTCATGGCTGCTATTCCCTTCTCTCCATGGCACTCTCTGATCTCCAGCCTAAAAGGTGTCCCAACCATTTCTTCTCCATTTTTTTTTTTCCCCACGGAGCCATGGAATAATTCAAGTTGCAAGTGACCTATGGAAGCCTTTGTTCCCACACACCATCAGGGTCAACAGAGAAAGTTCTCATGTTAGATGAAGTTTCTCTGAAAGAGAAATATTTTCCTTGAAAATCTCTGGTTGATATTAATGCTGAAATAAGAAATATTTCTATTTGTTAAGTTGTTTCTCAACCCTTTACACTCAGCACCTCTTACAAGCAGAAGTTTCAGACGCTGTGAGCATTTATCTCCTGACACAAAAGAGGGGTCAGAATCCAGCTTTAACTTCATTTATCTGTCATGAAAGTTGATGGGAAGCCTCCTATTCCCCCAGCACACAGAATTGCATTTCATGGACAAGGTATTTTAGAAAGTGTTATGCCAGAGTTTGATCCTACCTTGTTTCAGACCATGTAGAGATGTGCCTTCAGCTTTGAAGTGAAAAGGAGAAGGCACTTAATCAATAGCCATGTGAGTGATAAGCACATAAAACAGATGAGGTTGGCCAGCCTGTATAATCATCAGTACGACCATGTGGGTAATGTATTATTCAGGAAGAAAGATGACCATGGTGGGGATGGTTTTTATGAGGGTCAAGACTACTTAAAGAGCAGTTGGTTATTTCTTGTAGTCTCTTACCTGGAGCATTCACAGTTAGTTATTAGGATGAGGAGGGAAATGACAGTGAATATTTTTGGCTCTGTCACGAAGAGGTCAGAAACAGGATATTTTGACTTCCAAACTCTGCTGACAAGAACAGAAAAAGGTCAGAAACAGGCTATTTGTACTTGCAAAATCCCCTGTCCAGAGCATACATACATACAAAAGCCTTAAAAATAATGCAGTAATATTTTTTTTTGTCCAATACTGAATACTTTTAGACTGAAGCAGTACTGTTGTTGTGGAGCTTGAATCAAACAGGCTGAAACCTATAGTTGGAACCTACCCTCAAAGAGCCTCCTCTTCACCCACCACCAGCACCAACCCCAACAAGTCCCTATCAGGTTTAAACCTGCCTGATTTTAGCCTTGTTACTACAGCTCTGCAATGCTGCATGGAGATGAATGTTCAGGATACACTCCCAGCTCCAGCTGCGCTTCTTGAAGTGGTTACTGCTCCCAAATGCACCTGCAGCTCTTTATCACCTTCCTGGTGCTTCCTCCTCCCATCCATCAGCTGAAGTGCTCCTGCAACTGCTTCCAAACTCCGTGCACTTGATGTGAGCTGGATTAGCAGAGATGTGCTTTTGAAGCTGTTTAAAGCAGCCTGGCTCACTTTGGCTGTGACACATTAGGGAGCAAGATCAGAGGCAGCTGGATGCAGCAAATGCCTTTACCATAGGTATGAGGTGATGACAACCTCCAGCTGAGACTGTGGCAAAGGCAGGACTCTCTTCACACCCCTCAGAGGGATGTTCATTTCATACAGAGAGAATTAAACAGTGCAGAGCTAATTAACCCTTCTGTAGCAAATCGGTGCTTTCTTTAGTAAGGTGTTTAAAAAAGTTAAGGTACATAAACATTCCAGTAATTGCAGTAGGAATCATGGAATCACAAAATCATAGAATGGTTTGGCTTGGAAGGGATCTTAAAGACCATCCAGTCTCAACCTCCTGCCATGGACAGAGACATCTGTCACTATCCCAGGCTGCTCCACGCTCTCTCCAACCTGACCTAGGACATTTCCAGGAATGGAAATAGCAAGAGACAGGGATACTGGTTTTCCTTCAGCATTTATGGACTGTGATGGCTTTGCTCTTATGAGACAGTAAATCCCTTCTAGAATATGTATCCCAGTACACCACAAGGAAAGATGATACTCCAGAACTTAATTTGGACCAGGCTGAGCAAATCAGCCCATTGCAGACCAGAGGGTTTGAACCCTGGAATGGACAAGGCTGTGTGCTAAAGCCACAAAAGTGCCCTCTCAGATGTAGAATGTTGTGTGCTATAGGTGTCTTTCAAGGCCCAGAAATGATGTCATTCAAGGCCCTGAAAAGCCAAGCAGAGGCACTTAAGTTGCCATTCTCATAGTTCCTCTCTCCCCACGCTGGAGTTTGTGGTGACAGAATTAATGTGGTTCTAAAGGTAATTTGAAAGTGTCAAGAGAGGCAAATTATCACATGAAAATGCAAATCATGCCTTATCTGGGCTGTTCCATGGCTGCTATGATTCATCATCATTTCTTCATCTGTTTCTTTCTTTTCCAGGTGAGATCTCAATAAAAAAAAATAGAAAAAGGTGTGTGTGGGGGGGTAGTGGGAGTGGTAGAGCAGAGCTTCAGTTGCCAGAAAAGATTTATGGCTCCTTTTATCCAAACGTAAAACATCCTTCAACAGGGAAGGAATATTAAACATTTAAAATCACCATCTATCATTCAGCCCTTATCTGATGGTGACCATGAATTCCTCACACGTATAGCACAGGTAGCTCTGCCTTGTCTCCCACACTGTCCTGTGGTTCAGAGGACCAGCATCCTCCAACCAGCTCTCCACACCAGACAGCTCCAGTGGTGTAAAGCAGCATTGACACCTCCAGCTTCACGGGAGCTGCACAAAATCTCCCCATGATGCTGTTCTCCACATTCCTCCTGTATAAACACCTTTATTAATGCAAGGCATGGAGTGTTGGGTTCACATCATTTCAGCGAACATCATTCCCTGTGTGGTGGAGTATGGGATCTACAGACTGTTCACCTTTACATTGTTTGCTTGGTCGCTGAGGAGAGGGAAATACTAGGAAAGGGGAGCAAGGTCTGATTGCTCACCCTGCCAAAAGAAGGAAGAATCAGCAGATGGTGGATTCAACACAGCTGGATGGAGGTACTTCACACACTGAAGTTCATCTGGGAAACTCCTTGTCCTTGGTTGCTGTGGTTGCTGAATACAGATATGGCTCAAAACTTAAGGAAACTTATGAAATAAAAACACAGAAGGAGCCATTAAACATAAGAATATAACTTCTGGCTCCGTGAGTGCCAGAGGGCAAGAAGATGCAAACATGCCACCACATATACCAGCCTTACTTTTCTTCCATTGACCACAAGTCACTTTCTGGAGTCAGGACACACCTCCATGGATTACAGCTCTGATTGAGAACATCCTGCCTTCTATCTAGTCTTGGATATTCTGTGGTGACCTCCCAATGCAGCATGTCTGTGAATGGGAAGGAAGGCTGCAAAAATCTTTACTCCAGATGTTCTGCATCTCAGCAGTCCAGACAAGGAACTGTCCAGGCAGAAAACTCACCCTGGGGGCACTGTGTCGTTTCCCCCCAAGTGATTCTGACACATTTTTACATAGATTTTCCAAGAGACAAAGACAGCACATCAGACAGACTTCAGTGCTCCCAGCACTGCCCCTCTGAGCAGACACAGCAGTGATCCGGCAGCAAAGACACTTTGGGAAGAGCCTCCCAGGCTCCACATCTCAGGGTGTCATGGAAATGGCAATGGTCAGCAGACTGAACAGTAGATTTCCCCTCAAGCTGATAACACACTGGGTTCATGCCCTGCCTGCACCAGAATTTTGGATCCTTACAGCATGAAATCTGCCCCAAGTGGTGCTGAATTTTACTTTTTTTAACCTTTTTGGTCAAATTGGGAAAACTGCGATAAAAGATATTTCTGATGAGTTGTCACTTAAGGAGGTGGACTCGATGATCCTTGATTGTCCCTTCTAACTCAGGATATTCTATGATTCTATGATTAATTTTACTGCAAAATAGTAAATAAATAAACTTCTGGTACTGGGACCAGAATACACTGTGCAGGATAAGGGCTTTCAGTTTTCATTTGGAAGTGACATAGAATCATAGAATGCTTTGGGTTGGAAGGGACCTGAAAGATCATCCAGTTCCAACCCCCTACCATGGGCAGGGACACCTTACACTAGACCAGGTTCCTCAGAACCACATCCAGCCTAGTCTTGGAGGTTTCCATGGTATAACAGGGATCAGCTGGAGTAACCATACCTGCTGAGGGTAATGCTCAGGTAGGTAGAGAATCCAAATCCAAGGTGTACAGCTTTTAAGAGACAAAAACCCACTCCATGCAGCTTATGCAAAGAAAAAACCCATAATGATATAAAAAGGTACCACAGCACTATGAAATAATCTTGTGTATTTCTGTGGGCATGTGTTTGTGTCACTTTATTGGCTGTCACACATCAACTACCCATACAAAATACAGCCATTATATGATACAGGTGCATAGTGTCAGTGAATATATCATTTCTAGGCAGTTAATCTGCATCTCTCACTGGTGGTTGACACTGCAGATCATCTGTGATATGCACAGACAAATGGCGATTAAGCACCAATATCTTCAGATCACAGAGCTGGCCGGTTCCTGCACTGGGTACCCTTCCACTGGCAGCTGCGAGGGCTCCATCAGAAAGGAAAGCTTTGCCATTATCTCTGTCCTGCACTGTGTGCATATCCATATCCAGCACCACTTAGGAACCACTCCAACAAGTGATCATCTTAACAGGGTCAGCACCTTTCCTCCCCGGGACCCGGTAACAAACTTAGCATCAGCTCCTGACTAATTGAATTGGAGCATGATCAACAGTCTAATTGAAGACTATCTCGCATCCATTTCAAGATCATATTATTTCCCAATTTGCTTGCTGTGCTGCTGTTCAGATTTAGGAAAAAGGCAAAGAATTAAAAAAAAAAAAAAGGAAGAAGAAGAAGAAGGAAAGAAAAAAAACACAGAGGGAAAAAGAGGCTTTACTTAACAGTTGCTATTTTGGTATCAAAAGGAGTCTGCATTGTTGATTAGAGTGAGAGATCATTATCCCTCTTAGGAGCCCGATGAAGGTCGTTGTGTTAACCTTCAAATCACTGTAACTGGAGGATGCTTTTTTCTCCTGCTGAGCCACACTGGAAGTGAAAAAAAACCAACAAGCAACTCAAAAGAAACAAGTCCAGCTCAGCTTCTGTGGACTGGAAAAGCAGAGTGACAGGGTGGGATTAACTTTGGATCTTGTGTATTGTTCATGTGTCATCAAAGGAGGGAGGAAGGATGTTGGGAGATGGAAATAAACACAATTAAATGTTTCATGTGTTGTGGTGGTGGGCCAGCAGCAGGCAGGACCCCGAGTAACTCTAGAGAGAGCTACAAACCAGAGTGCTGGGTGGCAATAGCTCATTAATGTGTGGGGAGACATTTATATATTTACTCAAATGGGAAGTTATTTTATGCCCAGCAAACTCCCCATGACAAGATAATTCAGGTGAAAATACAGGCAGATTCTCATCTGTTGCACATTGAATGATGCTGCTCCTCTTTCTTCTTCATTTTTACTTTCTGTTTCTTTCTCTTTTTTCCTGTTCTTGTACGGCAGGTCCCAGGTGTCCATGCAGAAAGCAGTCCAGGGTTATCATTGTTCCAGGCTCTCAGGCAGCTGGTTAAGAGTTGGACAAAGCTGCATCTCTAGATCCGCAGGACACGATAACCCTCCCCTGATGTATTTCTTTGACCCATAAACCATGGTCCTGATGATCATGGGGTCCCTGGAAAGGACATTACAAATCAGAAGTGTCTCTTGGTTATGGAAGATGCTCAATGTAATACCTCTTCTCAGGACCTTATGGTCAGCAGAGGTGACACACTCCGTGGGAGAGAGATTCAGGCTCTCACACTGCTCAGTCTGGTCTAGAAAGGTTGTCAAAGCAGCCAGCCTTGACAAGAAGGATCAAAATCCAGGGAAAAAAACTCAACAAAACAAAACAACCAAAAAACCACAAAAAAAACCCCAAACAACCCCACCAAAAAAGAGGGAGAAGAAACCCACGTCCCAGTGCTCTACAAATGACCTCTCCATCTGTAGCTTCTCTCCACCCCAGACCTCCTCTTCTTTAGCTTCTTTAGCTTCTTGACCCCACCTGCAGTGCTGTGTCCATTTCTGGGATTCAAAAATAAGAAGGGTGTGGACCTGTTGGAACAAGTCCAGAGGAGGCCACTAAAACCCTTTGAGGGCTGGAGCCCCTCTGCTCTGGAGACAGGCTGGGAGGGCTGGGGGTGTTCTGGAGACACGAAGGCTCCAGGGAAACCTGAGAGCCCTTTCCCTAAAGGGGCACCAGGAGAGCTGGAGAGGGACAAGGGGGGATGGCTTTAAACTGACAGAGGGCAGGAATAGATGGAATATTGGGAAGGAATTCTTGACCATGAGGGTCAGCAGGCCCTGACAGAGGTTGCCCAGAGAAGCTGGGGCTGCCCCATCCCTGGAAGTGTCCAAGGCCAAGTTGGACCGAGCTTTGAGCAGCCTGGTCTGCTGGAAGGTGTCCCTGCCCATGGCAGGGGTTTGGAACTAGATGATCTTCAGGATCCCTCCCAACCCAAACAACTCTAGTATTCGATGATTTTTATCACATGGACAGAGATTCAGACCTTACACTCTTCTTGTGTCTCACACAAGGCCATGTCTCTCTCTTCCCCCTGAGCTTTTTCACTTATTTCCCATGGAGACTCCCCAGGTTCCTGCACGTGATCCATCCTGTCCTCATGACAATGATGGCTCTCTCCATTTGCTGTCAGGAATGACCTATTTCTGTACAAGGATGAAGCTGCTTTGCAAGGCATTGGATCTACTTGTTGCCATCCCTTTCCCTTCCCTGAGGTGCCAGTGCCCTTGCATTGCTAATCCTCCTCAGATAACTTCTATTCTAAATCACCCATGTGTCAATTTAGCATTCACCTTTTGTTGAATCTTAAATCCTTTTAATCCCTGTCCTTGCTTCTACAAATTAAACAAATAAAGCTCACATTTTCTCCTGTCTCTCCCTGCTCCCCATGCCTGGTGAGGAGCAGGCTCTGGGGTGACATCTCCAAGGCAAGACACACAGAGGCAAATCACTGGGACAGGTGATGCGTGCAGGGGAGTCACCTCAGCCTGGTGACAAGGTGAGAAATATCTGTGCAAACAGGGAGAAGAGGCTATTCCTGTCTCTACCCTCACCTCCTGTGACCACCTCAGCTGAGAGCTGAAACATTTCAGCGTGACAGTCTTTTCGGGCAAACACTGCATTTGCTGCCATTCCAGGTAAAGGTCTGCAATGAGTGGAGCAAATTCAGGTATGTCCTGCTAAGTTTTAATAAATGAAGGTCTATTTCCATTTATATGTGAATCTCCTTCTCCTCTGTAGATAATTTCTCTCACTGTGGTGCTCCTAATCTGCAGCACCAAAGACAAATTCATCCAGGCTTTGTCTTGGTTTTTATTTTAATACAATATATCTTCCCCAGGCAGAGGTGTAGACAAGGATGGATGCAGGGAATTACACTTGCTCACCTCTAGTATGGGCAAGAAAGTCTTCATCCACAGGTGGATGAGAAAGAGACTGGTTTGTTTGCTCCACAACTGCTGCTTTCTTGACAATAGCACCTAAAGATGAAAACTCATTTTTGACGTGCCTCAATAATTCACAGTTTGCCACCAGAACCCCATATGAGTAAACTATCCCCTTTCTGATGTTATTGGGGACTGGTTGTGACGAGGGAATGGGGGTACAATTTGTTTTACACCTTCAGCAGTATCTGCCAGCACCAACCACTTGGCACTGGTAAAACATCTGCCCCACTAAAGAGTAGATGGGGTTTGTGGAAGGTGAAAGCTCAGCATCGGCGATGACACTTGGCCTCAGCTCCCTTCACTGATGATCTTTTTTCCAACACACTTTGTTTTTCTACTGTCTGTAGGAGCTTAGTTTTCCCTGAATGACCTCTGGCTCCTACCAAAAATCCCATTGGGAAACTGTTTCCCTCAACTGCCCATGGCCACATCTGCACTGGAGTCTCACTATCAGCACTTCTGCCCCCAATTCTGTGTCCCTGCTACACAAAACCACTGCTGGTCTATTTGTTAACCGAAGCCTTCACTTTGGTTTCTCCTTAATGTTCTATAACACACAGGCTCTTCTTTTTGGAAGAGCCCTGAAATGACAAGGGTTAGATGGGGAAAATGGTATTTATTGAACCAAAGGAAATGACTGGGCACTATCACGGGTGCCTGAGATCCATTTCAGCCATGTGGGGAATAAAACACACAACTCCACTGTCTGTTGACTCTTGGAAGTACAAGGATTTGTCTCTGTCTCCAGCCAAGGATTGATCCTGGTGCATGTCCATCCTGGGTGTTCATCAGGGGGTGCCAGGGCTGGAGGTTTGCAGTAGAGCACAACAGGATGCAGAACCATTAAAATAGAATAAAATTAAATCAGTAAAATAAAACCAAAATGGGAAGGGAAGGGAAGGGAAGGTGTATGACCTCAGAGCACTGAGCATCATGGAATCCTGCTTTCTGACTCCAAATTTTTGGTGTTCCCATGGCACAAATGAGAACTGTGGTGACTGAGTTTGCTTACCTGAAGAAAGTAATTGTAAATTCACCTCTTAAAACACTTTATTCTGCTCGCCTGTGACAGGTAACCCTGATCCCAGCACCCCTGCGTGTGGATATCGCCCATATGCTTCCAGCTCCTGCCCCAAAAGTGCTGGAGTTCCCCAGACACACCACGGCTCTGCATCCTCATTTTCCCACTGAACTCCATGAATGTGGGCCTTGATGCCATTCCAGCCAACAGCAAAATTATAGAAACCTTGAGCCAACAGCTAAACAGCAGAGGAGGAGGATTTATCTTCCTTGTGGGGAACAAGTCTTCTCAAGGCTACAGAGAGGGAATAGAAGAACTTCACACCCCCCCACTTTGGAAAGCAGAATTATAGTGCTAAGGCCTAAAACTCTGATTTTGGGCTAGGCTGCCACCCTCCTGCTGTCACTGCCCAACATCCATCCCTCACCCCAGGGGTTTCAAGCAGCCACGCTTCTCACACTGACTCGGGAACATGGGCTTTTCCAATTAACCTGTCAGGAAGAGCAATGTATTATTTTCCAGCACTTGAGTAATTTAAAAACCATCAGAATTCAGTGATCTGCCTGGCATGTTAAACTCTAAGTCAGTGTCAGGGTGGTACGTGATGCTGGTTCCACCACAGCCTGCAGAGCAGATGTAGAGGCAGAGGGAGGTTGGAGATTTTGCACCCGTGGAAGGGGAGCTAAAAAAACACACAGTCAAGGTGCTAAAGCCTCACTGGGAAACTTTGAGATGTTGTAGTAAATCCATACTAGTTTGTCACCAGCAGAGCCCCAGTCTGGACTGCCATGCCCCAATTCACGTGGTCAAAAGGATGCCAAATACCAAATGGGCCTTTGACAACTCAGAGAAATCCATCTCTTGGCTAAAGCTGCTGAACCAAAGGGATGGTCTCCTGCCTGATCCTGACACCTTTTGACCACATCCCAGCACACTCAGGACCCGGGCTGGAAGTTCTGGATGCATCCAAGGTGCTCATCACCTGCACCACTGCCAGTCTATTGCCCTGGTCACGTTGGTGGAGATAAGTCCCTCACTCCAACACATCAATATTTTTCCTCTGGCATTTTTCCCTCCACAAGCCAGGCTCTGGTTTCAACCATCATATCATGTCCCAGCCAAGCATTTCTGGGCAGAAAACACACACCTGAGTGCTGATCTTTAAAGCACATGTGGATGCCTGGGGATTTAACGAGGGGTAAATGGGTTTCTTCCCAAGCTCCTCCCCTGCTCCTGGGGAGATGATGTGGGTTTTCTGCCTGTCTTCAATCACAGAACAAGAGCTAAGTGTTATTGATCTGCGATCTAGGGGGAATATTTCTGAGCAGCTCACCCTGGCATTAGTCCATCACTTAGCTGGTATTTATTATTCAAGGCTGGCAAGGGATTCCTGGCAGCCTGCCCTGGCCAGACAGCAAACTGGTGACTGAGTTGCTGAGTGAGTCAAGGGCAAATTAAGAGGGGGAAAAAGGGAAGAAAGGGAAGAAATTGCAAACTAGATTTTCCCTTTTCAAATTAACTTAGGTGAGTCCCAAAGTCTCCCTCTGCAAAGTTGCTCCTGTGTGCATTAAAAACCCAAAGCAGGAAGGACACACAGAGCTCGGCAGATGGTCAGTGTGAGATGGGGTTTTTTTGGCTAGGAGTTCAAGTAAAAATAAAGAAAAACAGGACAAGAACAGGACAAGGTTTCATCCACCGAAATATCATGAAGGGTGCCTGCAATGAGGCAAAGTGGCAGCTGTGTGGGCTCTTTCAGAGGGGAAAGAGGCTGTTCCTCAAGCTGGAAGGTCTAAGAAGAAGAGTCATGACAGTCTCTGTCAGCGAATAATGTCACTTGGGTTATTCCCATCACTCCAGGTAGATTTGTCTTGTCTTATGATTAATGGAAGGATGTATAGCCATGTTGGTACATCTACCCAGTTCCTTCTGAAGGCTCCTGCCAAAACCATCCTTTATTCCGTGTCAGGCAGGGCCAAGTTAATTTGACGTGATCTGATGCAGCAACTCCCCTTGAAAGCTCATTGGAACGACAGCAGAGAAGATGCAGAGCAGGTACCACTGTTTACATGAAGGTCTGAGAAATAACTGAGTGTGAAGCAGGACAGGAAGCTTTAGTAGTATCACCAGTGTCCTTGCCAAGGTAAAAACAGGGAAAACACAGCCTCAACAGCCCAGTTCTGTGACAATTCCCTGTTTAATGACCATCCACGAACACAGTGGCAATCCAAGGCAATATCAGAGCTCCTTCCCTGGTGATTTGGGGATAAAAGTCGCAAACTCTCAAGGACCGATTAAGATGAAGCAAATAACATCTGTAAGGTCAGCTCCAAGTTTGCCATCCCCATGCCAGCTTTACAGGGCACTTTGCACAGCTCTGCTTTTATAGAGTCAGTATAAATCAGCAGCACATCTTGCCACACAGAGCAGACTGAGTGAGGTTATCCTGAGGGGTTGTAAGAAGGATCAGAGGATCTCCTCGGAGAAAAGAGCTAAGTCTCTGTTTAGCGCAGCTCCAGACATTGCAACAGGGCTATGGCAAGGCAGGAACAGCTCAAGCTCTCTGTGGTGCTGCTGCAGGAAAATCCATAAAAATCAGCTTCAGGAGAGACAACAGGCTGGGCAGAGCCTTTGGGTAGCTAAGCCCATGGCACCTCTTTTTCCTAGGCAGTGAACTTGTCTGTCTTTCCAGGCAATCATTTTGCCAGTTTAAGAGCTTTTGTAACCTTTGCACTAAGATAACATTGGCAGAAAAAGGGGGAAAACATCCCTCAGGCTTGGTCAGATTGAAGAGCCCTGTCTGCCAAGGTGCAATGAATTCTCCTGTTATTGATCTCTGGGGTCATTGTTGAGACACCGAACTAATGGACCAGCACATTTCCTTGGTTTTCCTTTAACTAAAAATTACATTAAGTTCAAGTGGGTCATTAATAATAATAATGATAATAATAATAATAATGATAACAGCACAAGATTTCAGCTCTCTCACACAAACAGCTGCAAGGCTAGTCCTGATTTTACAAGAATGCCAATGAGTTTTCACATCTTGAGTCTTTGTATTCCCTCCTTCTGAATGTTCCAGATCTTCCCCAAAATGTTCATAGCAAGATCAGGGCAAAACCTCCCCTGCTTGGCTTCCACTTTAAAAATAGTATTTGCTTTCTTCAGCTCAGTGGTCTGATATCTCAAGTGTGGAAATGGGCTCATTATAAATGTTGATCTGAAAATGCCGTTTGAGAAGCTCTCCAATTGCTGCTAAACCAGAAAAAAACAGGCAAACAGGTGAAAAACAACAGCAATGAAATTTCCCAAGCTGATACAGTCTGTTAGGTGAAGGTTGCACCAGCAGATGTGGCTGCTCTTCTCTTTGTGATACAGCAAAGCTCTCCCTGATATTTTGCATCAGTTAGTTGTATACAGGTGTAGAGAACAAGGCCGAGAAAATCAAGAAGTGATGGATGCCTGTTCCCATGAGCTGCAAAGGCATCTTTCTCCATGAATTGTACAGTGTTGCCATGTTTCACACCCTCAAATCTGCCTTTCACACAGCAAGGACCATGGAAATGAAGCGATCAGTGTGGCTCCGTAATTAAGGTGGCAGCTAATGTGTGCTCAGTAGGTTTGGGCTGAAAGGAGGTATATTTTAATTATTAGCATCCAATTAAATATTGAATAAGTTCCATTATTGAAGGGGGATTTTGTGTCTCTCAGGGACCCTCCAAAGAGTTAATTAGAGAGCCTGCACACTTGTAGACATGATATGTCTGCCTCCACCCCCTCCAGTTCTCCTACAGATCCCAAGGCAAGGATGCAGGTATTTTCCACTCTGTGAGCCTGAAATTGGAGTTTTCTGTGCTCTTTAAATTATAAAGTGTCAGTCCATCTTCAACAGCAGGAGTCTTGGCATAAAGTGCCAAACAGAGAGCTGACCCATGCTGCTGTGGCTGAGGAAATGACTCATTTAAATCAAGCATGTGCCTGCCCCTGCCAGCCTGTAGCCAGAGCAGTCTCCATAGTATGGAGACATCCTCATGTTGGGAAGAGCATATCCAGCAGTGAGCCATTCCCTGGCTGGACAAGGCTCCTGCTGCTGAGCCCAGTCTCTAAGCCTTACTGTGAATAAGACTCCCACCATGGCATTCCTGAGCTTTTCAACAGCCATGGCAATGGGACTGGTTTATTTATTTAGGAACCGAACACAGCCCTGTCCTTTAGTGGTCCACACAGTTTCATTGCTGTCATACTCCTGATTTTTGACTGATGCCAAATAGCCCAGTCCTAGACATTGAATAGGTAGGTTTTCCAGGGATAGTACAGGTGGAGACTATGTTTTGGGATAAGAGAGCTTAATCCTGGCAGTGCAAGTCATGCCATAGCAATAGCAAGAACAGTGCCTGGATGTTGCACCTGCTAAAATAGATAAGAAAGGTTTTGGCAGAACAATACAGGGGTGCAGAATTAGCCAATGCAGGACCAGCACACGTGTCAACATTTAAGCCTGGCCTAAATGTCCAGCATCAGAGGGAAGAAAAGCAACTCCATGTGTCACCTGGAAAGCAGTCAATCCTCTCCTTTGGTGGGGAGGAGGATGCCGTGGTCCCAGCTGGCCATCAATCCACATGTGGCATCCATCAAGCTGATGGGAAAATGAGCTCCAAATGGAGTCCTTGTCATTAAGAGAAGATACATGGAAGAGACAGAGATGGGGAAATAGTCCATGGGGGGCTATTCCTGAGGCAGCCCCATCAGGCAAATAGGATTACTGGTAATGATGAGATAATTCACTAAGGAGTCATGTCAGATTTGAGTGACCCTCCCAGACAAGGGAATGTGAGGAAAGAGGGGAGTGAGAGGTCCCAGCTGGGTCTTGGCCTTCATTCACTGGCCAGTACTGGGAAACTGGGTGAACAGGGGGAGGTGATTACGGTCTTTCAGAGTGGATTTATTTCTTTTCTCTTGAGACAACCCTTAAGTTTTGCAAACAACATTACAGGCTGAAACTGAATTTACCTCCAACAGATAGTTTGTCTGTGTTTTTAAACCTTCTGTTATGCCCCAGCCCATCTGTAATACATTTATCCTCAGAGAAAATCCATCCCGAGGGATCCAGCAAAAAACTCAGCCAAGTTCCACAGGCAGCACGGGTAGGAAAAGGATCTGAATCCAAATCACTGCCTACCACAGTCACTAAGTGACCAGCCAGCCCCTCTAATATTCAGGAACCCTCCCACAGAATGGGGCAGAAAAATATGCTGCCTTCAAATCCCCATACAGAATGTTGGCCTAAAATTAAAGTCACACCAGTTTCTTCACTAGTGTGTAAAGGATTTGTATTTTAAGTCCTTTAAAACTCTCACAACACTGAATAAATCTCTTTCTCTCTTCTCCATAAATGTATTGGCAAATAAAGAGGGTCCTTTGACCTTGGTTCTTTAGAAAGGAATTCAATCATTGTTTTGGTGAAAACAGAGCTAAAAACATTCTGAACAGTGGGGTTATTGCTTTAGTTCCCAACATTTAGGGCTGTTCTCATTAGATGAATACACAAGCAGAGATGACGAAGCAAGTCATCTCTCGATTCACACCAGCAGAAACCAGAACACATTTCTGATGACAGCCTTTTCAAGTGTTTGGGGATGTCTGAAAGAGAGAGCATAATAATTAGATTCATAACACATTAATAATGACTGTTGCAGCGTGGTTTGTCTCCAAGAGAAAAATGATGTGACACGCAAGCCTGTTGCACTGCAGTCCTTCTGTCCTCAGCCCTGCCCCTTGTCAGGGGGACCCACCACAGACGGAATGGTGATGGGCACAGACAGCTGATGTGAACCAGCCTACCCTCACCTCATAAAGAACTGGCATAATTTGGCATAATTTCAGCAATCTGGTCTAATGGATGATATCCCTGCCCGTGTCAGGGGGATTGGGATGAGATAAGCTTTAAGGTCCCTTCCAACCCAAACCATGCTTTGATTCAAACACGCTGTTTTCTCTGTAGTTTGCAGAGAAAGCCATTTCTTGGCACTTCATTATGTTCCTGTACAGGCCTAGTGCAAAAAGGATGCCCCATCATGAAATAAAAAGAGGCAAAATCATAACCCTCAACCCAAATTCCCAAGCCCATCTCTTCTTTATCTTATTCATAGGGAGAAATCTCATGCTGAGTTTATTTTTTCTTCTTCATCAGACAGCTCGTTCTAGGAGCAGAGAATGTCTCTCAGAAGAAGAAAACAAATTGATCCCGTTTAAAATTCTTCTTCATCCATGACCAACCCAATTTAAAATGCTCTCAATCTGAGTGGTGGCTTCGTCAGTGGAAAAGGTGCAAAGCAAAGGTTTGGTGCTTTTTTTGTTTGTTTTGTTTGTTTGTGTTTGATTTCTTCACTCATGTTGTTTGTGTTTTGATGTGTTTTTAATAATACACAGACATAACTGAATCTTCTGGGGGAAGGCAGCTCACCAGCTGCCACTGTTTATTGATTTGTTTATCTCCATTTACCTTTTCAGCAAAAAATCCAGGGAGCACAGTTTGTGTCCTTCCTGTGACCAGAGTCAAACAGCAGGGATGAGCATCTTGATGGAGAGAAAGACCTTGAAGAACGAGAGAGGAGCAGCTTTTGAACACCTGGTGACCATATTATTTCAATTGCAAAACTGCAACTGGAGTAGAAACGCTGTGGAGGCACCACAGTGGTACAAGCAACAGGGAAGTGAAAGAAGTCAATTCATTGTCATCACAAATTGTGACGGGTCTGACCTTCACCCTGGTCCTACCGAGGGGTGACAGCTCTGCCCCTGCAGTGGATGTGCCAGTGCAGGGTGGAGAAGGGGCTCAATGCATGTGATTTTTAAGTCACCACGAGGGAAATAAAAACAGAGGAAAAGTAAATTTATTTAGGCTTCAGGAATTATGAGGTGATCCTGGCTCATAACCCACTTCAGATGAGCGGCTAAACTTGGAGAATGGTGATCCTGGTGTGCCCTGTTCTTGTATTTACCTCTGCTGGTGATGACTGGAGACGTGATGCTGGGGTGAGCGGTTCATCAGTCTGAGCCACTGGCCATTTTTGTGTTATTCTGGAGACAGTTCATATTACTTGATCACAACCTCCTCTGAATGACAGTGGCTGCTCCCTTCCCATTCCCTAAAGGAGGGACAGGACTCACCTCCCTGATCAAGGAACCTGAATTAGGTGTCTACTTACAAGTGTCTCCGTGGGAGTCAAATATCTTTGCAATCTGAGACGCCCAGAAATATCCCACTTACCTTCAGCCTCTGTTTCTGTTGGGCTCAGATCACCAGTGGATCCAGTGTCATATCTGATGGTCCCAGGGGGTTGAACTGGGCACCGCAGGGAGTCTGAAATGGCATTAAGTAATTATCCTTAAGGAAACACAGCCTAGCCAGGGGAGACTGTAAGGGCTCCCCTTGTCACAGCAGCTGCCACTCCAACACAAACGGGTGGCAGGGACCCTCAATTATTCTTCTGGTGAACATCTGACCAAGATTGTTCCACCACCCCGCTTCTCATGTGCATCCCTCTCTCGGACAAAAAGCCAAAATCAGGTGGACTTCTCAGAGGCTCTGCAATATTTGGGAAGCAGGATCTAGATAGAGAATATCCTGCTCAGAACTGATCAGACCTTTACATTTCCACGGTGAGACTTCTGTATGAATTGGTGAAGGGAAATTTAATTGCAATGGGAAAAGAAGAATCTGTGTGTTTACAACAAGACTGAGGAAACTCCTGTGTATATTTATGTTTATGCCTTCCTGTCCACCCTCCCCTTGCTCTTAACAATTTTTTTCTCTAATTATGACCAGTTTCTGCCGCTGGCATCAGAAAGGTGGAGTTCTGACAAGTTTGGAAGTGACTGGTAATAAAAGACACATATCTACCTTTGCTCTGGGAGGAAGTTTGCAATATGAGTTGACCCCTTACAAGCCAGCTGAGAATCCACATGGGAATGAGTGAATCCCAGTGGTGCTGGAAAAGATTTGGCTGGAGTTTTGATCCCCCGAGATGCTGGTATTGCTCAAAATGAGGGTGCCAGTTGAGAAAATGAGTGCAGGAGTGTGGTGGAACCACAGAATCACACAATGATTTGGGTTGGAAGGGATCTTGAAGATCTCTTGAAGATCCCACTCCTCTGCAATGGGTGGGGACACTTTCCACTAGACCAGGTTGCTCCAAGCTCCATCCAACCTGGCCTTGAGCACTTTCAGGGATGGAGCAGCCACAGCTGTGCCAGGGCTTCACCACCCTCACAGACAAGAATTTCTTCCCAAAATCTGACCTACATCTGCTCTCTGTCACTTTGAAGCCGTTCCTCCTTGTCCTGTCACTACATGCCACCGTAAAAGGTCCTTCTCCAGCAGATTTTCCCTCTGTCCCCTGGATTCTACTGTCTGTCCTGGTGTTCTCCTGCCCTCCTCAGGAAGATCTACACCTCAGAAAGGTGACACGGGTAGAAATGTGGGATTTCGTGCTGATCATTTCAACAAGCTGAAGTGGCCAAGCATCTCCCTGGGCTGGCCTTCTCATGCCACTCTGCCCTCCAGACTGAGTGTCATGAGAGCCTCAATGCCACCCCTGACGCTGGAAAACCTGAGGACTGAAGTGTCTAATTCCCAGCAAAACTTTTTGCTGTCTTCAACCACGAGTTTCTGTTGGAACCGCAGCAAGAGGTCTCTGCTGGAGGGAGAAACCCCTCAGAAGTCAAGAGGAAATTCGTCAATAATTGGAAACCACAGCCATTTAGCATCAATCATAATGATTGATTCTGCCAGGGCGGAGGGGCAGGGAGCAGTCAGCAGTTGGCTTGGGGACCTGGAACAAATCAGCATGTCCCTGGGATCATGGACATTCCCACCCTGTAACACAGCTGGAGCAGAGCTGGGAGCCATTAATTGACTTTTAGCTCTCACTGTAATTCTGATGTCTTTTAGATGTCAATTAACCACCAGTAATAGGTGGCTAATTGTGTAAGATGGTCTTTCAAATGAGATGTAAGACAGAGACCCAACCACTCTGTGGTCATTACGGGTCCTTCTGCATTTTGCACAGGAGTGGGGAATGCAGAGGGCACTTTTCTCTGGCCCTTTTCCAGTGCCTTTCATTACATTACACCCTGTGTCTGCACTGGGTCATTTTTTACCGTAGCTATACCTTCATTAGAGCTTTTATCTTGTGCTTTTATCCATCCAGGGGGGTACAGAATTGTTTTATTGTAATTATATTTAAAGGTCAAGGCAGAAGCATCTCAGGTGCACATTATGGGGTCTCACACAAGCACTGTCTTTCAATATAGGACAGAGTGAGAAACCATCTGGCGGCTCCTTCCAGGAGCTGCAAAGTCAGTGAAATCAGATTTTGCAGAGAACAGCTTCTCCTTCTTGGATGTCCCAAGATCTGAACAGGTCCAGGTACCCATCCCCTCAGACGAGGAGAGCAAGGGCAGACACAGGTTAAAGCCCCAGCACCTACCCCTGCAGAGAGGGGGAGAGAAGATAAGTTAGCACTGCCAAGTTGGAGGGTTGTTGATAGGAACTGTGGCAGGAGAAGGATATCAGTCTGAGCAAGTTCAAACCACAGACAGGACAAGGATGTTCTTGATGGAACTGCTGGACACCTGTGGAGTCCTTCTGGCAAACCCTGTGGGGCTCAGAGCTTGAAACAGGGGCATCCTAAACACAGGAAAGAGTAAGCAGGGAATATCTAGGTTGGGTTTGTCCCTGGTCATCCTGCCATGGAGCTTTAACAAAGATCTTTGCTGGCTTCTGGGAATCCAAAGGAGGCACCGTGATCCCACCATCCATTAATTTTTGCACAAATAGGTTAACAGGTACTTGCTGTCCTTACAGGTGAGCAGGGTGTCCTCAAGGGTAGAGTGCACCTCTCCCAAACCACACACACTGCCCATTAGCTCCCCCCTGTGAGGGACTGACACATTCAGCATCACCATTTATCTCTAGAATGACACTTTTGTAAGAGCTGGCAGAAATATTTGCTACCAGAAACATCTTCTTTTTTTCAACCAATATATTCCCCCAAAGCCTCAGAATGTCCACCAATCCAGCTGGGTTTTGTCACTAAAGCTTCTATGCCCAAGCACAGCACGGACTTTTCTGCTACTGTTGTAAATGGGGGTGGACAAAACTTTCCACCCCAGAAGCAGAAAAATGTCAAAGGTAGGGACAAAGACTTTGCTAAGCCCTGCAGAAACAAGATGTGTCATCATTTCACAGCTGGATTTCTGTGATTTTGAGATGCAACTCTGCCAGAGTGACTAGAAGGGAGCAACACTGCAGCTCACAGTATCATCCAGCCGCATCAAGGCCAAAAATGAACTCAAAAAACTTGCAGACACTGCATCTCCCACAGCAGACAGACTGAAAACACATCATTGCATCATTTGCTGTGTTTTCCCAGTGCTAAAAGATAACCACAAAACAAGGCTACGGCCATGACCGAGGTTTATGATTCCACAGCAGCCGACTCAGCTTGCCTGACAATTCCATCAATCCAGGGCCTTGCATCTTCTGCTTCAGTGCCTCCTGATGTTTTGATAGCAGATAGGACACAGAGCAGCACAGATCAGGACAAGTGACACCAACATTCAGGTGTGAGACTGATAAGGAAATCACTCAGGGTGTCACTACAGGAAAAATGATGTCTGTGTTTAAGGAGCACCTTCCCAGTGTGTGTGTGGGGGCGTGTATTGTTCTGCAGAAAGTTGAAAGGAGAAAGGATAAACTGCTTGCTGAGTGGAGATTATTATCTCAGTGATGCCCTCTCTTCACAATTACCCAAAGCACTGCACCTGTAGGGTCTTGAGCACACGGGAATTTTCTCCTAAATCCTGCTTTGAGGTCGTGCAGAGGAATTGTTGCATCGTGTTCAAAGGCAGAGGTGAAGCAACAGGAGCCCATGGACCTGTATTTTCACCTGGGCTTTGCTGGGATGCCTCAAACCAAGCACCTGATGGCACAGTGCCTCAGTTCCCTTCCCGCAGCACAGAGATGAGAGCTGACACAGGGATTTGCAGGGATACGCAGAATATGTCAGTGTGGTAACAGGTGCCCTTTTCCAATTTTCAGTCTTACATACAATGTGCTGCTTCAGACACCACAGCACCATTCCCTCCCTTTTTTACCTAGGAGACTGGATTCAGGATCATCTTTTTCAGACCAGCCTGCAGGTCACACACAGAGCCACTGTCTGAATGAAGGAACCACTGCTGGAAGGCTCTCTGGTGTGGGTACAACCACTTAATTGTGGCTCAGCTGTTACAAACACAGAACATGGAAAAATAATATGTTGGAAACAGAGGGAAGACACAACAATCCAAGCATAGCTGCAGGTGATGGAGACCAGCCTGAGGTGGTCACATGGTGGGTGCAGGGTGGTCCTTGGTGCTCCACCATGCACAACTCCCCAGAAGGCAATGCCTTGTTGGAATTGGTATGGCCTTGTCTCCCTCTAGAGACTACAAGTCCTAACAGGATTGGCATTCTCCTGATTCAAAGAGTAAGGATGGGGCTTTGCACACAGAAGGTGGAGGTGGTGTCCCCGCAGATACATTCCTGCGTTAGCACTGCTTTGCCTGGGGTTGCAGCAGGGACAGACACCACAGGAGGTACATCATGAGCACACAGGCAGCATGGACATCCCCTTGACAGGCAGAAGACTGGTAATCTGGAGATCTCCAGAGCAAGGAGAAACAATCCTTGTCAGGAGAGTAAGTATGAGGCTGAAAGGCAGGGCTAGTTCTCCCAGCTACACTTGCTAGGCTGGTTTTAATGTGGGCTAGAGAAACATCACAGAATTGTAGAATCATAGAACAGTTTGGATTGGAAAGGGCATTAAAGACCATCTCATTCCTGCCCCCCTGCCATGAGCAGGAACATCTTCCACTAGACCAAGTTGCTGAAATCTCTATCTGTATTTACAATCACAGTGAATATGGAGCTGGATCAGGCTTGCAGGATTTGTTTTCCCTCTCTTTAAGTGACTGAACACTTTGTTGGGAGATACCCGTGTTTGGGGGAAGCTCGAAGCCTGAACAGGTGAAGGGGAAAAAGCTGGAAGCACAGAAGTTCACTGAGGGGAAACTCAGGTACCAGCAGGAACCAAGTCCAAGAATCCCAAGTTTGATAGAATCTGATGCAACTTGACCGCTCTGAGATACACATATGGGACTAGTCTATGGCGCCAGACCTATTGGATATCCATGATTCTCTGGAAGGGCATTGGGAATCCTTTAGAAAAAGTCAAATAGGTGTCTGTGTTTGGCCAGTTGTACTGCATCCTCTTCATCTGCTGATTTACAGGAGGCTGGACAGAAGCAGCCAGACTGACACGGACACTCAGTCAGAGATGAAGGCAGTGCTATCAGAAGATGTCAAAGCATTTCCCCACATTGTGGTTTTCCATCAGCAAACACCAATTCACAGGAGCCCAAAGCACACCTGACACCAGAGAGTTTCTAATGAATATGATATTAAACTGCTTTTTCAGATCCTGTCTGGGTCAGAAGGGCACAAGAGATGAGATTAATTTGTAGATTAACACATTTGCATTTAAATGTTGATGTCCACAGATGCCAGAGGAGGATTCAGTTGCCTGATCACATATCTGATGCCATGTGAGATGCCCTGAGATATTTGATGTGGACTCAAAACAAGATTTCTCCACAATGAGGAGGAGATGACAATTGGAGGTAGGAAGTTGTTCTGATGCTGTGAGGGGTCCAAATCCAGGTCCTTTCCTGGCCATGTCACATCCCCGGGGCGTTCTTTGATATGTAGGGTAGAAAACATTTCCTTTCTCTTGCATAGCTCTTTGGGGAGCATTTCAATGGCTTTTCTTTCATCTTGATGCGGAATAAAAATTTATTTTCTGTTTGAATTACTTTCTCGCACAGACAAACTCTTGATTTCTGGCTGCTTGATGTTCATGTTCTGTCCTAGTACCTGTATTTGTAGAAACAGGTTTAATCTTTCATGAACGAGGAGGACTAAAGGCAGACAACAAGCTGTGTCAGAGCACTGGGAAACAGAGAAGAAAACTGGAAGACTTTTAAAAGGGTCAAGGGAGATCTCAGCCTGGGGAGAGATGGTACAAGGTGAGGGTCTTTCTGAGCCCCTCTGAGCTGCACTTAGTCCCCAGTTTAATCAGAGGATTAAACCCAGCAGCAAGGTAATGCTGGTCTCCCAGCGTCCCACCCAAATTACCTCTGCAATGAGCATGGGGACAACAAACCGGGCACTTCACCTGCTCCTTCTCTCTCCTTCCCTAGGCCAGCAGAGCTGGATACATGAAACTTGGGCTGTGACTCCATGAAAGACCTCAGGCTAGCTGTTTGCCCATCCCAGCCCTCACCTGAACTGCTTTCAGTGTCCTTGCCTTTAAGGGGTGCCTTTGCGCTGAAGTCACTTTCAGCATTCAAAATAACATTCCCAGCATGATCCAGACAGAGAGGGAGACAGTGAGGGCAGCAGAGGTCAGGAGGGCACGATATCTTGCACCTCTGAGACCTCTAAAGCATCACTACCCAAAGACAGGGACCAGCCACAGCCACAGATGAAACCAGAGAGGGAGGTTTCACAGAGACTGATTCCTGCTTTAAACACTTCTGAAGGTTCTCTCCAAACAAGGATTAAAACAATAAAAATAACATTGCAGAAAGAGAGTGTGTGTGAACTGCAGCAAAAAAATACCCCATAAAGAAGGAGATGGCAGCATTACCCAGGTACAGCTGTCTGAGCTGGTGTTAGTGCTTTGGGGGGCTTGGAATATCTTCCTTGCACACCACACATATATAAACACACATCCCTATAAGCAGTGATAGTATTTTGTAATTAAAGGTGCCCCACAGCAAGTCTGTGCTCAACAGAATAATACTATAATCTTTACAAATGCCTTTGCTTCCTTGAAAAGATGCAGCTAAGTCAAAGACAGAGGCATAGGGAAAAAATAATAGCACCAAAGGCACTCAGGATGCAATAAAACAGAGGATTAGATCTACATTACTTTCATTACATTATATTGTATTTTTATTATTAGGTCCACAGTTATCATTTAATCTTATAGCTGCTGTGTCTGATAGAGTGGAACAAAAACAAATGGAATTCATCCCCCACACACACACCAAGGAATTGGAGATTAAGGAAAGATTAACATCACGTGTAAATGAATGAAAAATGTAAATGGGACCAGAAAAAGGAAAGGAAAGGAGGTGTGCTGGGGCTGGGGAATGTGGGGAAGCCGCCGTGGTGTGAGGCCAATTCTGCTTTATCTCTGTCCACTTTCATATGGCAGGAGGGAGGACCAGGGACCACAACCACCCCTGTGCATTTAGGAGTGATGCTCTGAACTGAAGGTATGAATTCCACTTGCACTGAGGATCCCCTCGGGATGGAAGGAGGACCTACAAAGCAGCACTCAAAGCACCACAAAGCTCTCGGCACCCTGGTGCCCATCTTCTGGGAAAACCAGGGTTCACCTCTCTCCTCCCTTGTCTGTGGTCAATCAGTCCCCCTGTCAGAGCTTGGGAGGCTTAAATCTCCCTTTTTCCTATCTTGTCCCCTCTCAGAAGGGACACAGCAGCCAGCAAGGGGTTTCCAAGGGCCATGACCAGGCAGAAGTTTGGCTGTTCCATCATCCTGTTCTGAGAGCACCCACAGCGTGTGAGACTCAGCGCAGAGCTCACTCTTTTGCAGGATTAATTCCTGGAGGAGAGAAATGGCTGGCAGAATTCAGGTATTTCTCGGCTGCAATCCTATTTACTGAGCGCATTCACAAAGGATTTACAAACCCAAAGGGGGATTTAAAGGGAATTTAGGCACCTAACTCCAAAACAGTGAACCTGAAAATCCCCGCTCATCCATCACCTGATCCCAAAGGTTCCTGAGCTACACAGGTACCATTCTTCCCCCCTTAAAGCTCTGCCTATAGGCAGGTACAGCAGCTCCTCAGTCATGGCAAAGCTGAGCAGCTCCGAACCAGAAATCCCCCTGCTCTTTAGTTTACCTACCCTGAGCATCCCTTTATCCATCAGCAGTTCTGAGACAGCCTGAGGCACTCGGAGACAGAGCTGCTGCTGGTTTATTTTAAAATAAAGCAGCTCCTTCTTCTCTCCATCTATATAATGGCTTGGAAGAGTCTTTTGGGCTTTGCAGGCCCAAATCATGATTCCTCCTTCACCTGAATCAAACTCTTCTCTCCTGGTGCACACAGAGAGTACGAATGAAGATGACTTGTTGAAGTGGAGGCTTTTTTCCATTTTTCCAGTTTTCCACAGCAATGAGGATCAGCCTCCTGCCTCATCCTGAGTCCCCTCAAGCTGATGATTTGGAGTTTAAGGTGTCGTTTGGGGACACGACAGAGGTGGACATGAATGTTCTCAGGCAAAAGTAAAACATAGGCCATGTCTTTGAGTATCACAGGAGAATTACCTGAGTATTGAAGGAGGGAGAGGAATCCTGCCACTGTCTCTGGGCAGCAGAGAGGAGGGAGAAGGTGGTGGGAAGAGAGGAATGAAGATATCCTTGGGGAGACCCATGAAGGAGAAAGGGACCTCATTATGGACATCACACTCCTGCCAGGGAAGACCTCAGGGTGGGGATAATTTGTTATAACCCTCTGTGTCTGTGCTCACACCAAAGCTGTTAACCCCGGTGTGCAGAAGGACACTGTCACTGGGAGAAGTGGGGCATACGAGGTATACCATGTCATTACTTATACTTTAGATAATTTGTATGATTGGAGGGCTCAAGTATTAATTAGACCAACAATAAACACTTTTGTTTGCTCCATTTATGGAGTTTGCTCCCTTCAGCCCATAACAAATTTATCATTTTAATTCTGCTTCCTGTTGAAGTTGTGACTTTTGCTCGGACATTTCACACTCAGAGGGAAGATCTGATCCGCAGTCACCCAGGGCATCTGAGCTCCAGGCTTTCAGGGACACCTCTGTCCTCAGGACTTCCTCTTGATAAGTACCTGTGGATGGCATCTCAAGGTGCTCACCTTCCTGTCCATCCACAGTCTGTGGCTGGGGTTCATCTAAGTCATTGTAGACATTTGGAAGGGGGACATCCCCGCACCAGCCAGTCACTCTCAGATGCCTTCACAGTCCTGGAAGAAAATAAAGGAGTTTTCAGGGTGCTGTTTGTGTGTCTCAGAGGTGAATTTGACAAAAATATGTCTTTTTTCTCCTGGTGCCATAGGGAAACCAAGGGTGACTCACCCAGGCCCAAGCCTACAGTGCAAGCATCTGAATTCAAATGCAGCTTCTTTATTCTGCTTCTGCATCCTATCAACAAGGTCCTGCAAGACTGAGCACCTCTGTCTCTCTTTTACACACAATCCTGAATGCAGAGCAGGTAGAAGCACCAGGAACTTCTTGCTCAAAGCTGATTGTGGCTGCCCCGTCCCTGGAAGTGTTCAAGATCAGGTTGAAGAAGCTCTTGAGCAACCTGGTCTAGTGGAAGTTGTCCCTGCCCACGGCAGGGGCTTGGAACTGGATGATTTTTCAGGTTCCTTCCAACCCAATCAGTTCTGTGATTGATTCTTTGTTTCCCCACCCTGCACTTGCCATTTGCCTGGTGGTCAGGGGTGATCTCTGCCCCTCCGTTCAACCCCAGCTCAGCATCCTATTTACTTCACCTGCTCCCTGCTGCATTCCACCTGCTCTTCCTGCCTGGTGCTACATGGGCCTCTCAAGACAGGACTTATCTCACCTTTTGTTGCCCAAAAGTTGGTATAAACTAACCTTAGAGGGCAAAGTCAATGGAGACAAAGCTTCCAGATTCGTGCCACCTTAAGGTGTGAGGACTGAACTACTACGTATCTCCTTTGACTGCAGAAGAAGCTGAGAAATACAGATATTTAACTCCCAGACAGGTAAATTGAGGAGACAGCATGTGTTCTCAGTCCACACAGCTACCTGCTGGGTGGGTCATTCCTGTGAGGAGTGGGTTCTCTTCCTTCCAATTATTGTGCTATTGAATGTTTTAATTGCTTTTTTCACCTCATTTGAAATCAGGGTAATGTTCCCTCCTTATATGTGCCTGCAAATGTCTTGCTGTTGGCCACAGACCTTTTTCAGGGTAGCAGTGGTGTATTCAATTCCAGTTGTTCCTGCCTGGAAGCACAACTTGATTAGGCTTTTTAATTTTATTGAGGTTTCTCTGCACACTTTTTCTCCATGCCCATGAGGTTCCCCTCCACCCTTCTTACCTTAAGTTGTCTTTCAGCACATTGAAATCCATGCTTCCCACAGCAATCTTAACTTCATCTCGACAAGAAGATCTGGATTTAAGAAGATCTGGATTTATTTAAATAGCACCTTTTCTCTTCCCCTTGCATCAGTTGTGCAGTGTTTTCAACTTGTGGGGACTGTCCTGTGCATGGGGTTACAGTCAGCAAGGACAGAACAAGGAAAAGTAATTAGGAGGTCAATGCCACTGATATTCCTGCAGCTGAATTATTCTGACAGGTCATGGGATTGTCACAGGGTAAGCAGGGAGAGTGTCAGAAGATCCTCAATGTCCCTACCAGGCACAGGTCTGTTCCTTGTGACCTATCAATTTTCTACTGAACAGAAAAACCCCAACGCCCAACCCTTCAAACATCCAGTGAGGAAGCCAAAACCAATTTCAGCCGCTTTGTGCAGGTGAAACTTAAAGCAGAAGGCTCTAAGTGACCAGAATTTGAGCTGCCAAATCAGCCCTGGCTCCTACTTTGTGCTGTGATTATTTATTATCTGTCTTTCAGCGGTGCCCAAGGTTGCATCCAGGATCAGAACCCGCTCTGTCTCAGCGGAGCACACTCAAACACTGAGATGTGTTCACTAACATGGCAAATATTTTCATCTAACTTATAAAATAACTGCCGGGGAACTGAAAGGGAAGGACAACATCCAGTCAGGCAAGGTGACATAGTTTCTTGAATCCTTCAGCAAGCTGAGAACTAAAAAACTTTAGAGCAGTCGGCCACTGCATGGGGTAAAGAAAGATGTGTGAAGTTTTAGCTCACTTAAAGTCATCTAAAAGTTCAGTGAGGATCTGGTCAAAACCCCACTGAAATCAGCAAGAGCCTTTCGACAGGTTTCTTTCCCCTGAAGAATAGTGCTGCAAAGACAAGACTGCAAGTTTCAACTACAGAGACTTGCAAATCACAGGCCATCAAAGTTTGAAAACTCTCTGAACATACCTCCCTCCAGCAATTACTTATCTGCCAGCTTTTGTACTGCGGGGAAGTATTAGTTACCCGAAGTTCTGTTTGCAAACACGTTCCTCTGTGTGACTTTCCAGAGACAGGCAGGAATAGAAAAGCGGCAGCCCAGAAATGCTCCGATGGGCTTCGCTTCCTGGGGAATGTGAATCCCTGCAGAGCTTCCCAGAGGATGGAAGGAGCTCTGAGCTGCTGCAGGTGTGGTGGGATGGGGCAGTGGGACCGGGGAGAAGGGAGTGGGTGACGGGGAGGGTGGGAATGAAGATAGCCAAGATTGAGGAGGAAGAAACCCCGGAGTGGACACCACACGCCTCCCAGGAAAGAGCTCAGGGTGGTGACAACTCATCATAACCCTCCCTCTGATTGTGCTCAAAGGAAAACGGTCAGTCCTGGGATGCAGAGGGATCTTGGCCGGGTGAGCATCACACCAATGTCTAAGTGCTGGTAAACTTCCTTATGTAACAGTTTTAGTGTTATTGTAACTATTGAGTCTCCTCTGTGTCAGCCTGAATGATGAGTGTGAGTTAATTAACTCCCACATTGTAGTTTGATTGGCTACTGATAATTTATTATTTCCTTTGCACGTGACCTGATTAATTTCACACACAGCAAAACTCTGCGTGTAACACAAGGACCATTCCAGACCGCTCTTGAAGGAGTAGGAAGCCAAGTGACCCCAAAATAACAACAACTGAATTCCACAGTGCACTTTTGGTGCAGGGAAAAGATGGATCCACAATTTCTGGGCACCTGAAAGACCATGGAAGACCCAGGGGATGTGAATATTTATTGGAGAAGGAATGCAGCAACCTGTGACTGAGTGATAATTGAAATTTTCAGGCTTTTTTTTTTTTTTTCAGAAAGAGGAGAAAAGCAGTATGGGGGAAAATAATGCTGAAAATCTAAAGGTGAAACGTAACATCTCCCAGGAAATATCAGTGGCACTTTTTTAAAGGAGTGAAGGGGTAAGAACAGCAAAATAGTAACAGACTTGACAAAGTGGGAAACAAATGTGAAATAATGCTGCTTCCTTGGTAGACAGACTCAGTAGCAATGAAATAAATATTGGCTCAGGCTGAAAGAGTCTATCAAATACATATCAACAAACTCCAATGTCATAGGGAAAAACCTAAAAAACAAGAGACCAAGGTGGTTGTACCAGGATTGCTTTAAGAGCCTGGATATTTTGTCAGGAAAAATAAAAACTAAAAATTACAGATAAGTTTGGAAAGAAGGTTGCAAATTGAACACAAAAATAAAGGCAAAGCACGACTATGGAGAAATAAAACCAAGAAGTTTAATATAGAGGGTGACTAAAAATTAGTTAACAACAACACAAGCAAGATCTGGGAAGCACTCGAAATAAGAGGATGACAAAGGGAAAAACAAGTCCATTGTTTCATTGGAATGGAAAATACATAACCTGTGATGCAGAGATGACATTTTCAGAAAGTTAGTAAGAAATTTCTGTCTTCTCATAAAAAAAAAAAAGGTTAATTGTGATCAGACAGATAATAAAATTAATTATACAATTGATGTAGAAGAAAGAGCCCCAAGAGAGGACCAGACAAAGTGGTGTGGAGGTAACAGAGATGGATCTGACCCATCCAGACCTCATGGAATCCACTGGAAGTGGCTCTGAGCAGTGACTCAATTCCTTCAGTAATTCAGGGATGGCAGGTGAGGTGCCAGGGAGTAGGAGAGCAGTGAGTATGACAACTGCCTTAGAGAGGAACCAAAAGACCACTCAGCCTGATTTCAGGGGAATCTTGGAGGGAAGATCTTGGAGGAAATTTCTAAATGACTATTTCAGGTTACATCGAGACTGTGCACCACACATCTATATGATCCATGCTGTGACATAAATCATATTTAACACGTGACCACACACATATACCATGAAGAATGTTTTATAGCAAAACTTTGCCTTGGATCAGGGAAAACAGGAGCTGTGACAGCACAAATCCCATCCTGTAGGACTTTCTGGCACCTCCATTAGAGCAAGGTCTGTGTGAAAACATGGAACAGCAGGTAACCCATGTGAGTCAAATGCGAGGCTCAATGAAATAACAGTTGTTTATGGTGGATCAGAAGGTGATCCCACAAGAAGTGGGATCATGTCAGGTCCTGTGTGGGATTCATCACTCTGATATTTCCTGGCGACTTCCACAAAGATGTTGACACCTCAGAAAACGTTCAGAGGTTTAGAGTGGTGAATAGGGGAAATTTCTTCACTGAAAGGGTGGTCGGGAATTGGAAGGGACTGCTCAGGGAAGTGGTGGAGTCACCTTCCTTGGAGGTGTTGGATGTGGCCCTTGGGAATATGGCTTAGTGGTGAACACAGTGCTGGGTTAATGCTTGGACTTAATAACCTTAAAGATCTTTCCCTACCTTTACGATTCTATGATTCTATCTACAAAAACAAATCTTTTCCCTTCAGAATGTTCTCCCATCTCAGAAATCTGCATCGGCACCCACATGTTGTCATAGTTTGACCTTCCACCCTACAAGAAGTAAATCCATCTCTATCTGAGAGGGAGTAACAAGTTCCAAGGGTCACATGCACGTTCTGTCTGAGATCCTATAACTGGTGTCTGTCTCTCATGATGTTACGAGGTGTAGGTTTCTATTTTTACAGCAATATAGGTTGCCACAGACACTGGTTTTCCCTGCTCTCATGTTCCAAAAGAGATCTCAGGAGAAAAAGGGGGTGGGGAGAACAGAAAAGTTTGGAACTGTAATGGAAAAAGACATGTGGTCCCATTTTTTAGGTCATCTTGCCAAGTGCATAGATTTATCTTGTCTCTAAGGCCTGTTGGTGGGACCAGAGAGGACAGAGAATATCTGTCTTCTGGTTTCAGCAGAGATGCAAGGCACCTCCTCCTTTCCTTTGTCCATTGCAGCATCACACCACAGAGAGCTGCTCGCTCCTCTGTGACCACTTCCAAGAGGTGCAGCAGAAGTTTGGGACTGGTGTGGTGACCCAGGGAGTCTCTTCTGGCTCTTTGTCCTCTCAGCCCTTGTCATGAGTGCAGACAAGAGGAGGATGGATTTGCCATCTAATACTTACAGACATGAACATAGAGCAGCTTTGACTCTGAGGCTAAAGGTAAAAAACCTAATCCAACTAACCCAAACTTGCTTGCTTGATTTCTGCTTGCTGGATTTTTCTCTTTTAAGTATTCCAAGGACCTTTTTGTTTTCTCTAACGGGAAAAAGCAACTGAACAACCTTCTTGGCTTAATCCTGGCCCACCACTGGCTTGCAGGAAGAAAACAGACAATTTTTGAGGGGAAAAATCTACCTGTCTCCTGTCCAGCCATATCAACACAGCCCTTGAGGACAGGAGTCATAGAATCATAGAATCATGCAATGGTTAAATTGGAAGGGACATTAAAGACCATATGATTCCAACTCCCCTGACATGGGCAAGGGTACCTTCCACTATCTCAGATTGCTCCAAGCCCAGTTCAACCTGGCCTTGGAGACTTCCAGGGATGGGGCAGCCACATCTTCTCTGGGTATAATTTCTTCCTAATATCTGATCTAAAGTAAATAGAAAATAATCTCTTCCTAATATCTAATCTAAACCTAGGATATTACTTCAGAGTCATTTCTCTTCCTTGAGATGCCGATCAAAGCTGACCAACCCTGCTCCATCACCAGGAAGACAGTCCTGTCACCCTAAAGTAGACACTGGCCCAAAAGCACCAGGGTTTAGGATAGTCCCCCCTGTCTCTAAAAGGATCCAAGGGCAACCAGCTCAGCTATCACTGGCTACACTTAATCATCCAAATCCCATCTGGAGTGAAAATGTGGTTCTGCTTCTCTCACAGTTTAAAAGGTCCATGTAATCTCTGAGAATAGTAGTAATAGTTGTTGGCTTTTGCTGATAACCCAGACATGTATTATTTTCTCCCAACACCAATAAGGTTTGTTTGGTTTCCCTTGTACAGGACTCTTTAATCTTTGTTTTGACCTTAAAAGACCTGCCAGTGTTAGTCCATGAAATCAGCTTAACAACTTTCCCATCCTTTCACTCCTGGTTTATGAAAATAATTTCCCCATTGGTTCCACTTCCCTCCTTCATCCCTGCAATTCCGTGTTTGTTGTTTTTATGGGTTATTTCTGCTCCTCACCCCAGTCCCCAGCAATTCCAGGTCCCTGCAGAGAAATTACAGATTGCAGTAATAATTAGTTTGTAGTGTTATCTGCTTCTGTCCCTCTAATAGCTCCCAAAATAAAGCTGTCACCCAGCACTGACCGTCTCATGTAATCAGAATAACATAAAAATCCCCTTCCCCAGCGCTGCCAGTGTTTCTCTTGCTTTGTTTCCTTAATTGTGTTTGTTAATCAGAAAACACAATTAATTTTCCTGTTTCTGCAGCTGCAGCTTCATTTTTTTTTGCCCCCCTTACAAGATGAGTTTAAGATTGTGTTCCTATTTATTTGGCCATGTCCTACCACCCTCCTGCTGAAGAAACCATCATCAGTCCTGGGCGGGGGGGGGGGGGCTCCAGAATTTTGTTTGAGTGGATTTGTTTGCTTGTTTTCACCTGGTTTCATTCTGACTGTGGTTTTGAAAACTGTATGGGATTGCACTGATTTTAAAATGGTCCCAAGTCATCATAAGAGATCCTGGATCCCTGGAATCTCTTCTCATTCCATGACTTATTTCCCCACGTGTCACCTGGCACACAACACCTGGTGCCTTGGTCTCCTCAGCTGCATCACTGACACTGGCTGGTTCCATGGTACCATCTCCTGAGTTCTTCAAACCTTTTATGACCACTTTTAAGTCTTGATCAGGATTTTCAAGTAGGTGCTGATTTTCAGTAGGAAGCAATTTGAGGAAATTCTGGGTCTTTTTAGTGCAAAATGTGTTCCTGGAGAACAAGATGTTCTTCCTGTGGCTGCCAGGTAATACAAGATTTTCTGAGCATCAGTCCTCCCTGGAGAAGTTACCTGAAAGCCCCCCCCAAAATGGGTCATGTGCACATGGTGTTCTGCTGGAAGGGAGTTGGTTAAGCTGCGATTAAAAGCTGTGCCTAACCAGGGTTAAAAGCCTCATCTGGCCTCCAAACGAGGCAGGAGGAGTCACACATGAAAGGAGACATTTGGACTTGCCATTGCATTAAGGATGCATTTCCTTTTTATTTCACATGGAATGGTAATGAACTTACTGAGTGATTAACCAAGGAGGTTTCCATTGCCAGAGGATCAAGGGCACCAACTGCTCCTCAAATCCATCACCTGGAAGAGCTTGCGGAAATAGTATCATCACCAGTTCTGCAGGGAAGAGAGGTGCACGAACCAGGATTCACCCTGGGTGATCCCAGGTGCCTAAATTATGGATATGGTTTCATTTCTGTCATAATCAGTGGAGTGGGATATGCGTTTTCCCAGGAGGATCCAGCCCGCTGAATTTAGGGCACAGGACACCTGAATGTGAAACATAGGGATGTCTTTTGTCTGCCTGGATGAACTTTAGATCATGTGTTGGAAACACAGGGGCAAAACACCAACTGCAACCACGTCTGGAAGCAAAAGAAGTCTCTCAGTCTCACTTTAGAAGAGCCATGGAGATGATCCATGGACATTCCAGCAAAAAAAGAGCCAAATATCCTCTGCTGCAAGACCATCCCAGGTGGAGCAACTCAGAGATGCTGGGTAGTGGTTCCTCATCACATCCAGAGTCCTTGCTGAAACTCCACTCAAGCAGAGATTGATGCCTGGAAAACACCTGAGTCTGGGGCCATTTGGGAACAGGGCTGTGGGAATTTATTACTTCAAAATAGCTGGGCTGCTCAGCTCAGTTGTCAAATGTGAAGCTTTTTCAGGAACCCACTTATGAAAATCCACTGACACATCAGGCGGGATTGCTTCAAATTCAAAGTAGTTGCAATCAACTGATAGGCAAATTATTATTCTATGCCGCAATTATCCACTTGGTTGCTGTTACAACCCCCACCAGCTTTAAAAGTCAACATCACTCTGTCCTGGTGCTAAACGTGGAAGAAATTGAGGGAGCAGAGAAAATGGACAGAAAAGGAAAAGTAGGAGCGATTTCCAGAGGGACAGCACATCTGGTGGGACAGTATGTTGTGTGCACACAGGGCAGGGGCATGTGATGCTTGAAAGCTGTCACAGGTCACAGGATGAGTTTCTGGAAGGTATGGGATGAAATCCTTGGGATGAAATCATTACTCTTGAGATAGCATGAGGAAGGTTTCAGCAAGAGCTGTGCTCCTCCCAAAAAATGTGGGGTGATTGGAGAGTCTGGGAAAGGCCATGAAAGGGCTCAGAAAAGAGATCCTGCTGGCAAAGTCAGTGCTGGTCAGCATAAAGGAGACAAGGTGATTTGATAATGGTCTTCAACAGGAAGAAAGATCCTTCACAATCAAATGCTGACAGGGGATCTCCATGGAGGACACAATAATGAGCTTAAATGGCAAAGAGAGAAGTGCAGGGCAGATATTAGGAGAACATTAAATGCTCAAGAAAATGCCTTTGACAGGTGTAGAGATTTCCTCATTGAAGGTTAAAAAAAGCAGGTTATAGGTACAAAACCCAGGACAGGATGGACTGTCCTGTGTCAGAGGAATAGAGAAAAATGAAAAAAACCCTCTGCTTTTCTTGGCTGTCTTTAGTTTTCTATTGGCTGATCTAAGGATGCCCACAATGTGCATGAGATGATGTGGCCTTCAAGATCAACTTGTTGAAGGGAAAAGTTTTCACGGCACAGCCCAAGAGTCCAAAGGGTTGGAGCCATTGAACTATTGGAGCAATAGAACCTGAGTGGATCTCTAAATCTCCTGTCTTGCTGAGAATTTAGCAAGATATTTCCTGAGATCAACAGCACACCTGGATCCCTGTCTGGACAAAGAGAGGGCAACAAATCCACCAGTTTAGGAGGAGACTTGCCTGTATCTGAATGTTGTCCCCCCCATGTTAGTTCTCCCAGTTTCTCTTGGAAGCCATCCTAACTCACCTTCCCTGCTCATTATTTTCCAGCAGTGCAGTCTCAGGGCAAAGATAACATCCCGGAAATCAGCTTCAGGTTGTAATTACAATATATATTGGTTTATAAATTCGATTGTTTAGCGGGGCAGTCTGTAGGCAACACTCACGGGGAAGGGAGGAAAGGAATCAGATTAGAAATGAGGTGGAACAAAGGAGGCCTGGAATGAAAACACAAGAGAGAAAGAGATGGTCAAGACAGAAATGGAAAAATACCACATATGGTCATTTAAATACTGAGGTCAAATTCCGTCTGGACTCTCTGCATCTGGTTGTGAAAATTTAATGTTTTCTAAAAGTCGGTTTACAAAAACCCAACAAAATAACCAAAAAGCCCAGAACAAAAAATAAAAACATATTAAACCCTTTTAAAATGCTAAAATGACTGGTTGATGAGGCAGTTTGTATTAGTTCTGTCCTTCTCAGCAGTCAGTTCAAGACAGAAAATGACATCTCCAAGATTATCAACTCCACCACCTTCCTGTGTCGTAGCTTTCCCAATTTCTTACAACTGAGTCACAGAATAGTCTTGAGAACAGGGGTCTTAATGCTCATCTTAGGTCAACATACCTCAGTATGATGATTCAAAGATTAAATGTTTCTCTACTCGGGGACCTGTGGAAGGAACTTGGGTCAGAATAGTTAAAATCTGCCATTTGCAAACGGCTAAAAGCTGGGGGCACCTCTGGAGGTGGTCCACTCAAATCCCACTGCTCAAGTAGGATCAGCTTAACCAAGTTGTTCAGGGCTGTGTTCAGTTGAATTTTGAATGTCTCCATGGATGGAAGGTCCACAATGTCTCCATATTAGTGTTTGGTCACACTCAGTAAAAACATTTTGGTTTATTTTTACATTTAAATGGAATTTTCTGTGTTCCAGGGGTTTTTTTTTGTTCATTGCCTCTTGTCCCATCGCTGGGCACCACCAAGATGACTTTATCATCTTCTCCCTTGGTGCCTCCCAGCAGGTATTTATACATATGGAGAAGATCCTCCTCAATCTTCTCTCCTCCAGGCTGCACAGACACAGCTCTTTCACTCTCTTCTCTTATGAGAGGTGCTCCAAACTCATCATCCTCACTGGACTAACTCCAGTAGGCTCCTGTCTGTCTCATACTGGGGAGTCCAGAACTGGACACATCACTCCAGATGTGTCCCATCGCTGCTGAGAAGAGGGAAAGGACCTAAAAAACCCAACCCCAAATCAACAAACAGACAAACATAAAAAAACCCCTCTTAATTTGCTTTTACATGTAACAACAATTGCTGTCCAGCTGCTCACCAAGATATGACAGGAGAAATTGCTATTTAAAGTCGCTGGAAAGTGGGGGTTTATTTCTTCATCTCTGCACCATATGCAGAGCAAAGGCACAGTGGATCTGCCATAGACAACATGACCTGTGCAGTAAAACAGGCCAGTCTTAACGAAATGAAGCCCTGCAGTTCTTGTTTGAAACCCCCTTGTCCTCAGAGGAAAGAGATTGTAAAATAATTGAGGCTGAGCTGCAGAAAGTTTCTTTTTATTTCAGCTCAGAATGATCAGATTCTCAGCCCAAGTCCAGGCAAAAATTCCAGCTCCCATCCCGACATGAAACTTTTCTTCCCTGCCTGAATAGCTGCAAAAGTCAATTTTTTTTTTGTCCAGGGATATTGTTAAAAAAGCTGGCTGATAGGACATGGAGATTTCTGATTGCTTCAAGCATTTTAGGAGACATTATTGCTGCAGCTCCAGCTATCTTGCCTTAAATATTGCATTTAAATATGCTCCATAAATGACCTTCTTAAGAGAGAGGCTAAAAGAGATGGCATGGAACTGATTTTAAATTTTCTCTTTCATGTTTATACCAGAACACGGCAAGAGGAGGAGGAACAGAAAAAAAATGTCTCCGAATTTTCACCTGACAGATTCAGGAAAAGCTTCACACTTCTGCTAAAAACATTAATCCTGTACTAATTTGCATGCAAGTCCTCTCCCAGACTTTCTGTGAATTTTGTGCATGTGCAGCCTCACATTGGTGACCCAGCCAGCAGGCACAGATCCCTCTGCCCTTTGGCAGATGGCACCGAAACCTCCCGGTCCCGTGGCAGAACCAGGATCTTGGAGTCAACAGCAGGTCTTTCCTTAGGGACTGCAGAATATACTCCTCTTCTTTCACAAAACTCACGGATCTGAAACCAAAGCAAAGCAATTCCCACTTCTAATCTGCTCCCTCACACATCAGCATAAGGTTGGATTTTATCCAGATATTTTGGTTTGGAAACCTTCAAGTGACCCACACACAAGGTGCTTTACAGCCTTTTGCAAAGGCTGAGAGAATATACACCCCCAGTTCATCTGCAGCACAAAGGGAGGGAGGAATCAGCTCTTACACGACCTCACGCATGTGGAAGAAATGGACAAGCTTCAGGGCACACAGACCCTCCATCAGAGTTTTTCCAAGCAATTAAAACCACCAGGCAGAGACCAGATTTCCAGGGGTAAGAGCGCGGTCTTCTCCATTACTGGGAGATTTCTTCTTCTCTCTTTGCCAGCTCAGTGAGGTTGACAAAGTGAAAGATCAGTTCTGGGAAAAAGAAACTCTCTTGCCTTGGATAACAGCATGTCCTCAGAAGTGGAAGAGAAGGTAGGATGGGTAGTTGACAGCTGATGGCTGCTGAGCATCCTAGGAAATGAGGAGGCCCTGCCACAGGTTGCCCAGAAAAGCTGTGGTTGCTCCATCCCTGGAAGTGTTCAAAGTCAGGTCAAATGGGACCCTGAGCAACCTAATCCAGAGGAAGATGTCCCTGCCCATGGCAGGGTGGTTGGAATTGGGTGATCCTTAAGGTCCCTTCCAACCCAAACCAGTCTATGATTTTAAGAATCTATGAAATGATTATTTTTTTTCTCAGATTTGTTCTCGTCATTCTGCTGACCATTTTAGAGCGTCACAGTGGAACCTGGAAATACTGGCTTCTCTTCCAGAGAGTGTTGGAAAAGACCAAGTCTTTGGTTATAAACTGGAAGGAGAAGGGAGCGGTTCTGGGCACTCTGCTTGTACCGCTGCTGCTGTGGGTCAGAAACCTGAGCCTCTTTCTCCACAAACACTGACCTGGCACCTTGTGCCAACCCTAAATGATTTACAAAACAGTCCTGCCTGACAGAAATCTACAAACCTGAGCGAGCCGTATGCATTATTTATAGCCATTGCCTTGAATTCCAGATGCTCAGCACAATTCATTTGCATCTCATTCAGCTCAACTCAAGATCGCCAAAGGCTGTACAAGGGCTGGAATTTCAGCCATATGGCCGGGGCGTGATGACCAACATGGCTCTGCTGACTCTTGAAAGGTCACTGATGGTTTGCTCTCGCTGCACGTTCCTCTACTTGTTGCAAGCCTCATCTGACCTCACTTGTACAAACACATGCTTGGAAAATGCTGATGTCTTTGGGAGACCTCTGCCTCATTTTTCCCAGCGGGGAGAAGGGAAGAAGCCAAGCCACAACACCTCATCCATGCTACAGCTTCTCTGCTGCTTTCAGGGGCTGAATCACCACCTTTCGGAGGTGTCTATCAGTGAGGTGGGTGACTTTCCTCTACATCTATTGCAACCACATGTGTTTTAGCCTGGGTTCAGCCACTCAAATCATACTACAGCTCAGTCCTGCAACAGGTGAAGATGGCTCAGCTCCCCATCAGCTCAAGGGAGAAGCTCTGAGACTTAGTGGTAACCTGTTAACAACAATATGGAGAAAAAGAGCTTTTGTGAACTTTGTATAATCATGTTACTCTGAGTGGCCAAAGCAGGATCTGTGAGTTCAAAGAATCATCGAATTGCAGAATGGTTTGGATTGGAAGGGGCCTAAGACCATTTAGTTCCAACCCCTTGCCATGGGCAGAGTCGCTCTGTGCCTCAGTTTTCCCATCTCTTAAATGACTCTGATGTCTTTTATTTTCTCCAAGCTAATGCCTGCAGGGCTCAAGTGTGGTCTGAAATAGTCAGCCCTGGGTCAGCTGTGGAGTAAAGAGCTGAGAAGGACTTTTAGTGTTGTCTGAACTAGAGTAAACTCAAGAAATTTGCTCTCATAAAATTCCCTGAATTTTCCCTCCCTTCCATCAGTTCATGTCCCAAACCAGTGGGTCACACACAGCTCACAAGACCCAGACCTTCCCAGGACTGGTAGGCAGCACCCACCCATGACACGGCCCTTTGGACAGTATAATCCTCTCCCGAAACTTCCCAGACTCCCAGATCATACTTTTTTTTGGCTTTGGATTTGATCTCTCACAGATTGATGAAGCCAGACCAGGGCAGTAGATTCTCTGTATCTCTTCTGCTCGAATTTGCTGTTTTTCTAACAGCTCCAAGATGCCACCTGATATACACACCTTCTCCCAACACCCATTTGTGTGCCTCCCCCCAAAAAAACAAACACTGAATCACTGCTAATTGAAAGTAAATTGAGTTTGAAACAGACAGGAGACATCTGCATGTGATGTTGTTTTATTATTACAATTAGGCAAATGAGGTTTTCAAGCAAACTTGAAATAAATTTGGGAGAATTTATGCCAGCATTAAGTCAAACATAATAAAAAGCCATTAGGAGAGATTTTTTGTTGTTGTTGTTTTGCAGCAAAGCAAATCCATTTAGGGCTTCATTGGGACAGGAATGGTTGAGTGAGGTGTTGTCTCCAGGCATTCAAAGGCCCTTTACAAAGCTGGGGTTGGTTGGGGAAGATGATGAGTATTTTGCTGTGCTCGTGGCTGTTTGGGAAAGAAAGCCCAGATGCAGGAAGTTTAAATTTCCTGCCTAAATTCCCTGTTTGTTTGAGACCAGAGGAAGGTGAGCTCAGCCACTCAGACAGCTTAAGAAAAGTGCTGTGAAGGGAACTGTCGAGACTGTAAGGAGCACCAGGAGTTGGAAATTGAGTTGAGCTGAATGAAGGCTTCAAATGTTTACAGGAATCTGGTGTTATTCAGCGAAATTGTCCCTGAAGAGCTGGAAACTTCCAAATACTGGTAAGATGTTGAAGTGGCAGCATCTCCCAGCCAAAACTTCTGCCTGCACACATATACACAAGCACACGGAGAGAAACTCTGGGTTAAAACCAGAGACAGACTCCAGATATTTGACAGATCTCTGCGTAAATTACTGTAAAAGCCTCCTAAATTTTATTCTAAATGATCTCCCTTCAGCAGCATTTGTAGTTTCCCTTTAGAGACCATCCTGCCTTGCAGCCAGCCTGGGCCACCCACAGTTCCAGGACTGCACTGAGGACCTTGGAGAGTTGCTGAGATTTCCAGGACAGATCAGGTCTGTTCTCCATATACAAACCTCCAGGACCACTCAAAAAGCAGGTAGCAGAGGTTAACGGGAGCCAGGCACTCTGCCCTGTGTCTGCTGCAGAGCCTGGGTCTTTATTGGTGCTGATATTTGGAATGACCTTGTGCACGGAGAGACTTGAGAAGGAGGGGAAATACTGAGAGGGTGCATTTCCCACCCAGTCTGAGGCCTCTGGGTGGGCATCCTGACAAACAGAATCACAGAATCACACAATGGATTGGGCTGGAAGGGACTTAAAGATCATCTCGTTCCAACCCTCTATCATGGGCAGGGACACCTTCCACTATCCCAGGTTGCTCCAACCTGGCCTTGGACACTGCCAGGGATAGGGCAGCCAGACTTTTTCTGGAAAACGTGTGCCAGTGTCTCACCACTCCCGCAGCTAAAATTTCTTCCTAACACCTAATCTAAACCTGTCCTCTGTCAGTTTGAAGCCATTCCCTGTGTCCTGTCCCTCCAGGGTTTGTCCCCAGTCCCTCTCCAGCTCTCCTGGAGCCCCTTCAGGCACCAAAAGGGGCTCTCAGGTGTCCCTGGAGCCTTCTCTTCTCCAGGTGAACACCTCCAGCTCTCCCAGCCTCGCTCCAGAGCAGAGGGGCTCCAGCCCTTGGAGTGGGAACAGTCTGGCTTCTGCTCTTCTTTTTACCCTCCTGCTGTAAAAGGTTCCTAAATTGAGCCAAGATTTTGACGAAGTTTATACAATAAACTCCAGCCTGGAGTCATTCACCATCTGTTTTGACCTCATATAACATCAAGTATTGTGAGACTGAGGGTTTTCTTTACTCTAGTGCCACGACACTAAATGTGTGAGCCTTAGCACTATTTTCCTCTTCTATATCATTACATGTGGTGTGTCCTCAGCCTCCACCACAAGTTGGACTGGCAGAGACTCCCCTGGTGGAAAGCTCGTGTTGGGCAGGAAGATGGATCACGTGGGACTTTTGACAGAAACCAGGCCTACATTTTTTACTAAACTTGGATGCACTTTGAACATTAACAAAGCCTGCACCATAGATCCAGACAGGCATTCCTTCTTTGGGAGATTCTTTGGGTCCAGGAAGTGGGAGCCACATGAGGGAGACAGTTGCCTGCAGAGGGAAAACGTCATAAAGATGTTTAAAAATCGAAGAAAGGTGGAAAGATTAAAAGAACAAACAAACTGGCTGCTTTTTCCCAGCTCACTTACACCTTTCAGCTACAATTTGCAGGGCAAACAGACTGAAAATGTAGAGCAGAAGGCACATTTCAGGATGCTCTGCCAGGGCTGTCTCTCCCAGTGTCTGTGCCTTTTGAGGTGGTCACAGATCCCCTGCCAGGCTGGATTTCATGCCACCTAACAGTTTCTCGGATCCATTTTAGATGTAGACTTGAACTAATCATTCCCTGAATGTGACTCCTTCCCTTCAGTGACAGTAACAGGGTCAAGGCTTCGTTGGGCATAGGTAAATGTCTCTTTCAAACCAGATGAATCCTCAGCAGAAATTCCTCAGGGCTGTCTAGGAATAAAGAAAAAAAAAATAAAGAGCTCAGAGGGACAGAAAAGGTTTGGAAACAAGAAGGGAGAGGGCATGTTTTATCACGACAGAAGAAAGGCAGATAGTCAGGATGACACTGCACCAAAAAAGCATCCAAGGAAGAGAGGTTTAAGCTCAGCTCAGCTGCTGTCAGGAAACCTTGAGCCACACTGGAAGGACGGTGTTTGAGCACTCCACAGCTCGTGGACAGCAAGTTCTGAGGTTCCCTATCTGCCATTTCAGTGTTGCCCTGTAGGACACATTTGCCTCTGAGTGGTTCTATTGTAACCGAGGCATGGTGCTCATTATTGCCATTTTCCACACTGTAACAACAGAGAGGAACAGATTTATATCTAAGACAAACATCACGATTAAGCTGTTGCTAGCCTAACTAAGCTGTGGCTGTACCAGGAGCCTAACCAAGCCCTGACGCTCTGTATGTTAAACCCTTGGCATGGGTTTGGTTAGGCTGTGTCCAGACAACAATTTCCTGACCCGCACTCAAAGCTCAGGGGTTATCCCACGCCGGGGCCATTCCCAGCAGGAAGTCACTGTGACATGGGGACAAAGAGAGCTCAGCAGTGTGGACACAGGGTACAGCTGGCCTCAGGATCACAGAACTGCCCCTGGCTTGTTTTGTTGCCACCTCTGTGCGCTCCACAGAGCCAGAGCTGCTCATCACCCACCTTTTTCCGAGCTCCACGTGTCCCTCCTCAGCAAAGTGCTCACAGGAGGCAGAGGCTGCTCATTTTGCACTTCAGCCTGGTATTTACAGAGGTTTTCCAAGAGGCAGATGTAATCTCCCTGCTGGCTTCCCAGGAGAGCTCCCAATGAGCAGATCTATGGCAAGGCCACAGCACAGACCTTTTGCTACCTCCATCTACCCAAACAGAATTTATGAGCAGACACAAAGTCAGGGAGCACCTTATTCCTTAGCCTGAGGATACAGGAGTCCCAGTTTCCTGCAGTGTGGTCATATGAGAGTGAAACTGTGATTTAAGGAACAGCAGCAGCTTCACGGCTAATGGGGTTTTGCTGCAACCTTAAAATAGAAGGAGGAAAAAAATAAAGCTGGATTGTTATTGTTTGGCAGGAAAAAAGGCAACTTTCTGTCATTTTGACAAGAGGCCCCTGTAAAATATTTGCAAAGTTGCAGCGAGTAAAAACCTTCCCAGCGATGAAGCCTTAGCAACCCATGCCAGAGACCAAAGGGTGTGATCAATGTTTGCAATTAAAATTTCTTTTGTTTTGTGCCGTCCACATCCAGCGACCCACACATTCTGGTCAGCGGAGCGTGCTCCATGAGATGGTGAGCCCGGGCTTTGTTCCGTACCGGGCTCATCCTTGTTCAGGCAGGAAACAAGAGCCATCCCAGCCAGAGCATTGTCTGAACCCTGCTCGCTTTTGTTTGCAGCAACAGCACTGAACACAAGGTCCCTCCACCCCGCCTTTATTTTTTAATTCCCCACAATACACCCTTCAAAACTAAATGAGCGGTGTGTGCTCTAATTGTGTTTTCAGAGGGTGCACGGAGAGAACAATGCAACGTCTCGTTATTAAAGAAAAAAAAGTAATTGAAATCTCAACAGAGATGATACTTGGATTTGGGAAGAAAAAAAAAAGAAAGGGAGTCTGTGCACATTTTTATTTCCCAGTGAGCCTTTTGTAACTGCTTTTCCTAATAATGGGTTGGTTAAGCACAAGCAAACAAGTTGTGGGTTTCTCAGCACTTTATCTGTCAAAGCCACATGGAAACTGTACCAAGCAGAGCTCCCCAGCTCGTGGCAGACCTGCCCCAGTTAGGTCTGAGACGTGGAATCTAAAATCCCTGTATCTTTATATAATGATCTGCCCATCCTCTCCCACATCCCACGGGGATGGAAGGACCTTCAGCACTGCAGAACAGCCCTCTGTCATCTGAACCGTAGGATCTTGGAGAAATGTAAAGCTATTATCACCTGGCAAATACATCATCCCCCTGAAAAAGAGTAAAAGCAAAGAAGAGTCTGGGGAATTAGGGACGAGTCAGCTTGACTTCAATGCTCAGAAAAATCTTGGAGCGAAGAGTCAAGCAATCTGTCTCTTAGCACCTAGAAAATGGCAAGGGGATAAGTAGCATCCGGCCTCAATTTCCAAGGAACAAATCACATCCAACCAACGTAATTTCCTTCTATGACAGTGTAATGATCCTTGGGGGTCAGGGGAGCAGCAGCAGATGTAAGACAGCTTAACCTCAGCAAAGCTCTTGACATGCTCACGCAACATCCTCTCCATCAATAAATACCTCAGCCACTTGGTGGCCCTAAACCGGAGACTGATGTGATCAAAACTCAGCCAAATAATTGGGTGTTGTTGGCAAAGGTCCATTTGGGGTCCCTCTCTACCATATTTCATGTTGCTGTGTCAAATACTTCAGGGAACTTCCAAGGGAGAGCAGAAAGAGAAGGAAACGGAGAGCCCAGTGAAGGAGTTGGAGACCTGGCTGGAGTCTGGAGCAGAGCCAGCATGAGGAAGAGAGGATGGAACAGGTGACCCCACCGCTGGTCCCTTCCAACTTCACCCATCCTGTGATTCTGTGGTGAGGCACCACCTCAAACCAGTGGTCAGAAGCACTGACCTTACAAAGCTCATTTCCCCAGAGCGCTGGTGTTGAGATGAAGATGCTCAGGGGAGTCTCCAGAGCATAAAAATACCCCCCAAACCGTGTTCATGTCTGTTCTGACACCTGCAGGTCTTCTTGTTGAAGTGATGGGATGGATCTTCAGACACTGGCTGTGATACAATATCTCAGTGGGAAGCAGAACCTATCCTGGCTTTCTACTAAAGAAGGAGAAAGCAGAAAGACTCAAAACAGTGACTAAAAATTCAATGTAGACTTTTGCAACCTTCTCCATTCCCACACACCAGCCTTGGGACTGATGGAAAAACAACATTGCTGGACTGGAAAATTAAAAAAAAAAAAAAAGGGGGGGAGGGGAAAGAAAATATTTCACATCTGGCTTCAAGATATATTTAAAAATAAAGTTTGAACCCCCAGACAGCGAGACTGAAGTAAAATACTGACTCCCTTCCTCCTGCACTCAAATTGGGAGCTATTGATGGCTTAAAGACCTTGTCTTAATTTTCTCCATGACTAATCTATTCAGTTTTCACTTAAGGAACCCTCAGTGGCATAATGAGACAGCTGTTGCCTTCTATCCCTCCCCCACCTCCCCCAGCTAGGAAATTAAATTTAAAACCACTGCTTGAAATAGGCCTGGAACCGTCTCATCTCCTCCCGAGCTGCTCTGGGAGCATCTCACCCCTCAGTGCAGGTGTCAGGTCAATCAAAACCCACCCGGCTCTTCAGGTCTGCCCAACTCAGTGATTTTTAAGGAAATATATGAAACATCTCGATCGCTGTGGGCTGTGGGTTGGGCTTATTTGTTGTTTGTTTGTTTCTAAGTGGTAATGGGCTTGCATTGGGATTTTAAAATAGATTATGGGATACTGGACTTGATGATACCAGACTAGTCTTAAGGAAGATTTTTTTATGATGAGAAACCTTAAAGGTCATCTTATTCTAACACCTTCCACCAGCCCAGGTTGCTCCAAGCCTTGTCCAACCTGGTCTTGGACACTTCCAGGGATGGGACAGCCACAGCTTCTCTGGGCAACTTGTGCCAGGGTCTCACCGCCCTCACAGCCAAGAATTCCTTCCCAATATTTCATCTAACCCTGCCCTCTGTCAATGTGAAGACATTCCCCCTTGTCCTAGCATTCCATCCCTTGTCCAAAGTCACTCTCCAGCTCTCCTGGAGCCACTTTAGACCCTGGAAGGATTTGCCACAGCACAGGCTTGCTTTTTATGGTTATCTCCTCCCCAGTTGTCCCTTTGTAGTTAATGTCCTTCCCCATTTTACCATATATGTGTGAGGATTTGCATACTCCTCCTGAGTTTCACCCCATTTCCAGAATCTTCTCCTTCAACCCTATATAAGCCTGATTCACCCTCAATAAAGTGCCATTCCTGTTTCATCCCCATCTGGAATGTGCCTCTCCTTCTGTGCCTCCAAGGGTCTTGACAGTCCAGCATTCCCCAGATCCTCCCAATAACTCTGGCAACACCAAGGCCTGCTTCAGAGACCCCAGGCAGCAGGATAATCTGCTCTCCCAGGATAACACATCATGGGAAAAAATAACAAATAACTTTCTCTCTGATTTTTTTTTACCTGTCAGTTAACTATATTATATCAAGAAGGGACCCAAAGTAAGCTCAGCAGAAGCTCCAGCTCCGTGGACAGCTGTATTCCAAAGATACACCAGACATTGCATTGCATATTTTCATGCCATATTCTTACTGATCAACTCCTTCCTTATGCCACACCTTTATGGCATATCCTTATGGCATATGGAAAGGGTCGGTTAATATTGCAGAACATCTGGCATTGCAATCATATAAATCATTGCAACCATGATTTACCTGGAAGGTCACCATATCTCTAAAAGGACACAGAGGAGGTTTGGGGGGAAACATAAGAAGGATTAACTTCCTGAGAAATGTCTTCTGCAAATAGAGCCAATGAAATTACACTTTGGTGTATCAGAAAGGGGAGGAAAGGGCACAGACAAGAGGATGCACGTAAAATGAGGGAGGTAGGCTAAGAATGGCTCTCTGTCTCACAGGACAAGAATGAGACAGATATTCAATGCAAAGGAAATCTTTTGTCTTCCAAAGTGTAATTAGACTGAGGGACTCATTTCCATAAGATGTCAATGAGGCCAGGAACTCAGCCAGACGCAGAGATGGCTTGGACATTTATGAGGATAACCTGAACATCTGAAGTTGTAACAGCTAATGTTAAAAAAGCGTCTCAAGAGGGATCTGACATCCCGTGTTTCAGACTTTAAATTAATCTCTTAGTTATTAGGAGGATAACTCATTATGGGGCAACTATTTTCCCTCTGTCTTGGAGTGCACCAACACTTTGAACCTCCTGCCAATGCCCACAGCCAGAAGTAGTGTCCTGCATTACACAGAACAAATCCCTGAGTTCTGGGAGAATCCCTGTGTCACAGGGGACAAGAAATCCCTTAATTATGTATATTTGATTATCTAGCTCAGATACAAAAGTGGAAGGCAAACCCTGCACAGGAAGGTAAGATCCTGAAGCTCCCAACTCATGGTTTTTTGTATCCTGGGGGTTGTTCACTCCTGATTTCCCCATGTGGTGAAGCCTTAGGGCTTGGCCAGGACAGCAAGGATGGATCTGTGACCCCCAGCCCACAAGGAACACATCACTTCACCTTGGTCATCCTGTTGTCTGCCCTGTTTTGGGTACCCAGGAGCTCTCACTCACCCAGTCCTTCCAGCCACGAGGAAGCACCGACCATCTCTGCCTTTATTCTGTTTCTGCATTGCCATCCCAAATACTTTCATTCCAATTTTAAAGGTTTATGGCTTGAGACAGGGAACTACCTGGTGTGGATTTTGTGAATAAATCAGCCAGTGAGTCACTGCTCTAAACAGGGATTTTACAGCTCAGGAATTTGAAGGCCAGTGACTCTCACTTCCAAAATCTGCTCCATTGAATGGAAATCAGCTTCCTCATTAAAATGTGTTAATCACTTGCCTCCTTCAAACCTGGAGCAGTTCTTTCACCCCGGGATTGAGGTGACCCTGGGTTTGTCAATGACATCCCCTCTTTGGTAGGAGGGAGCAGGGATGTTCACGGTCTGAGGTTTTCTGGTGTTCCCCAGGTGATTTTAAGCAGCAAAATATTCCCTGGAATGAGAGCGATCTGTGGTAAGGCTGCTTTATGTTCAAACATCCCACATTCCAGGTTATCTGAATCCATCAAGAGTTGGGATTTCATTCTCCAGGTTTCCTCTTGGCAGTCCTCTATCCAAGGACCTGATCCAAGCACAAAGCCCCTGAGAGCTTTACAGCGCCAAGGAGCAATTTTTGATGAACTGCCCATTTCCCAGTGGAAAAGGCCACAAGGCCAAATCTTTGCTTAGATGATGGGAATCTTTAGATGTATCCCAGTTACAGAAAAATGAAAATGTCCTTTAGATCAGGGTAACTAATCCTGCTTATGCTGTAAAGCCCTGGATGAACAGTTGATTCTACTTTCTCATCAGATCCTAATCTGACATGCTGATAATGAAGAAAGGGAGGAGGAATCACAAGGAGGAAATCAGGAAGAAAGCTGTGTCATCTGGGAGGGGTGGGGGATTTGCAGGGGACAAGGGGAAGGGGAGAATGGGAGGGAGCTTTAAAATGGACAAGCTTTAAAATGAAATTGAATATTAGGAGGTGGAAAATCTAATGGAGACAGGCTGCACTGAAAGTGATACAAGCTGGGGATGGAGACAGACAAAGAATGACAGCAGATCAGTTTAAGCATGAAAGAATAGAGAGGAAAAGAATAATAATGTTGGCTTGTAAAGCTGAAATCAGATTATAGTTTCCTCCAGTGAATTAACTCTCCTGTAATGTAGTGCAGGGGGCTTTACAGAGCTGGTGTGATTTCCCTGTTGGGTGGCATTGGGACATTAAACTGACATGTGTGTGTTTGTGTGATTATAACCCTGTCCATGCGTATGTTAAATCTCTCAGAGAGCACCCATGCGTGAGACCCGCTCCGTATATTGCTGTGGGGAGTGAGATGTTAAATGTGTTTGGGGTTTGGAGGAAGCCATGCAGTGAAATGGGGGTGTGGATGTGTTTTTATGAGGCTGCAATAGTAAATGTCACTGTGTGTTTATGTCAGGCAGAGTCCCTCTAAAGTCTCAGCGCTTCTCCTCAGGATGGGGCTGACAAGGAGCCACTTGCAGCTGGATATTCCAAGGACTCAAGAAGTTGCTGGCCCGCTCCCCAGCAGGTGAGGTGACCCAGCACTAGGATGGAGGAGGCAGCTGGAGATGGATGATGTGAGAGCTCAAAGCTTTTGTGTTCCTCACCCAAAGGACTGAAGAGAGTTGGAGATGTGATAGGGGCACTGGGGGTTCCGTCTTACAGCCACAGCATCCTCTCCTTCACGGAGATTTGGCTGGGGAAGAAGAGCCTGGATGGGACCCAGCATCATTTTTTTTCCTCAACCATAGTCACAGCGCCAACTGTGTCCAGTCTTCAGGTTCTTGTTTCTCCAGCTCTCTGGGATCCCTGCTCAGGCTGAGAGTGGGATGAAGTCCAGCTCAATAGGAAGCTTTCCTTATCTCCCTCCTGCCAAATGTTCTCAATTGCTACCCTGTGGACAAGACTTGCCAGTGAATCCTGCCCAAGCAGGCTCCTGTATACCTCGATATTATCAATTACCTGAGCTCTGCCAGAGGTTATTTGTTACAAGGGGACATGTAGAAGCTCTCATCTTCGTGAGACCTCATAGAATCCTTCTCCCTGGGGTTCCCAAACCATCAGGTGTGAATAGGAAACTGTATAAATCCAAGAGGAAAAGAGGAGAGGGAGTTACGGACTAAGAGAAAAACAAATACAGGGGTGCTCAAAGAGCTGGACTGAACGCTCCATAAGGAGTAAGAATATAATCTAGGATGCTACAGAAATGACTGGGAAGACATGAGATGCAGTATATAAAATCATGAATGTCAAGGAAAGGATGAGTGGATACCGGTTGCTCATGGCCTTTTCCATGCAGGAACTTGGTGGTCCCAGAGAAGGTATAATCAAGTTGTGGAATTTCTTGCCACAGATGCATAGTTGGTGCTTAAAGTTAACAAGGGTTCAGGGAAGAGCAGAAAAGTTCAAATCAAAATCCAGCCAGTGTTATTATTAAATTCATAGAGAACATCCTGAAGTCCCTGAGTCTCACATGGCTGGAGGCAGGGAAAGTACCAGGGAGGAAACGCCACAAACCCCTGCTTTGTCCTTATGCATAATGCATGTGCCTGTAGCTACTTTTGGAGCCAGTGAGTTTGGAGGGACAACCTGTAGAGGCCACCTTGAAAACTCAGTCGCACAGATTGTGACTACCCAGAATATCTAGGCAGGGTCTAATACGTTCCCCTTCTTCCCTGAGCAGACAGGACCTCAGCTGCCCAAGCACACCTGGGCAGGTGTCTGACACATACCTTAGAGGTACAAGGTGGTCAGGGAGCAGGAAAGACTTGCAGCAAAGTAAATCTAACTGGAGAGGCTGAAAGTGGTGTCTAAGTACTGCAGAGAACCACAGAGTCATCACAGAATCACAGAATGGTTTGGATCGGAAGGGACCTTAAAGATCAGCTCATTCCAACCCTCCTTGTCATGGGGAGGGACACGTTCCACTATCCCAGGTTGCTTCAGGCCCCATCCAACCTGGCCTTAGACACTTCCAGGGATTCAGAGGCAGCCACAGCTTCTCTGGGCAACCTGTGCCAGGGCCTGCCCTCCCTCACAGGGAAGAATTTCTTCCTAAAATGTAATATGAATCTCCTGCCTTCTAGTTTTCAGCCATTCCCCTTTGTCCTACCACCATCTGCTCATGTAAAAAGCTTCTCCCCCTCTTTTTTAGAAGCCCCCTTTAAGTACTGAAAGGAAAAATCTGGTATGTCTGAGAAGGGTTAGAGCTGTAGCTTTTCCTTGTCAGATCAAGACTGTGTGAGCTTGAGTGGTGTGACATCATTTGAAACCAGAGCGAGGCTTGGCTTTTGCCCACAGCAGCACAGATTCTGGATGGCAAAGAGAAGATGTGACTCCTGCAGTGTCTCACCTGTGCCTTCTTTGTGGCCCCTGTCTCTTCTGTATTCAAGGCACAAAGCAATCCCCAGAGTGCTTTAGATAAGGGCAGGCCCATCCATACCTTCCTGACACTGTGTTGTGATACAATGACATGCCCAATCCAACTTGCTTCAGCAGCAGCTGGACATTATCCCTGAGAAATGTATTGTCCTCTGCAGAAGCCGTGGGATAATTAACCCTGTCATTTGTGGTTATATGGAGTACTTTGTTCCACCAGCCCGAGGCTCAGGGCTTTGACATTGCTTCTTTTTGGTCATTTCCTCCCAGACCCCTCTATCTGCCGGGAAACAAGCTGATAAATTACACCCTGCTAACCACTCTCTGCATTTGTGCAGCACCTTGCAAAAAAGTTATCACTGGAGGAGCTGCAGATGATGCTGAACTTCAATTAGGCCCCAAATTAGTTGTGCAGGGTGACATTTTCCAATCATGCAACATTAGCATCCTCCCTAATTATGAAAATGTAAAGCTAACTTCTGTTTCATAATAAATTAGGCTTGTTCTCTCGGTATCTAAAACACACAAGCACTCACACGGTGCAATTTCAGCCAGGGCTTCTCTCCCTGTTTTGCTGATGCTCTTGAACAGACTCAACCACAACCTCCCTGTCCTTTAAAGGTCAGGCATGATGGGAATGTGTCTGATAACTTAGAAGAGGAAGGAAAATTATCAAAAAAGCAGGAAAATACACTGAAGAAAAAAGGATTTATCATCCTGTTTGATCTGGTGGGCACAGCCTTAGACATTGTCACAGCACCCAGCATCCTTCTCCAAGGAGGGAGAAGGGCCAGGAGGAAACTTGCCATCCTGTCCTGCCTCCATTGAGCTTTTCCACCTCTGGATTACTCTGGCCACTTGTCCAACCCTGAGAGAGGTATTGGAGCCTTCCCTCTATGACAGTGCTGGCAAATATTGCAGCTGTGCTGTGACATACCTGATCCCATCTATTCCCAACATATCCAGGCAGCAGAGCACGCAGGTAAAAGGACATAAGAAAAAAAGAAGGGACAACCAGAGCAACCTTTTGCATCAAACAACAGTTTTTGTAAACACCAAAATTACTCAAGAATTGGAAAAAAAGAAGACAGATATTCTTTGCACAGTCAGAAGAATTAAAAGGAAGTTCCTTCTTGGAGCCTTTCCACAATGGTTGGGGAATGTGTCTCTGTTTAAGAGACCACTTACAGATGTCTCTTTGTAGATTATGCTGGAAAAGGGATGAGGAACTACCTGGCTCTTGCCAAACAAGTTTTGGAGCGCTTTGTGTGTTCTGTGGAGAGCAGCAGACATTGTGTGTTGAAGGCAAGTCAAGTCACCTTTTTACCTGCTGTAAGGAGGGGCTGAGCCACCCCTTCAACCCTCTTCACCTCCCAGGCTATTCTGTGTCACTAAAAATAAGGGGCCCTCTACAAACAGCCTGGAAACAGATGGATTTTCATCCTGGCTGTGTTTATGTTGTTGAATTAGTCGGTCCAAGTAATGCTAAAGGTTCCTGAAAAACAAGGCATCTAATTATTGCATCTCTGCATCAGAAATAATGGGAAGCTGCAGAGAGTGGCTGACAAGCAGGTAAATAATGGACTAACAAGCAGGATGGCTGGAATCTGTCACGGTGCTAATGAAGGTCAGGATGAGACACCTGCATATTTCAGAGGATGAGATGTGTGCGTCTGAAGATGCCCAGATGTGACATTTAAAGACAGATCATAAACTATGTGCAATCACTGCTGAGAACTGGAGCCTGGGATTGCAGAGGATCTGTGGGTAAAAGAATTAAAACAGTTTAAGAACTGAAAGTAGAAAAGGCTTGGAGTCAGTGTAGAAGCTGGAGAACCAGTAGCCTCTCTGGAGTGGCAAGATTAATCCAAGGAAGCAGCTGAATCTGCAGTGCAGCCCTCACAGTGTGGTCAAAATTTTCCAAAAACTGGAGAAAAAGAGACAGCACTCAGCTTGCCATCCAGGGAAAGGGGAGCAGCTGAAGCAGAGAAGGGGATTTGCAGGATCCTTTTCTACAGAGTAACCTAATTCACCATGAGCACACTGCAGAGGCACTTAAATAGGGCAAGGGAAAGCACTGTGTAAGCAAACTCTCTGCAAAGCCCAGGGAATGCTGGAGAGCAAAGGCAGGGCTGCACAGAGAGTGGTCTGGAAACTGCAGCTCCTCTGCTTTCGGCTGCAGTTTTCATCTGAAGGCTCATTTATTGCTGCAAAAGCAAAAAAAAAANAAAAAAAAAAAGCCAAAAAAAAATCAGGCTACTTTGGTTCAGGAATCATTTGAAAGCTAAGCCTCCTCTTTAGGAGCCCAGGATGTGAAAAGGGAAATGTCCTCCCCAAAACTACTTGTAAAAGTACTAGAGAGGGTGTTGGACAAACCCCATGGTCCTTGTGGTTTTGCTGGGCAATGAATATCTGGGTTGTGGGCTGTTCCCAGCACAGCCACAGCTCTCAGTGCTCTTTCTCAGTCAAAAACCATATCATGCAGTAATAAAGCAAGAAAACAGCAGCAAGAAGGGGAAAAACATTTGTTCCCCTCAGACAACAGGAAGTTTCCCCTGCCTGTTCTTTTCCCATGCTCTAAATAATCCGATTTTTATCTGCCACAGTGCTTTTCTGAAATTTTATTTCCCCCCCCCCCCCCAATCAATTCAATTGCAGCGACAAGCACTTTGAATAATGAGTTTGTTTTCGGGGTTGAAGGGTTTTGCTTGTTCATCCTGGCTTTGGAAAGAGCTGCCTTTGTGTTTGCAATGCCAAGAGGGAGCTGGAGCTGCAAAGCACCGCTAGGAAGGATCAATACTTTAAATGCATTAACACTGGTGAGTTCCAAATGAAGTTAGTGGCTGCTGAGCATCACTGATTTCACAGTAAGTCTCAGTTCACTTGGTTAATTTCTCTGAAGGATCAATGCCACAGCTGATGGTTACTGAAGTTTCTTCCTTCACCAAGCACAAGGGGGTTTTGAAATGAACTCTACGGGGGATCACAAACCAAGTCGTCCGTGTAAGTAAGAGGAGCATGGGTAATTCTCCTAATCTGTCAAGACCAGCACGGCAAAGACATGAATCATAAAAGCTGAACTAAACCAGCTTCACATTCTGGATCGGAATTTCACAGTTCTTCTCATTATATGGGGTCAATCAAAAGCGCCGGGTCCAACCTCGCCAAAGCTCTCCAGGAAAACTGGACTTGAAAGCCACGACTTCTACACAAGCAGAATGCAAATTTTGTGTGCAGTTCTTGCAATATTGTGACTTTAAGTATCTAAGACTTTTTAGGCAATCTCATGGAGATGCTGGAAACTGGTATCTTTATACACATGGATCATTTTTTTTCCGCTGGGCTTGAAGTTTCTCTCACAGAAGTAAGCTGTCCGTAATGGGCAGTGTTTGATTCCCAATCCAAGCAGGATAGAGAAGGGATGGATACAGGGGTGGAGAGTGCAGGCAAAGGTTTAAGAGGAGATGGAGGAATGCATGTCAGGAACAGAGAGAGAGCTGAGGACTGGAGGGAAAGAAGAGGCAACAAAGCAACCAAAGTGGAGAAATTTCATCTGGTGGGACAGAAACCCGGGAAACACCAGTAGGAAAAATGGAGGACAGAAGAATTCATTCCCTTTTAAGGGTATTTATGAATGTGAGCCTCACCAAGGCTCAAGGAAACCAGGAACTCAATGTGATGAATTGCATTTGGAACTATGAGATAATTAAGCTATTCTCGACTTTCTGAAGGAGGGCCTGACTCCAGTACTCCCAGTTGAGCTGTGGGGGCTCCATCATAGCTCTACATTAACCATGAGTTTAGGTCTCAGTCCTTTAAAGAACAGGAAAGCATAGCACAGAATTCCAGCTGAATTTAGGGCCCTAAAGGCATAAGTCTGTACCCACCATACCTCCCCTGTGAGGTACCTGAAGAACTTTTCAAGTTCATTTTCCTACAGAAACAGAAACAGGAACAGAGCAATGGAAGTGTTCATCTACAGCTGACCTAGATACAAAGTCTTGTCATCATGTTGTTTTGTTTTTTTTTATTATTTTTTGCTGCTAATTGTCAAAACTTCAAGCAGACAAAAGTCCTGGCATTACCTCGAGGCAATTACTACCTTGCCTCAACCTTCATATCATTGCCTTGTCATAAGAAATACCTTTGTTTCTTATTTGTAACCGTGGTTGTCGCTGCCCCATCTCTGAAAGTGTCCCAGGCCAGGTTGGATGGGGCTCTGAGCAACCTGGTCTGGTGGAAGATGTCCCTGTCCATGGCAGGGGTTTGGAACAAGGTGATTTTTGAGGTCCCTTCCAACCCAAAGCATTCTGTGATTTCCAACTCCAACGCATACAAATGTTATGGGGCAGGTCCCTTCCAAAAAACCCGTATTTAAATAATAACTGAGTTTTCCATACTTTGATTTGCTGGAAATGGTATTTCAGAGCCTTCTGTCCCACTGCATGAAGCCCTGGAACATACTTGCTTCCTTTTTCAAGCAGGAGACAAGAATCACAAGTAATCTTGTGATCCCTGAAAGGTGGTGGATCTTTAAATAGAGTCGTTTGATGTACTTGAAATTTCTTGACTGAAACAAAAAGGGGAAAAAAAAAAAAGAGAGAGACTTTTCTATGTATATTTTCACAGAAACCCCCTCCCCCCCAACAAACCACAAAACACATCCTGTATTTTGGGATAGGTGGCCTTAGCTTAAAAGAAGTATAATGAGGCTTGTGCTAAAATTGGAGAGCTGTCAACACTGTGTTCTTGCTATACATTAAAAGTCACTTAGGAAAGAGAAGGGTCCAAGTCTGTTTTTGTGTACGCACAGAACAGGTGGGAAATTTGCAAATTGCTGACAACGCGTTCAAATCTGACAAAAAAAAATAAATAAAAAAGACAAAGTTAAGGTTTTGGCACCCCCCAAAAAAAGTTTGCATTTGCCTTCCCTTTCTCTCATTTCTGAGAAGTGGAGAGTATATGTCAGATTCTTGTTTTCTGACACTGCTATTAGAAGATTCTCAATCTAAAAGGGAAAATACATTGTATTACCATCAGATCAGTTATACTAAAGCCTTTACTCATAGGCTCTTAGACTCATAGATCCATAGAATGGTTTGGATTGGAAAGAACCTTTAAAGACCATTCAGGTCCCACCCCCTGCCTTGGGCAGGGACACCTTCCACTATCCCAGGTTGCTCCAAGCCCCATCCAACCTGACCTTGGATACTTCCAGGGATAGGGCAGCCACAGCTTCCCTGGACACTGTCCAGTGTTTCACAGAGACACTGTTGACTGGACATTTCCATCTACATGACAGGAAGACTTAGGAGTTGACACTCATGAAACAGTTTTCCCAGACAATAAAATCCTTCCTAGAGTTCATTAGCTGGAAGTTGGCTGGCAACCTGAGGATGGAGCCTGTGTGGGGCTGTCTTATCTCTTTCCTGGACGGCCTCGATCCCCACAGAGATGCACAAGGTTTTGGAGAAACCCACAGAGGTTCAGGTCCCGCTGCTGATACCTCCTGGAAACAACAGCCACCGACTAATTTTGTGGGGACACGTCTCCTTTCATCACTTTGGAGTTTGGCACCTGGAGACCTCAGTGAGTATCTCCCTTTTTACTTCTATATTCTTTCTGCCATTGATGCAGGGGAATGAAAAGGAGCAGGTTTGCACCAGCAAGAAGAAAGCCTGCAGGTGCCGAGAAGATAAGCACTGCAGGGTCTGAAAGGCTCAGCGCTTGCTTACCAGCTGTTAATTAAACAAAGCATGCTGAGATGTTACAAAAGTACCTCCAGTGCCCCCTAATGCTCTTCCTAACTAATGGTGTAAGCATGAAAGAGGGGACAGGGCATTTTTAAAGTCCCCAAAATCAAGTCCTAGGTCCTCTGAGTTGTACCAGCCAAGTCCTCAGTCTTGTCTGACCCCTTTTAATTAATATCATCCAACAGAATCATTGGAAAGCATTGTTGGGTTTTTTTCTTCAAGAAAAGATACATGACTTATTTTTTGAAACAGGTAATCTTAATTTCTCTGGGGTAATTACTGCAATACAGGCTGAGGCAAAGTAGCTGAAGTACTTTTATGTCATCACAGGAACAATGCTAATTCAGAAACCTATTAAAAGTGACAGGGACAGGACGAGTTCAGCCTCCTCCATCCTTCACAGCTTTACACTTCCTTAAATTCTTTCCCATGGGTGCTGTATATCCTCGATGAACTAGGAGGAATTTTGTATCAGCCCGGCCTGACCAACACTGAAAAGTCATCCTTCCTTATTTTCCAGGCCATCAGCAAAAGAACACATGCCCATCTATTTTTGGTTACATGATGTTTCCCACACACTCACCACAGCCTCCCTCGAAATTCATGGAGCACAAAGCTGAGGAGGAACATCTGAGGGAGCTGTGGGGGGCTCAGCCTGGGGAAAAGGAAGCTCAAGGGGACCTTTTCACTCTCTACAAGTCTCTGAAAAGAGGTTGTAGCCAAGTGGGGGTCCGGCTCTTCTCCCAGGGAACAAGGGACAGGACAAAAGAAAACAGGCTCTGGTTGCACCAGGGGAGGTTTAGGTTGGATATTAGGCAAAAATTCTACACTGAAAGACATACCAAGCATTGCCTGGAAAAGTGGTGGAGTCACCACCCCTGGAAGTGTTCAACAAACATGTGGACGTGGCACTTGAGGACCTGGTTTAATGGTGAACGTGGTGGTGGTGCTGCTTGACAGGTGGACTAGATGATTGTAAAGGGTTTTTTCCCATCCTTAACAATCCTATGATTTAAATACCTGCTGAAATGGAGTAGTGCCACAAAGTTCAGACACTTAACTATTACAGATTTAAATTTCTTGAATGCTCTGCTCATATTTTACAGCCCTTTCTCCACTTCCCTATGGACAACAATCCTCAACATGCAATGTATTAATGCTTGTAAGTAAAACCAACTGATTATACCCTGGATCAGCATCTGACAGAGAAACTAAATAGACCTCTTTAGCAACTGGATAGCCTTATATTTCACTGGTATTGATCTAGTGAAGCTGAAGTGTTATTTTGGCCATATTTCTGCCTGCAAAAATCTTTGATGCCATGCAAAATTACTCAGCAGCCAGGGTGTGAATTACAGTCTATAGCCATTAGCAGACTCCAGTGTTAGAAAAGATTTGTCCCAACCCTCTAAAAATGGCACATGGGGTCCCAATTCTATTCATATTAATCTAAATCAGGAAAAATCGCTCTCTCTGTAGAATGTGTTTCTTCATAAGTAGAAAGGACTGGAATCAGATCTCCAGCAATAACTGCAAGACTGGAACAGTTTACCCAGAGAAGTTGTGGATGCCCCATCCCTGGAAGTGTTCAAGGTCAGATAGGACAGGGCTTGGAGCAACCTGGTCTAGTGAAAGGTGTCCCTGTCCACAGCAGGGGCTTGGAATGAGATGATCTTTAAGGTATCTTCCTATTCTATTCTATTCTATTCTATTCTATTCTATTCTATTCTATTCTATTCTATTCTATTCTATTCTATTCTATTCTATTCTATTCTATTCTATTCCACCCTTTGTCATCCAGGATTTCATCCATGTGCAGACAATTTTCCTTACCCAACACCAAACACAGGACAGTTGTTTGAACACACAGTTCACACAGAAGCAACATACACTTTTATTTCCTACCCAGATCCAGACACTGAAAAAAACATAACACAGAGCGGCTGTTCAGTCCTATTTGAAACAAATTCTTGACAAATCGAGTTCTTTGACCCCCTTTAGCAGTGGAAGTGAGCACCTCATACCTTCCTGTACCTCCCAACCCTCAGCGTCCCCACTCCCAGACACTGGACAGGGCTGTGTCAGGAGTGACACATGGATGAACTGATGCTGGACAGGAAGAGAAAGCCAGGGAAATAGGAGAGGTAGGCAGAGCTGTAGGACGAACACAAGCACTTCCAAAAGAAACAAAGGAGTACAGCAGGGATGGGACCATCCAGGAAGGCAGGTGAGAAGATGGTGGGTTTGGCCCTGTCATCTGGTTTTCACCTGGACTTACGTGCCGCCAGGTAAGAGCTGAACAGTTTTGGTTAGATGCTGGCTCAAAAAGAGGACAAGGAAGAGTAAAATCTTCATTTCATGACATCTCAACTTTATTTGCTCTTTGCTCCATCCTCACTGCAGTGAAGAGGGAGTTTGGCTGGATAAAGAAGAAGAAACACTACAAGTGTCAGGCAAGTCTGGGCTCGGGATGGGGTAACCCCACGCTGCTCCCTTCAAAGGAGGGAGGACAAAAAAAGGCAGAAAGGTGAGCAACCCCACAGAAACCTTCAGGACTCTGGAAGAAGGCAATCCTGGTGGGTCATTAAACAGGGCTGTGGCGTGGGGTGGAAAAGCCTTTTTAAAAAGCAGCCACTCCTTTCCCACACCTGTGAACAGGGGCGATGGCATTGACCTTCCTTTGGAAAAGCACACAGGGATTTAAGGATGGAAAGTGCTGCTTCAGCACTGCTATTTTTATTCCAAGGGAGCGCTTCAGAGGCAAAAGGGGTTTTAGTACTTTTTTTAATTCCTTTTTTTTTTACACCTGTTCATCCAAGTGCACTGAGGGAATTGGGCTCTGCTCCTTTCTGGGCTGTGTAAAGCAGCACGTGTCACACCTGTGCCTCTGTGTCACACATGACAGTGCTTTGACTGGCCAAAGAACCCACCTAAGAAGGGTGGGAACAAATTAGAAAAGGTCCAGCCGAGCTGGCCTAAGCTTTTGGGATGGTGCAGTGTTACTCTCGTCTCTTTGAAGTGAGGAGGGGATCTTTAGAAGGATTTAGAGAATTTAGTTGCTCTGTTAGCCCTTGGCAAGGTCTTCCCTGAGTCCTGGCCACTTCTCACTTGGAATTCTCTTAGTTCTGCCTTTCCTGTCAGGGGTCAGAGAGCAAAACCAAGGGACTGAGACATCACAGGAGAGGCTGCTCCCTTCAGGTTTCCAGCCCAATTTTATGCTGATTCAAAGATATGATTTTTTTTTTTTAAATAATAATTAGCTGCAACTTTTATCTGAACTGAGCCTCAGGCACTCCAGAATTTGTCCCATTTCTACTATGGAGTCATGGGGTTTATTTCTCCTGTGGCCTGTTACAAATTCAGATCATATATAACTGGGTTTTAGCCTGAAATGACCTGACCTGAGTTCATCAGGATTTTGCCTTCTCCCTAGAGCCAGGTGGATCAGGAAAGCACCACGCAGGCTACATATGCAAGGTGCATCCTGCAGAGACTGGGAAAGCAAAGCACTCCTTTACCCTACAGTTGCTTTCTCCTCCCTGCTTTAGGTGATATCCACTGCTCCTTAAAATATTTAACTGGAGGAAATAATTTGTTTCCCTCAATCTGTTTATAGACAGAGGAGAATACTTTTTTAATTTTAGAGAAATCAGTCCGTTTTTCCCTGCAGCAGCTACTGTGTGCTTTATATTAGAGAGAGATTGATAAGTCTCTAGCACGGCACTCCCAGCTCATCTCTGAAGCACTAAACACCCACTCACTCCAGAGCTGGTCCCTCTGGCTGCTCCCTACAGAACAAGGGAATATTTCCAAGGCTGGGGATGGCAAAGGAATACACTTGTGGCTACAGCCAGAGCAGGGTTTGTCTCCTCTCACTTGTAGGAGAGTGGAAAAGATGAGTCATGGGGGTTGACTGGGGGTTGTGTGGAAACTAATCAGGTTTTGGAGAGGACAAACTTTGGGAGAATGTCCTAATCCATTCAAACTGTCCTGAAATCTCGGGTCCTGTCTGATCATGGCAATCCTCCTGGCTGCAATCAGGAATGCTCATCCAGTTTTACCCTTGGCAAGAGGATCCCTGCTGAGCCCTCAGGCCAGAGGAGAGAAAGGATTTGGGCTGTCAGGCAATTTATCCTCCTCTTGCATCAGGATGTTGGTTCATCAACCAACTCAAAAGCATTAAAGATGTTGCTGGGAGGATAAATCGGAGTGGAATGTGGGGGAACAGAGGGAACTGTCCCCTGTAAAGCTCTCATCGGTCTGAGCAGGAGCTAAAACACTCTGCAAAACATGCAGACTTTGTGGAATCCCTTAAAAAAGGGAGGGGATGCAATCCTAGGCTGGAAGCTTCTAGCATGGGAATGGGCACTCCTGGGGCTGTCCATTTGTTTGTAGAGAATAAACAAGTGGCTGAGGAGGAAGCTGGAAGGATCTTTGTGTCCAGAGCTGGCAAATCCAGCTCATCCTGTGTCAAATGGGTTCAGAGGAACACCACACCAGGAATTCTGCACTACACCCCCAACCCTGCAGTGTTACAGAGGGGTGGGGAGGAGGGGGAAGAGAGAGAAAACGCAGAGAGAAGCACTGCTACCAGAGCTGGCATTTTAATATTGAAAGGTTGTGAAATCTAATAAGAGCTACAAGGGAGGTTGATGTATTTTTTCCTCATGCTAGGATGAAATTGGGATTCAATAAGTAAATGTGACAAAATATGCAATTTCCCATAGATTTCATGCAGCAGGGAGCTTCCTGTGTAATAACCTCAAACCAGGGTTTTTTTCCTTGCCCCAACAAAGATCTCTTGCCTCCATCTTATCTGAATAATAGTTCACCCCCACAAAGTACAGCCTGCCACTTTAGCTGTGCCTTATCGCTGCCTGTTGGTACATGGTGAACAAAAGTAGATTTTTTCCCCCATAAATGATATTTTTCTGCTTCTTCCTGTGAGAAATAAGCCTGAACTGTGAATTCATGAGGGAAGAGTAATTCTTAGTTGGCTTAGGTCTCTTTTATGGTGCTGAGGTGTAAAGAGCCTTTGAAGTGTGTTTCATTAAGACCTTCTCGGAGACGCCTTTTACTTTCAAGACCATATTGACCATTGTAAAGATGATGGGAAAACTGCAGCAAACCTGTTCCCATCCTCTGGGAAGAAACCCTTACCCAGATGGAAACTTCTAAGTGGGATCACCTGTTGGACATAGGCTCATGGCCTTGACCCACACGGTCTAACTCTGGAATTGGATCTAATTCTAAGGTTTGTCTTGCTTTGAATGGGAAGGTTGGACCAGGTGACCTTCAGAGCTCCCTTGCCACCTCAATTATTTTATGCCTTTGTGCATAGTTGTGCTTTAAAGCCCCTGGTGTGAAGGGAGGTGTGTGTAAATAAAGGGCACAGGGACATAATCACAAGTCCTCATTTTCACCTATTGTTGCCTGTCAGCAGTAATGGCCTGTCCCTGTACCCTTCCCCTTCCCCAAACCTGCAGAGTGAGCTTCTCCCATGAACTCTTCACATGCCCTTAACTCCCTGTTTGCTGCAAAAAATAAAATGCTCTTTCTTAACCTACTAACTGAGCTTTATTCCTACACATGCCCCTGCCAGGACCTGAAGCACGTTAGCTTGGGTTGCTGCCCCATCCTAATGATCTGAAGCAGCAAAGTTAAAAAGGATTATTAATCAATAAACAATCTCACATTAATCAAACACATCTTGCTTTGCAGCTGAGGGGAGGCAGGAGAGCACAGGCAGGAGGTCTCAGCAGCCCACAGGAACTTCTTGAGCTGCCCAACACTTTGATTGCTTGGCGTGGTGAGACTGAGAGCACCCTTCCTCCCTCCAACCCCAGGAGCTCTCATTGCCGGCTTTGGAAGCACATCCAGCACCAAAGGATACTCAGGGCAGCTAAAAACCACCTCCTTCCCTCTCTGCCCCAGGTACGGCGCCAGCACAGCAGGGAATTAAATCCCCGTCACCGACAGGTTTGAAAACGGCCGTAATAAAACGTGCGTAATGACACCCTCCCTCTGTCCCCACCGTCACAAGGCTCAGTCTTTGTTATTTGATTTGATTTTGTCCTATCACTTCCACGCTGGGTATGTGATGATTTTCTTGTTGTGCAGTGTTGCTGTGCCTGCCCCAGGGAGGCCGAGGTTTTAGAGGACGGTGCTGGAGAGGCGAGTGAGTGGCTTTTTCTTCGGCTTTGCTCCAGCCACGCTCAATTGAAAGGGAAACCCACCAAAGCAGTTAGCTAATAATGGAGCTCTAAAGGCAACCCTGCATAATTAAAACTGCTGGTAACGCTGTCCAATGGGAGAAGGGTCAGACTTGGATCCAGCATCTCTCTCCTCCTAACGCTTGGCTTGAATTCCAGCTGGAAATTTAATGGCCCATCTGATTCAATGGAACTTCTTGTCACTGCCAGTTAACTGGAGTTGATATCAAGATAACAGCTTATGAGCAGTTTCTGTGTGGTCCTGATCACTGATATTGATTTCAATAAGGTGTGGGCTGGGTCCTTGACACTCTAATTCTGAAATCAATGGAGCTGGGGCGATTCACTCCGCCTCAGCGCCAGGGAAATCAGGTACATGCCTTTAACAATAAACCAGCCATTAAAATTATTTGTGCAGTTCTTTAGGGAGCTCTGGCAGGCAAAGCAGAGATCCTGCAGATGTAGATAATATGCCAGGCAAGTGAAAACTCGGAGCAAAGGGATGGGAGGAAGGGAATTTACTGATTCTCCCTCAAAGCACTGTCAGGTGTGTTTATTGAAGGGCAATGAGCAAGACAGGCAAGAATCCCTTCCTGGGGGATGCAAGCACTCCGACAGCAGAGCATTCCCATTCATTTGGGATGGAGATGTAGGGTCAAAGTGGCCTTGAGTTGTGAGTCCTCCATGATTATTCACAGCATATTGAACGTATCATTGATAATGATATCCCATCCCCAGCCCAAACCTTCCCCGGAATGCAGCAAATAAAGCAGAAGATGTTTAGGAGATGGGACAGCAGGTAAGGAGGGAGCTGGAGAAGCATCTGCCAGGGCTGGTGGAGCCCTGTGGAGTGATCCATTCTGCAGCTGGAATGAAAATACATGATCCCTAACTGAAGTAGAGCCTTGGGTGGGTGAATGGCACCAAGGAAGGGCTCTCTCCATAAAAGCTCTTTTCCCTTTCATCTGGTTCAGGAGAAAGCGTGATGCCTTCAAAAATGAGTCTGAGCCCCTGCTCCATGGGTGAGGTGAAAGCAAACCCGATTGTGGAGTGATGCCTGGCGTAGGGCTGGTACTTGTTACCAGAGAACCCCCATCCAGAACTCCCCCAAAAATGACCCTTATTGAGGGCATCAGCACAACGAAGACAGAAACCTCCTGCACTGAAGCCTTGGAGACATTTCTTTTCTGACACCCGAGCACACAGTGATAGTTGCCCGCAAAGGAAATACCTTGCTACGACCGAAACCACTCCCCTCACCCTCTGAAGAGGTAAGTGTTAACTCAGAGGTGAGTCTTAATGCTTTCCCCCCACGTTTTTAAGGCAATGAAGTCTGTGGATGCACTAAAGAAACTCCAGCGAGCCCAATGGGCTCAGCTGAGACTTCCAACCTCATTCTTCTCTGCATTTAAGCACTGGGCATTTCTTGCAGGCAGGAAAGTCACACGCAGATCCTGCAGGCAGTGCTGCTCCTTGACCTTGCCTAATTCCTCGTGGACTTGCAGAGACCAGATGTGAACTATCCCAGCGCACAGTTCCTCAAAGAGGGAGTTGTAAATGTTATTATCTATGGTACCCTGCCACATCATTTTTTATCATGACTTATTTCACTCTGCCACTCTTTCGCAATGTCAAGGTCTTAATTAGCTTAACTTGTGAACTGAATTTAAGAATAAAGGACAGCAGACTTTTCACAGGCTTGGCTGGTACTCCGGTAATCCCAAAGCTTCCTCAGAGTTCAGTCCATCGCTCCCTACTCTGGACATGGGTTTCCTCACATGGAGATCTCACTGCCATGCCTGTGCCAGTGCTGCAGCCTAATAAATAAAGCTGAATTTCCCTGAGGTTTGCTTTTTTTCCCACCCTCTCTCCAGGGAACTTGAAATAACTCAGACAACGTGGCCCACGCTGGTGCTGAAGTCAGTATTGATTTATGCAGGTGGGGCATAATGATTGTTTCTTTTGGAATGGCAATAGTCCGGTAGCTGTGAGCATGTGGGAATGCCAGACAGTCATGCTCCATATTTATTTGCTCTCAGTAGCTTCCAGGTCAGCTCAGCTCCACTTGGAAAACAAAAGAAGGGGTTGCTTTTCTCTTGCTCTCCATGTCGGGCATAAATAATCCATCTGTCTATCATTCAGCATCCACCGAGGGAAGAGATTCTGCAGCAGGGACTTCAGCTGCAGTTTGGAGTATAATGTAGAGGTTTTGCTTTCCTCCTGCCTTCCCAGCAGCACAGAGTGCTTGGGAATGTCAGTGAAGAAGAGGACTTGGAGGGGGAAGAGAGAATAAATTCCCAGTTCCCTGAGTGTGCCCGAATCACTGGACCATCTCTCCCGAGTCTGCACTGCAGAAGTGTTTACTGAGCTTTCCAGCTGTGATCTGCAGCTGGACACAAGCACAGCACTGCAACCTCTCTCTTTCTCTCAGAGACCAAATGTGACTCCTTCATAAACTCTCTTTGTTTCTCTGTGCCTTTTCCTGCCCTGATAAATGATCTCCTTTGCTGAGGAATCTGAAATGTTTAACCCACTCTGTCACCATCCCCCTGGAAGGTTTACACATTGTTTACAAACAGACTTTCCCCTGTCACTGCCAAAGTGGTGTCTTTTTCCCGAAGCATCAGACAAGGTGATGCACAGGGAGAGGTGGAGTGACACAGTTAACCACCTTGCCTCGCTCTGTCTGCTCCCCATGGATATGGGAAGCGACACATTTCCAGTAGGTAATTACATGTTGTCATTTCCCTGTGCACCAGCCACTGCTCTGCGAGAAACTCTGAAGTCCCTTGAAACACATTTGAGAGAATTGAGCTGAGGCGAGGGCTGTGAAGGCAGATTATTTCCCTGCAAGCCGGGGGTAGCATTCAAAAGTGTTATTTGGGCAATCCAGAGAGTTTTGTTCAAGGTTCCTCCAAAGATGCAATTCAGGAAAGCAGAACAAGGAGCAAAAACCCTTTGGATTTAAAATTACAGAATCACAGAATTCATTTAGATTGGAAAAGACCTCTGAGATCATCAAGTCCAACCTTTAACTGAGCAGCACCTTGACAACCAGACCATGGCACTGCAATGTTCGGTCATTTCTTGGACACAAAACCACCCAGGATAATAAACCTGATCCAACAGTTAAACCCTAAGTCCCATATTTCACATTTCATGATGCAATCTAGATTTGGCTTTGGTTCTGATTCCCAAGAGGTCCAGGTTATGCCTGGGCTGAACCTTGGCTCCAGATCCTGTGTCTGTCCTCGCATCCAAACCTGGGTATGATCAGATCTCCACAGCCCCATTTAGATCTCCCAGTGAGAGGAAACAGAGCGAGGAGGTGAATGACTGCTCTTTAGAGGAGAAGCAGAAGATGAGTAGCAGGAAAGATGAAGAATTTGGCATGAAACTTGCCATTTGCTGCTCCTTCTCTGAATCCCATGCACTTGTTCTGGGTGACAGTGTCCATATCCATTGTCATTTCATATTTGGGAACATTCCCACAAAAGGATGCTTGTTCACACTAGCCTTCAAGGAATGCTCGGTTTTCCAGCAAACATCCACATATGCATAAAAACAAGGACAGCAGTGTGGAAAAAAACAAAACCAAACCAAACCATTATTCCCTGCTTCTCCTTTGCTTCCCATCTTTCATCTTCCCTCTCTGAACTTTCAGCCACCCACTTGGTAGAGAAAGCATTTTCCATCACTTCCAGCCCTGGGGTGGGAAACAGCAAGGAAAAATTTGGAAACAGCCCACTGGTTTGAAGCGATTTATCCAAACTAGCCAGAGAACAGTCCTGAATAACAATAAGCACTCACCAAGATCAGAATCTGTTCAGGGACAGATGAAAAGAGCTGCATTCATCCCTCTGCAATGAATAATTCAGCCCTCCTGAACTTGGAAAACAGGTTACTTGGTGTTCTTTGCAGAGGAGGAAGAGGAGGCAGATCAGAGGCACTGAGGAGTTTGCAGATGCCACTAGGATGGTTTAGGCAGCCAAGTTAAAGACAGCTGGGAGGTGGTTTGGAGGGGTATGAAATGCAGGATCTTAATGATCTCAGTTGGCCCATTCCAGGATGAACAGGCATAATAAACTAGAAAGCTCCAGCTCAAGTAACCTGAACTGGCTTACACATGGAGAATTGGAGGGAGAAGGTTTCAGGGCTGGAGTTACTGCAATCAATCCAATAAGGATTGTGCCAGAGAAGACAAGGGGAATTTTCTGCCTTTTAAGCTGAGGGGAAAGCACAGCTCTACAGAATAAGACAAGAATAAGCTCTACACACAAGACAGGCTTTTGAAGACATAAAACAGTATGTTTTCCGTAGCTCTGCTGCTCACATCTTTAAGCACAGGATTTCAGCAGTCCCTGCTTTCATTAAACAAGGAGCGTTATTTCCAGCGGTGACAGCTTCAGATTCCCTAATTTTCTTTTGGAAGTGGAATTCCCTTCTCTGCACAAGCTCGATGCTGTTTCACAGCGCCAGGCTCATCACCTCAATTCTCCTGAGCTTTGGCAGATGGAATTAGGATACAGCAGTACTGCAGCAAGACTGCAGATGGTTTCAAACAACTGACTTCAGCACCAAAATGCGCACAATTCCCGTTTTAAATGGAGCTGGCTTCCCTGGGGAATTTGCCTGGCTCTCCTAGGAACTGCAGTGAGAGGGAAAGACACTCTAAAAGCCCAGGGCTAATAAAGGGCACTAGGAGCAACTTGCCCTTTCTGCCAGAGTAAAGCCACAATGGGGGAGAAAGTGCCATGAGGTTTCTCCATCTGCAAATTTCACTGAAATGCACCCAAACTCTTGGCTATTTCCAGAGGCAGAAGTATCCTTATACGTGTTTTTCCAGAAAATAGCACCGTTATAGATTTCCTCACTGAAAGCCAGGTAGGTACAGTAGAAATAATAACACTAATAGAAAAATAAAAGTAGCAATTGTAGCAGCAATAATAATGCTTGAAACTACAGTCTTTGTTCAGGGAACTGGTCCAGATTGCAGGGGGAAAGGGTGGGAGTCTTCTTGAAGCCGGATTTGGTTTTGATCAGACCCACTGGGGCTGCCTGAAAGAAAGGGGCCAGAGCAACAGCGGGAGCATCTGGGAAGGAGGTGAGAACTGTCTCCTCAAACACCGATTGTAGTGATGCTTTGTTTAAAAAGATAAAGATACATGAATTAGATATTAGGAAGGAATTCTTGGCTGTGAGAGTGGTGAGACCCTGGCACAGGTTGTCCAGAGAAGTTGTGGATGCCCCATCCCTGGAAGTGTCCAAGGCCAGGCTGGACAGGGCTTGGAGCAACCTGGTCTAGTGGAAGTTGTTCCTGCCCAAGGCACGGGGTGGAACTCAATAATCTTTGAGGTCTCTTTGAACCCAAACCATTCTGATTCTATATTCCTATGATAAATACAATAAGGAAACAAGGACAATGAGGAAAATCTCCAAAGATTTCCCTCAAAAGAAGACAGCAGAAACCATAAGAACTATTCACGGGATTAATGAATCAGAATTTTGAGAAACCTTTTATTTTTTATTTTTGTGACTCTGTCCTAAGTTTCACACACAGTTCAGGGGCTGGTGAAGGTCTCCATTTGCTTGTGGCTATGGGGAGCTTCCAGGTGCCTGTAGGACCATGGTGGGATATCAACTGGGGCTGGGAATTTCCTTATCCTTAGGTCAGTGTCCTTGTAGAAAGTTGCTGCCCTCTGTGATGTGGCCGGGGCTTGCATTCCTGTGACACAGCTACACCATTAAAGTGAGAAGAAACAATAGAAATATTGTTTCAATAATGATGATGATGATGATAATAATAATAATAATTCCACCTGACAGTGCTGGGGAGGGAAATAAAGTAGCTGTAGCAGCAATTTAAGGAACAGAAGCACAGCAAAGGTTAAAAGCGACTTTAAAGCAGCTGGTCCTACACACTGCTCAGTTTTAAAGATTCATGCTGCTTCCTGTTGATGAGATTTGTGAGTTTCAAGGCTAAATTCTAGAAGAAAAACGCTTTCCAAATTGACCTGAGGCAATATTTCACACCTTCGGAATTAAAGACATGTGCAGTGTCAAGCCCTGCATCCACAAACAGCTCACAGGGCTGAGGATGTTTCTGCATGAACTGCAAGACTTGAGTCTTTGTTTCCCTGAAACAGCACAGGTTACCTGGAGGGGTTGTGGAATCTCCATCCCTGGAGATGATCAGAAGCTGTCTGGAGATGATTTTGGGTAGCTGGCTCTGAGTGGCCTTGTACGACCAGGGAGGTTGGACCAAGGGACCTCCCCAGAGGTCCCCTCCAACCTCAACCAGTCCGCGATTTGGTAAAGCTGTGTGAGAAATTATTTTCTACCCTGCAAGGATTCAAAAGAATTCCGTGGGGGTGAATTCAAACTCCTTAAATTTTGTTCCTGAAAAGCTTCCTCTCTTCCCTCTGTCACTGTTCAAGTGCTCTCCTGGCATTTGCAAAGCCAAATGTTGTGTCCCTGCCGTGCCAGTTACAGAACAAGGGAATCTTCCCATCGTAGGCACGTCCTGGGGATTGGTCCCCTGCTAGAGCCCTTCCTTTTTGTAGGAACTATCAAAGGTTTCTGCTGGTTCATGCCCCTGAATCTCCACCATCACAGTGAGTGGGTTCATGAGGCTATTGTCTCTCCTGGAGCATGGGAAAATAGTTGACTCTGTGAGGAGAAATTCCCTGTTGGCACAGCTGTGGATCCTTCCCTGCTAAAGAGAGTTGAGATAAAATGTTTTTTGAAGTAAAATAACTTCCCTGAAACATCCTTGGGCAGCTCCTGGGCTCTGTGAAGGCTGGGGCAGAGAAGGAAGGGGTGACCATAGGCCAAAGGAGAGGGATTTAAGCCTGGGTGGGAATGACATTGCAAGACTCTGGGAAAGGCAGGGCTTCCCTGGACAATCAACTGAGCAAAACATGCAGAGAAAGGATTTACAGAAAAGCAAAACACTGCCCCAGGGGTTTGGGGGGCTGGCATCCTGATGATCCCTGATGCATCATGAAGATGCCACCCTGTCACCTCTCACTGCTCCCTCTGCTCCTTCCCATGCCTCCAAACCCACAGGTGGCTCCGTGTGTCCTGCTCTCAGTGCTGATACCAGACCACAGATGTGATTTTAGAAGTAAAATAAACACCTGGGCACCCCTCCCCAGGACAAGAGATGCCCACCAGTGGTGGAGGGTTCTGCATTGGCAGCAAAAAAAACTTGGGAACAGCCCCTTCTTGACTTTTCCTGGAGGCTGAGAAGGTCTGACTTCCTGCAGCGTGAAACTGTAAAACTCCAGAATCCAGAGCAGATGCCGTGCAAAGATACCAAAGTTACTGAGGCCACGACACAGAGCAATAAATCACAGGGCATTGATGATTTGGTGATCTTTATGACGTAAAATCCCTCCTCCTCCCTCCCCCCCATCCTGTCCACGTGACTTGGGGCAGAAGCAGCCCACTGCATTTTTGGAAATGGAATCACCAGGGACAGCAGCAATTCCGATCTCCAAGCAGATGGAGAGGGGAATCTTGTAACTGGAGCACACGGGCACACTCCACATTTGCTTTTGCAGGCACAAGGTGTTGCAACGTGCCCTTTCCTCCCTCTTCTGCCGTTCAGCTCATGCCAAAAAAAAAAATAAAAAATCAGTTAATGCCAAAAAGAAAAGCATCGGATCTGATTCAGTTGACTCCATTCCCTGCCAAGAAGTCTCCCTCGTGGATCTGAAATGGATGTGAGCAATGCCTGCAAGGGGAGGTGCTCTCCGAAACAGCTTCTGTCCTGCAAACTCCTTGCTACAGCACTTTGGAGAGTCATTACTTGCTCCGAAGTCCATTGAGACCCACAGAAATCTTCCCATCTTTTCCAGAGAGTTTAAATCGGCACTGAAAATGAATAATCCCTGAGGGAGAAGTTCGTGGGGGGAAGGCAACTCACCCTGGTGGGAGCTTTGGCACAGCAGATGCTACAGACGGGACCACGGGCGAGTTGGTGAAGGGAAGGGCAAACACGGGAATTGCAAATCCTGGAGCTGAACGGAACCTGGGCAATAAAACGAAATATTCTTGAAACGTGAAGCACACTTTTACTTTTTTCCACAGTCTGTGGTGAACCTGCCTTATGTTTGCAAATGTTCTCCAGGGGAAAGAGGATGTTCTCAGCAGGGTTGGGAGGGTTTCAACAGCAGCAAGGATATGAACGAGAGCAGAAAAAGAGCAGGACCCCCAGCAGTCTCCTTCCCACTTACTCACACATTTGCGGCAGCCACAAGTGAAAATATAATCACAACTCCCAGGCAAAATCATTCCTTTTCACCAAATTTCACTCTTGGACCACAAGCCATTAGTTCTCCAAAACTGAACTGATGAAACTTCCATAGAGGCAGAAGTTCTCATAAAAAGCATCTATTACCCCATAAAAATAGGGTCAGGTTGTTTGACAGGACCCCCCTCTCCACTCCTTCCCCAGTGAGCAACACTGGCTTCTGACGCCAGCTGCACTTGACATTATTTCAACATTTCAGTACATTTCTGTTTTCATTTTTCATCACCTTTTGGCTGAAATTCTCCAGGCCCAGCCAGTTCAAAGTAAACAGTCTGAGGAAACGAGAACAACAACAGCAACAAAAAATATATCCCAGGCTACTCATTTATTTAGAATTATATGATCCCAAAATTAAATAAGAGCCTCCTCCAAATAAATGATTTTGATTTAAACAGACAGGGATGTTGAAAGGGGGAGACCCGTAGTTTTGAAAGGAGCTTAGATGCAGAATTATATTTTCCTGAGGAAAATGGGCCTGACCTGGGCAATGCTTCTTATGTAAAGGTCATCCCACAAGGACACAACAGTTGTGCCCATTGCCAAACATGGATGAGGGATAATAATAAAGATATACTAACGAATAATAAAGATATACTAAAGAATAATAAAGGATATGCTAAAGGATAATAAAGATATAGCTTTTGTCCCAGCGAAGCGTGGCCAAATAATTACTCAGAAATTAGAAAGTGAAAGAGGTAAAGTCTCCCACACCACTTTTGCTCTGACTTATTAAGGGAGCCCATCTTATACTGGAGGTTTATTTATAGACATCAGACACAGCTTATGGAAACACAATCAGCAGGTCATGTTATAGATGGGTCGAGAAAGATATCAAAAAACTCTGCCCTTTCTTTCCTGGGATCCAGGATGTTCATCCACCTTCTGAGCTTATTTCCCACCTGCTACTCATTGTTTGTGAGGTCAGCCCTGGAAGTTCAACACCTGCCTCTGGCCCAACCTCTTTTCACTGACACCCATGGCCAGCTACACCCTCCTGACTCACTGTTCATTGTGGTATTACGTCCATAAAAAGGACATAATGCCTCGAAGGAGCAAACTGCGCTCTGCAAACTGCTCAAAAGGATACTAAATCCCAAGATGTTCACCCATGTGTAGACCTGCTGATAAACGAGATTAGAAATGATGTGGCTCTTCCCTGAAACCCACCCTAAGCTCCCATCTTTCCTAGCAATCAACCGCTCCCATTCTTTTTTAGCAGGATAAATGGTCACGGAGGGAAATGTTGAATGAAAGCCATCCCTGCTGGAGGACTCTGGGCACAGGATGGCAGAAGGTGCTGGTTTTAGCTGGGTCACAGTTAATTTTCTTAATTTAGGGCATGTTCTAATTTTGGAGGTGTGCCACTCCCAAAGCTCAGGAGTGTGTGTACATATCATTGAGCTGTGTTTTGTCATAGAAGGATAGAAGCATGGACTGGGTTGGGTTGGAAGGGACCTTAAAAACCATCTCATTCCAAACCCCTACCATGGGCAGCGACACCTTCCACTATCCCATGTTGCTCCAAGCCCCATCCAACCTGGTCAACCTGTGCATCCTTTAAGTGCTCTCCTGTAGCAAGCAGGATAGCACATTTGAAGGAGATTTGTGGTGGTCAACCTCTCCAGCTGCCACAGCCACCATTCTCTGCTTCTGTTTCTTCCAAGATGAGCCGCAGCTCTGCATGGAAATCTATTCCACCTCCTTCAGGCCCCAGCCGTAGGCACAGCTGGGATAAAGCAACGCAAGGTGCTAAATCTGCCATGTGAGAGCACTGTGCTCAAGGTTGTGCTGGTTTCCAGTTCCCATCGTCCCAGGAGATGGCAGGAGGTGAAGTGGCTTTGCCAAAGCAGCCCGATAAACCAGTGGCAGCTTTGGGAATGAATCCTGGTTTCATCTCTTGGCTTCAGAGACAAGAAGAGCCTGTTGAAAACATGGTGTCCTCTACTCTCACTGACAGATTTGCCTCCCCAAAGAGAGGAATTTAGACCTTTACAGGCAAAACTGGCTCAAAAATGCAGTGATTTAGCTCTCAGCTGGATCACAGACTTGCAGAGCATGGAACAACAGAAAAACAAACAAACAAAAAAATTGCGTCTATTGCCAACCTTCCTTTGTGGGAAGAAATAAATTTGGGCATGTTAGGGCATGGGGCTGTCAGAGGGAAGACATTTCCTTCCCAAATCCCACACAGAGGGTTTCAATCTTGCTTTAGGGCAAGAGGTCTGGTGAACTGGACTTTTTTTTCACAGCTACCAAAGTGGTTTTGCTGTGCCCATAATTTAGTTCCCAAATTAAGAACAAATAAAAATGAAGGAGTGTGGAAGTGCCCTGGGGGAGCGTGTGGTTTGTGTCTGTGTTAATATTGGCCCAGACAAACCCCAAAGAGTCCAGGGAAACCTTGGGGCTGCCACAGGGGCAGAATGAATCTGTCAGCTGCTCATATCACACTCTTATCCCCCTGCACACGCACATGGCTCACACAGCACTTGATGGATGGGATGATTTGAAGCTTTTGACAGGAGCTTTTTGTTGTGGGGGGAAAAAATTGGGGTTTTTCAGCAAGTTGCAGATAAATGAGCAGAGTTTACTCGAGTGCGGAGAATGCAGAAGGCAAGGGAGCCAGTGATTTGTGAGGTGAACAGCAAATGCAAGGGACTGGTTTTAAAATTGAGCTATGGAGCCACAGAGCAAATGTGGCCTTCAACTCCTTTAATGGGAATGGGATGGGATGAAAGAGGAGAGGAGAGGAGAGGAGAGGAGAGGAGAGACCTCACTTCATCCTTCCAGTACTTAAAAGAGGCTCATGAAAAAAGAGGAAGAGTGACATTTTGCTCTGCCGAAGACTGACAGGACAAGAGGCAATGGTTTTAAACTAATAGAGCAGAGATTTAGATGAGATGTCAGGAAGAAATTCTTCCCTGTCAGGGTGGGGAGGCCCTGGCACAGGTTGCCCAGAGAAGCTGTGGATGCCCCATGCCTGGAAGTGTCCAAGGCCAGGTTGGATGTGGCTTGGAGCAACCTGGGCTAGTGGAAGATGTCCCTGCCCATGGCTGGGGGTGAAACTAGATGGTCTTTAAGATCCTTTCCAACCCAAACCCTTGCATGATTCCATAACTCTATGACTGTGACACTTCCCACATTTACAGCTTCAAGACAGTCCCACAGCAGGAAATGTTCCCTGAGTAGGAATCCCCTGCTCCCCTCACCACCTGTTCCATGGGATGCTGCATGTGGGTTCTGGAACAGGGCATGGTCCTACCACCCCACAATCCTGCCATGTGGAGCTTCACCCACGGACTCAGCTGGACTGCAGCTACTTCCAGCAGTGAAATAAAGCTGATTTTAAGTGAAATGCATAGGGCTGAAGAAGGCTGTGAGGGTCCAGGCCAGCTCATGGTCAGCACCTCTGTGAGGACAGGTAGATCAGAGAGAGAAACCATCCGCTTTATGCAGGGTGAGGTGGAGCCAGGAGTTTCTCATAGAGGCTGGAGGATTTATCTTCTAGATGTGTGACCTCCAGGGTAGGTCCAAAAGTGACATTTGGGGTGGAAGAAACCCATCACTGAAACCTCCACCACAGGATTTGTTATGCTTAACAGGAGGAAGTTGAAGGAAGGACACAAAGGACAGCTGAAAGAAGAGAAGGTAATATGGTGACTTCATTTAAGTATTGCAGGGGTGATGCAAGGAACGTATTAATGTCATCGAAATATTGACACTGGGCTGAAAATCTAAAAACCAACCTAAGATGTTTCATGGTCTGTTAAATCACATGATGAAAGGCACTTCAAACAACAACAAAAAAGATTTTTTTTTATGAAGGAGCATTGTTCACCAAGAAAACAGACTAAGAACAAATGAAATTATTACAACAGGATGGAAAATAGCTAATAATAATAATAAAAATAATAAATCCTGCAGTTAGATTTTCACAGCCTAATTATTCACAGTGTTAGTCACTAATGGCCTGAGACATCCCCATCACAGATAACACAAACAGTCAGGAGAAATGTGACTGGAGATAAATGGCTTGGATTACAAATAATGTTAAGTAGGGAATATATTTGAGTTCTTTCATACCCCCAATCTGTGACTCTCAAAGAACTTAATGAATCCATGTGACCCTTTGGTGGCAGATGATTTTGGTCACCTTAAAATGCTGCATTTGTGAATTAATTGGGCAAAATATCCAATGATCCCCCAATTTCTGGCTATTAAATGCTTTGCCCTCCATAATCTCCAGATGAAAATGCCACAATTCTCTGACCTTGGACTGGAAACTTCTTGAAGGACCTGGCAAAGCTTCAGGTTCTATCAGGTTTTCAGAGCAATGGTTCAAACATTTTCACGCTATTTGTGTGAGTCTGTGAAGTTCTTTAGTCTCTGAGTACTTAGGCTCATAGGGGATTTTATGGTTTGCTCACAGAAGAAGAGAATGAGAAGTTTGTCATCACCCTGGAAGGTCCAGGTTCAAATTCCTTACACCTGATTCAAGCCCAGAAACTTATTTTATACTTTTCTTTTTGGAAGTTGGACAGCTATAGCCTTTACTATTTCACATTTTTAAAATGTATTCTTTGCTTGTTGTCGAGAATCTTAGAAAGAGCTGAAGCTTGATATCAAAATGATTTGATATATTAATTTTCTTGATAACTCAGGTATTTGCCTTGGAAAGGTCAAAAAAGATCTCTGACCTAAAGTGATAAGCTAATAGAGTTTGTGTTCTGACTTTAGAGAAAGGGGGGGAAAGAGAGGAGAAAATCATAAATATATTCATGCCTTCAATCCACTCCAAATGATTGAACTCCCCCAGGTTTGTGAAAAACAGAGTGCAAAGGAATTCTTAGATTTCCTGGTAAGCAAATCATTCATTAATAAAGAACACTTCATTGTGCATAGAAACACCTTCTGTTTGATTCTTTACAACACAGAAGCATCATCAACTGCCTGGCATGGAACGTTGGAAAGGTCAAGATTAGCATTAATCATATTTTGGAATGCTGATAAAGGGTATTTTTGCTGCTAGCCAAAAAAAAATTAAATAAATAAAATTAAAAAAAAAAGTTTAAAAAAAACCCTGAGCAAATTGCCAGCACATTATTCAAAGCAAGAGAAAAACAATTTCCAACTGATTTAGAAGCAGAAAACCTGATCCTCTGCTGATTGGCAAGCAGTTATTATTGCTCTTCGTTATTGGGGCGCCGGTAGCCGGAGGATGCAGCGCCATGACGAACACCGTGTGCACCTTCTGCAGTGCAAAGTTCCTTGCCTGGACAACCCAAGCCAAGCTGGGAGGAGAAGGAAGGAGCAGAGGGGTGCCGTGACCTGCTCAGGGTTACTCCATGGGCCAGCAGAAGATGTGGCAGCACGGTCCCAGTCTCTCCAGTCCGATTCCAACAGGCATGTGCTGGGCTTGCAGGGGCAGGTGTTGAGCTCTGGCTCTGAGCACACCCCATTTGACACCACAGTATATTATTTGTATATTTATGTCTATTCTGTGCCATCCTGCTTTGTCCCTGACGAAGAGGATACGCAGTGCCAGAAGAAAGAGCCACTTGAGCTTTGTCACAACCATCCACACACCAGGCTGTTGTTGAAGAGAGCACCATTTTGAGATCTAAACACTTCACCTTCTACAGAGCTCGAGTTCCAGCTTTCTTCATATCATTCACCTGAGAGTTTGTCTTGCTCAGGACAGATTCCCGGTCCAGACTGTCACAGTGGGTCTGCAGAACACTGTGAGTGAGAAGGTTGAACTTGGAATTTCATTCATGGGGGTGAACACAAGATTTGGGTTAGAAAAGTGCTTGCCTCTGATGTTAGGAAAAGTGTGAGAGCTCTCGAGGGAGAGGACAAGAGCAGAGAAACAGGGAACAGAGCAACTGGAAATACAGATGGAGCACAGGGAAAGCTTAGGATTTGGCTGATGGTGGTTCCGAGAATCCCACTGTTCACTCAGCCATTCCCAGCACAGCCACTACGAAATCTAGGGGTGCCTTGGTGGTCAGCAGCAAACCTGATCATCACCTGAGTGTGTCATCACTGAATCTCTGCCTTTCCTCATGGCTGCCTGATTGGGATGGTTGTTGCATCCATAGCAAAAGACATTTCTGGGTGATCCAAGCACATTTGTAGCTACTGTATCACTTTTATCAACAGTGATAATTCAGTAGGTTTGCTTCAACAACTAATGAGAAGTCATACATTCACCAGACCTTCTCTTATTCCTATGTCCGGTCTCCCAAGTCCTGGTTCTTCCTCTGCATCCTCCACGAGACACCATTCTCCAATAGTGACAACAGTTGTGCAAAGCATGGTAAGAATTGTTCATCACCTGCAAAGGAAGACTGGTCTAAATGCAACTGCTGTCACTGGGAAGTGGTTTTTCCTTCTGCCCCACCTGATTGAAGCTGAGAAGTCCTAAGGAAGGGAAAAGGAGGCAATGATGCTTCTTCCATGTCTGGGTTTCTGAGCAAAGGAGAGAAACAGGATCCTGGGGAGACTTGGAAAAGTGACATGACTGTAAAATCCAATCTCCGTCATCATCTTGGCATTATGGAAAGCCACTTTCTCTAGGTACTCTGTCCACCTCCAGACTGAGAGAACTGGGGTTGTTCAGCCTGGAAAAGAGAAGGCTGAATTAGGTGACCTAATTGCAGCCTTAAGAAAGGGGGAGAGACTATTTGTGAGGGCCTGGAGTGACAGGACAAGGGGGAAAGGGTTCACAATGAAAAACAAGGTTTAGATTAGATATTAGGAAAAAAAATCTTTACTTTACAAGTGGCCCAGAGAAGCTGTGGATGCCCCATCCCTGGAAGTGTCCAAGGCCAGGTTGGATGGGCTTGGAGCAATCTGGGATGGTGGGAGGTATCCCTGCCCATGGCAGGGGGTTGGAATCTGATGAGCTTTAAGGTCCCTTCCAACCCAGGCCATTCTATGATTCTATGGCAAAATAAAGCCTGTGGGAAGACAGAGAGATGTGCTGTTGGATTCATGGCACAGACATGATTCTTCCTGTCCACCAGGATTCTGGAGTGGAGGAGACCACTGTTCACCCCTGTGTTATCAGTCTATCATGCTGAACTATATAAAAGCAAAGTTTAAGACAAAACTAGCACATTCCCCTTCCATCTTTATCCTCAGCAAGCTGTGTATGTGTGTCTCCTGTCTCTGCTCCAAAAACCTGGCCCCTCTGCACAGCCCGCTCAGGCAGGGGCTGGGCAGAGCTTTCACCTTGTGACTGATGGAGCCATAGGGCATGTTCCCTTCTCACGTGATGGAGACAGCCAGGCAGTGTGTTTCCCCCTTATTTCAATGCTAACTTACCCGCGGAGCACGGTAACCAGATGTTTTAATTCTGGATAAATTACTTCTTCCTGCAAGAACTGCTGGGGAAAAAAAAAAAAAAAAGAAAAAAAAAGAAAAAAAGCCTGGAGGGGGAAAAACATAGCACAGCTTGTTCAGTGCTGCTTGAAGGAAAGCTGGAATTCTGGGTAATGGTTTTCAGAGGAGGCATGGAGGGGCTGGGGGGGGACCCTAGACAACTTATCTGCTCTGCTGAACAGAAGGAGAATAGGAGAGAGCAGCAAGCAGGATGCCAAAGAGATGGTAAAATATACAACTGCTCTGCAAGGGGCATGGGCTGTGGCTCGGGTAGTGTCAAGGTAAATACAGAAGTTGCTCTGTGTGTGCATGTGTTGCCTGTGGGGCTCCTTAACCAAGGAAATCAGACAGCTCTGTGGCTGCAATCATGGTGGGAGGGTGTCCAGTTCTCATACGTTGACAGGTTTTGCTCCTGATTTCCATTTTTCGGAGAGAAGGGTGGTACTTGGGTTAACACAGGCAGCTCTGGCCGGGCAGTGAGGCCAAACCTGCTCCTGCAACAGGCATGGAGTGGCTCTGGTTGTTGCTCCTTGGATATGGAAATCCACACCCCGCTGTGCCTAACCTATGCAGGATGAGGGTTTTGCTGTTGCTCTGGGGAAGAACACTGAGCTGTTTAGTTTGGAACCGCAGGAGCTGATGATGCTCTTGCTCCTGGAAGTTTGGGGTTCACTTCCCAGCAAATGGAAAGATGGTAATGCTTGCAAAATGGAAAATATCCCTCTGACTCGAACAGTGGGAGGCATCAACCCTTGGGCAAAGCCCTCACTTTGGAACGTGACTGGAGTGCCTGAACTGGGACCACTGATGTCCTGTTATTCCTAATGTTTGATGAGGGGAGGGGGAGATTCCAGAGGGGGGTTGGAACATCTTCTCACAGCACGTTGCTCTCTTCAGTGTCACCCGAGGCATCTCGTGGCAGGGTTTCTGCTAATGTCAGGCTGAAAAAGTGGTTCTTAGAGCAGTTCTGAATATGTTTCATGACCTCCATGCTGGATCCCCGGGAAACAAGGCTGTTAGGCTGTCCATGCCGGCATCACTCTTTGGAAAGAATGTAATTTGCTGCAGAGCAGTAATGGGAAACAGATGAGCTATATAACCCAGTAGGCCATTTATGTTACATTTCTGCAAATGCAGGCTTGAACATACGGTTGTATTTATGTTCTGGGTGTGCAGAAGGGGAAAAAAAAACTCCTAAAACCTAAACCCCTGGTCTTTATCATTTGATTGGCCTGGACACTTTGAGAATAAACATTACACTGTGGAGACAAGAAGGCAAAATTTCTTAATGTCCTGTAGTGTCTAGACCAAAAGCAATAAAGGCTCGTGCTGTCCTGTGCACCTCATTGTAATGACATTATTCAGGGGAGAACCTGTCAGATGGGTTGAAAAATGGAAGCTTCACCTTTTTAAAACTAATTTGATAACTTCATTACCCCATGAGACAGGGAAGTGATTGGAGCCAAGGCATACACTAATGTCTTGTTGAATGCTCTTTGATTTTATTTTTTTTTTTACAGCCACTGGAATCAGTCAGGAGTTCTGTGTTATCTCATTATAATTGTCCCGGGAGAGGTACTTCGATAATTTTTATTACCAATGGGAATGAAAATGTATGTTTTATTTGGTAATTTCATAGTAATGGCTCCAACTCTGTAACAAACTCTCAATGAGCTGAACCATTATTATGTACTCACTTGGAGAACACGGGATGCAGAGATCAGACAGCAAGTGCACTTACTCACACTGGGAACAGGAGCTGCCAAGTCCCTTTCCATGCATTTTAAACAGCAGCAGGGGCAAAAAAGGTTGAGAGGAATAACCACAGCAGTGGCACCGGCCTATTATTCAGTAGTGAAGTGATGTCCAACCTCCAAGACCTCTTCCAGCCTGGCTTTCCCTAATTTCTTCTCCATGGGAGATTGTATCTTAGCTGCAGAAGGGCTGATGTCAGCCCAAATTTTAGCAGCTCTTGACGGTTCACTTTCACTTGTTCCCCGTGTTGATTTGCAATTTATTTGAGCCCCCGGGCTGTCTAACTAGAAATGGTGTTGAGATGACCTTCCATCCTCCTGGCTGTGCTCACCAGCAACCTCAGATGAACCTTCAGGAATTTCTCTGCCCCATCCCTGGAAGCATTCAAGGCCAGATTGGATGGGGCTCTGAGCAACCTGGTCTAGTGGAAAGTGTTCCTGTCTATGGCAGGGTGGTTGGAATAAAACAATTCTAAAGGTCCCTTCCAACCCGAACCATTCTATGATTTTCAGTTTAATACTGGTACTGGTGTCGAACTCCAGTCAATACAGTCTCCTGAGTATTGCTGGACCAGCACAAAGATGATGAAGAGAAGACAATGGTTCATCAACTCTCAAAATACCAAACCCACAGTTTTTCCTATGACATTATTGGGCTGACCAGAAGCAAAAGGTGTCCATATGGCTTGTAGCTAAGCTGGGGTATTCCTGGGAACTGCAAAAAAAAAACCACTCACAGAGAAAAAGTTAAATGAAGAGCTTCTAAACAGAAAGATAACAGCTATTGCTCAAGCCCCTTCTCCTCCTGCTGGAGACTGGGAGAACATATTGGAGAAGTGTCACTCTGTGCCGCCACGTGCCTGCACTGTTCCCCAGGCATCTGCTGCTAGCCACTTTTGGAGGCAGAAAGCTTTGTCTGACCCTCTACAGCCCATCTTATGCTCATATCATTCATGGAGCAACACAGTTTTCCATCTGATAGATAAATGTCTGTCTGCTTCTTCTGCAGTGGCAGGCTGTGCAAGCTCGGAGACCTTCCTCAAAGCCTGGGAGCCACGCACTCAAAATCCTCCTGCCTTCACTCCCTGCCTTTATTATCATTCTGTGTGTTTTCCATGGCAGACATTATATGGTATGGTTGCCCCCAAAGCAATTTGTATGCTCTGACTCAAAAAGAGCCCCAGGCAATAGCTGGCCTGATTTAAGAGAGTGAGAAAAAATTAAATATCTGAGCCTGTCGAGAATCATCCTCTTCTAGATCCAAATATCACTGCCCCCAGATTTTCTTTATTCACACTCTGCTGGAGGTTACCACCTCTCAAGAAATAATCAATTCTCTCATTTCTTGACTTGTTGCAGCTAAAAATACATTTTTTAGTAAAGATCTACTGGTTAGACTGTGCAAACTAAACTCACTCATGATGCAGGTTAGCATAACTGCACTGAAGGCCTCTGTCAGCTGATAGAAGGTGAAATCTGTTATATGAGAGGACAGTCCGCTTTATAGAATAATATATAATAGAATAGAATAGAATAGAATAGAATAGAATAGAATAGAATAGAATAGAATAGAATAGAATAGAAATAGAAACAGGCAGGAAAACAGCCCAGACTCAAGCAGGGCCATATAATCAGATTGCTGAGAGCATGTCTACCCAAGCTTTGAATGTCTCCAAGGATGGAGAGCCCACAACCTCTCTGGGAAGCCCTTTCAAGTGTTTGAACAGTCACACAGGAATTTGTTTTGCCACTGTACCTAAGAAGAATTTCCCATCTGCATTGCCTCAGGTCCTTCCAGTGTCACCTCTCAGAAGACAGACTCCACCTTCTCTACAGGGTCATGGGATATTTGCAGATGGCAAAAATAAGCCCCTAAGTGGTTTTTTTTTGCATTCTGGGCAGACCCAGCTCTCAGCCTTCCTTACGCCGTGTGCTCCAAGACCTTGAACCTCTTGGTGACCCTTCACAGGAATCACTCCACTATGGTCATTCCAGTCTCTGTTGTTCTGGGAAGCCCAGAATTGGACATGGCACTCCAGAAGTTGTCTCGGACGTGCTGTTTGGGGAAAAGAATCACTTCCCTTGACCTACTGGCTAATACTACCCTGTATATAATTTACCACGAGAATGCACTGCTGACTCAAGTGTGACCTCCTGGCTGCCAAAACCCTCTGCTCCTTCTCTGAAAAGCTGCTTCCCAGCCAGCTGGCACCAGCCCACCTCATTGCACAGGGTTATTGAGCGCTAGGCAGGATTTTAATCATGGCTTGAGTGGCAAGAGCAGTTAAGAGCCCTTATATTTCTTTAAGGTCTCTTAATTAAGGGCTAATTCAACTTGGAAAGCTTTGCTTCATCTCTTGAGATCACCTAAGGAGTGGCGTGTCTTGAAGCACAGTGGTGTCCCCAGACCCCACTTCAGCCCCACAGGGCTCACATCAAGTGCTGAGGGAGCTGCTAATTCACTTCACAGGGAGGTTTCCCCACCAAATTGCAAGGGGGACTGCTCAGGTACGTGCTCAATAATGATGTCCCTCAAAGAGAACACGATTTCCCCTCAGCACAACAAATCCATTCCAAGCCATGGAGAGGCGCAGAAATTCCCCCATATTTATCTTCCAACAAGCAGCAATTTTTCACACAGTTGCTATCAGGCACACTGGTTTCTAGCACACAGATGCACTGCTTGCTCAGGAAACCATAAGTGTCAGGGCTGCAGTTAGTTGCAAATTGATTGAATGGAGGTTGCATAAAAAAAAAAAAAGGCTTCCAGAAGTTACAAATTCATTAGGTGGGTTGAGAAAACGTTTTGTGCTTGTTCAACCCCTCCCATCCAAGCTCTCTGGAATGAACCAACAACTGATTTGTCTGTGTATTGAGACATCCCACATTCCCACTATTCACTGAGGGGAATAGCTAAGCCACAGGAAAACATAAAACCATAATGTATCATCCAAAAAGTTAATGTACAGTATCTTGCTCCATCTTGAGCACTCGCCTACCTGCAGAAAGGTGTCCTCGGCATAACTCAAAGAGCTGCCTTTATTCAACAAGGTATTAATGTAAATATGTGAAGAATCCAGATCAGTGTTTGTGCATTTTTCTGGATAACAAACAAAATTGAAAATCTAGAGGACTATTAACCTTGAGCTTTGAGTTGTTTAGTAGCTCACTGCTTGTATCTTCTTCCTTTTGCCTGATGTGGCACATCTCTCAAATAATCTAAGCTTTAAATTATATCCTGAGTTTATTAACCATGACATCAGAGAGAAACTATCTGCTATCATCTTTTGCCTTCCTAAGGCTGAAGATTTCTGCCAAGTCATCTCAAACTCTCTTCTTTTCTATTAAAAATAAACTCCACTGCATTAACTCCACTCCATTAACCTTTTCTCTTGGTTAAAGGTTTCTAAACCACTCCAGGGGCTGCTGCTTCCTCTTGTTTCATCCTGCATGTAATGTGAAGTGAGAATCAGAAACAAGAGGACAGGACAGGGATGGAGAGGCTTTTCAAAGTTTATCAGGAAATACAAAATTTTACACCCACTCATTCAAGTTCTCAGAGTTGGACCAGGATTCATTCTTATCAGGAGGAGGAGTTGAAACTGCTAGAAAAACACAATAAATGGAAATAAAAGTAGGCAGCCATCAGATAAACCATCACAGCTCTGCAAACCCACAAGGGTCAACCCCAGATGCTCAGCATGGCTTGAGGTTCAGCTCCATCAGGTGATGCTCATGCCAGTCTCCTGTAACTCAATTTTTCGTAAGCCTTTTCTCAGTTTAGAGGGGAAAATTGGTCGTTGTTGCTTGTGGGCAATGGAGCTTTAATGTTGTGTCTGTCTTTAGGGTTGGGGTTAGTTCATGGTGTAGAAAGATTGTTCCGTGGATTCACTTTTTCCCCATGTGGATTCAATCCCTCAGGAAACCATCAACTACAGAACATGATGTTTCCAGCCCAGACCCGGCCTGACCATTGTACCTGGAAAATGACTAGATTCTAAGGGAGACTTGTAATTTACATGTTTGCAATAGGCTGATGAATTAAAACATGATAAATTAGCAGCTCAAATGCCTGTGTGCAGTCCTGGCAGCACTTGATGAGGATAATGGGATAGACTGTGGAACCCTCCTGTAGTTTATGGACAGAACTACAGAAGTAAAAAGACTCACAAGATTTGAAGCTGTACAAATGTCATTGTCCTGGAACAAATCACCTCAAGGAAAATTTTGCAAATAACTCTGTAATTATGACCGAGAGGGTTTGGCTTAAAATGTGGTGTGGACTCAGCTGCTCTGAGAACTCAACCTCAGGTTTCACTAAGGGCTTAGAAAGCTGGACCTCAGTTCTCCCGTGGAAAAAGGAAGTGTTACTCTCTTCCTCCTCATCCATAACCCTTTCTGTCTGACTGAGTTAAATATTCAGCCTTAGAGTTGTGCTCCTCTTCTGCTTTGTGTGTGAAGAGCACCTGCCACAGTCTCAGCCAGGACTTTCCTCCCCCACCTTTGGTGCAGTAGGTTCACACACACCCAGGTGACACATAGGGACCGGTCAGAACACCTCACGCGTGCAACATCTGATACACCTCCCATGATCTCACAGCAGGGCTGCCCCTTTTCAGTTGTGACCACCTCATTTCACTCCCCTTTGCACAAAGGAAAACGAGAAACCCTTGATTTCTTCTCTGATGTGCAAGACTTCTGACACAGATTTCTGCCCCGCACCAACACTTATCACTTCACAGCTCTGCAGCAGAGCTCAGTCATTACCGTGGAGTGTCTTGCTGCGTCACTAGTAGACCTTCACTGCCAGACCATCTGGACTGACCCAGGACACAGATGTCCCCGTGCTGCCCTGCTCCTGGTGGCTCCTGGAATCTCTTCTTGGTGGTTAAGCCAAGCCCCAGCTCTCTCCAGCTGCAGCCCTGCTGACAGAGCTCTCCGATGGGAACTTGGTTTGGAAACATTATTGAGGTTTAAGATCAAGACCCAGCAGTTTGCTGTCCAAAGCCATTGAGAGACTTGGTTTGATTTAATGAGAACTTGCTATATTCATTTCAGCAGCACAGGCTCCCTAAAGTGATGATCTGTGTTTTGCCAACAAAAAGGAAGACGACAGTAGACATTTGGGTCTAAAGCTGCCCTTTGATGCAAAGAAAATTCTGCTGGAAAGTTAATCTTATCCTCGCTTCTTTGGAAAACAAAAGTAACATGTTTTGACTTGCAGGGTGATTGATATTTTTTTTCCTCATTAGTTCCTAATCTCTCTTTTAAGTGCTGGGATTCTTCTGTGATAACTCTTGCAGAAATCAATGGCTTGTGGTTTTGGTTACGGAGCTGTTCTCCTTCCTTTTAGGTTTGTTGCTTGAGAGCATCTCTCCCTGGTAATGACTGGGAGATAGCTTTAGTGCCAGAGATCCTCTGAAAATGAAGCAGCAAGGCAGAAATTTGCAGGAATAAAAGGCATCAGCAGAGGCAGCTCTTTAACCGGCAGAGCCCATGCCCACAGCCCACGGAGCACAAAGTCAAAATTTCTTCTCTCCATTCTGAAGCAGAAGTCATGTTTGGACAAAGGATGCATTGTCTGTCTGGGAAGCTTCTGTTCCCTTAAGTTCTTGGGTGAAATCTTTTGGCTCCATCAAACCCAGTGACCAAATCCCTCCCAAGTAGCCTGAAGGGATGTATTTCATCTCTTCTTTCCATGCTGTTTGCTGGTGTTACCTTTGCCATTAAAGAAATTAACAGCTGGGAAACAAAACATCTTTCTGGTTTATTAGCCCAAGACTGGCCTAAATATGCATTTGAGTATAAAATAATAAATCATTGTGTAAGAAGCCTCCAAAAACCAGACTCTGTCATAAGTGGCCAGGACACAGACAGCCAGACAGAACCTGCAGCATCCTCATTTCACTGGGAAAAGTGTCACCTACAAATACTTCCTGTCAGCACTGTTGAAAACCATGCCATGACATTTATGTCACTGCCAGTGATTAGCTAAAGTTGCAAACTCCCCGGCAAGGCATCCACTTTTAAGGTCAGCTGCTGTGAAGATGACTTGTGCCTCCTGTAGAGGCATTAAGGACAGTGTTCTCAGGCAGGACTTGTAAAGCTCATCTGCCCATGTTTGGTTTCCAGTCCATCACTCACCAGAATGGCCCCTCTTAGCTCAGAGGAAAAAGTCAACGATCCTGCAAATTTAGATGGCTAAATTTTATGCAATTGCCCAGGTAGCATTAAAGCAGCTCAATTACCTGGAAATGTGATTGATGGTGGTGATGTGCCCTGGTCACAAGCCTGTGCCTGCTTCCCACACTGCCTGAAGGGTGGAGGGCTCATGCCAGGGGACTGAGCTGCTCCGTTATCCAGAAAATAGGAAGATCAAAGGTTGAATGGGCTTTCCACGCACACCTGCACTCCAAGCCAATGTCTCTACCTTCCCTCCCTCTGGCGCTGCCTTGGAATCATGAAACCACAGAATGGTTTGGGTTGGAAGGACCTTAAAGACCATCCAGTTCCAACCCCCTGCCATGGACAGAGTCACCTTCCACTAGACCAGGTTGCTCAGACCCTCATCCAACCTGACCTTGAACACTTCCAGGGATGGGGCACCTGCAGCTTTTCGCTCAGGCTAAGCTTGACATCTTGAGACTGGACATGCCAGGAAGGGGTTTGAAACTGTTGTTGCCTTTTAGAAAGCAAAGATTTCAAGTATGTTCTCAAACAGCCCGACATAACACTGCAGGGACACTTTGCTCACAGCTATGGAGCGCTGGTGATCTATATTTCATGCTTCTGATGCTCTCTTCAAAAAACTGACAAGCTCATTTTCTGGCTCCTACAAATAATTATTTCAGTTTGGATTCAGCCATTCTCTCTCCCTCTGGCTTCCAACAACGTTTCTAGGATCGTGTCAAATTCACAACTTTCTGTAAATTATAAATTACAGGGTGGTAACACTACACATGTCCATCAATGCCAGTGGGGTCCTTTTTTTTAAACTATGTTTTCATAACTTTTCTTAGAGACTGTTTGGCACCCTCGCAGACACATCCACAGGAATCTGGAAAACAGAAGGATGAAGATCTTTCCCAGGTGAAAGTAAGTCCTTCCAAATGTGTATCCAGAAGGTTTTGGTGAATTTAGACAACTTGCTTGAGTATCACATTCCCCATAATAAACCAGGAAGGAGGTCCCAGAATTCTTACTCTTCACCCCACATTGACAATAGGATCGTAATTACCAGAAGGAGAGTTCAGAAATCTTTCCATTGTTTTCAGAGTTGCTAGTGAGAAACAATTAAAAAAAATACTTCAAACAATTTAAGCAAATTGTGTGTTTGTTTCCTTTAGTTTTACCTCACATTCTCTCTTTCATTTCATCTTTTGCAACACCTAAAACTTTTAAACATCTCCATGTTGGAAAAAATTTATGTTAGAAGACTTACAATTTCACTTTCTTGTTCGTTTGGTTTTTTGCTTGTTTCTTTTGTATTGTTTTGTTTTGGTTGGTTTGGTTTGTTTGTTGTTTTTTTTAAATTTAGCTATTTCCAACAAGAGAAGCAGTTTAAAAACAAAAACCTATTACAATAACATTTTTTAAAAGGGTGGGGAAAGTCAAGACAAGATTACTTCTTGTGCTATGCAGAAAGCAGAAGACTGAGGAAGGAAAAACCAGTCCCTATTACAAAGCTGAAATAATTTTGAAATTTGGAGGCTTTCTGTAATAGGCTGAAGAAGTCTTTGATTGGAAAGGTCATTTTTATTTCCTCAAAAACAGTGGAAAAGAAAGGTGTTGATGAGATAGATAGACAGACATACACACAGAGCCAATTCGGATTTTATACGTACGGTCTCATACTGATTTTGCTGAGGCAAATATTTGTCTGCACTTGGGAGAACCAGACTTTACATTTTAAGACAGGAAAAAAACCAGGGAATCACAATTAAGCAAACCCTCCTGTTGTGTTTCCTTACTGATTTATTTTGCAACGGGCTGCCTTCCGACTCCAGTATTTTATTAGGCAAAAGCAGTAATTCAGCACCACTTTTCCTGTGCCTGAAATCCCAGATTACAGCAGACAAATTCCCTGGCATCCCACTTCAGCCGGTGCTGTGTGATCCCCAGGAGACTCACCAGCCAAGCAAGACACAACCAAGAGCCCCCCCTCCTGCTGCAAACACATTTTTTGTGGGTTTGAGGGCTCCAGGAGGCTGAGTAAATAAGATATTTTTATTCTCTCTTCTGCAACATCTCTGAAAATCAGACCGCGTGGATAACACACAGTAGTCCAGACACGGTCCTCATTTCCCACACAGAGGAATCAAGGAAATGCCTAATGCCTTAATGAGAGATATCTGGGTTTGAAGGTGTTGCCTGTTTTCATCCTTCCTGGAAGGCAACCAGTGTTCCTGGGTCCGGGAGCATCCTGCAGGAGCACAGGAGCAGGAACGTGGAGTCAGCCAAGGGCCATCCTGGCTTCTGCCCCCTCTCTGATGCTGAGGAGCAATGTGTGCCTCAGGAAGCATGTTAGGGACACAACCCCATAACAGAAGTCTTAAAAAGGGAGCTCCGTTACTGTATTTGTGCCCTAAAATGGTGTGTTTTGAGACTTGGAGGGTCAGTCATACAGGGGAAAGAAAGGGGAGGGAGTGAAAAAAAAAAAAAAGGCAGCCTTAAATCTCTGATTTCTTGAGGAAGAAGAGCTCAGTTGTGTCTGCATCTTCCTTTCAAACATCTGTGAAGCACAGTGGCTGATTTTCCCCCAATGTCACTGAGACACAAAACATCTTACAAGTTTTTAAGGAGAAGGAGCAATCAGGGAAAGGAGAGATTGATAAGAAGTGTTTGGTTCACCCCAAGTGAAGTCATACAGTTCTTCTGGAAACCAAACTCCACTTCTGGTGTCATGGGACTACCTGTTTCTGATTAGAAGAGTGTGATTCATCCACACAGAAGCGCTCACACTTTTGTGTTAGGCCAAATGCTCCCCCCTCCTCCCACCTCACTTTTATTTTGCAATCTCTTCTCTTCACTCGAAGTACCCTGGTAGATCTCTGGATGAATATTATTGCAATACACTGCTGCTGCTTATCTATTCATCATCCCTTTTCTGAGACTTATCTGGGGATTTAAAGTCTCCTTGATTGTAATGATCTTCAGGAATTAAGGGTATAAAGGAGATCTTAAAGTCCCCTATGCCTTCGAGGCATTTTTATATCGCAAACTAAAAAAGGAGTAAACATCAATTATGCCAAAGAAAAATGTATCATTAACTCTTCAAATGTCCACCTGGACTTTGATAATGTGGAGTAGAAATTTACAATATCGGGAGCTTGGAGGAAAATTTGGAGGTGTGTTATTCGCATAATCAAGGATTAAGAGGGGACACTTTGAACCTCGGTTGAAGTGACTTGAAGGAGTTTGGCCACACACGTGTGGGAGGCAAAACTGCACAGACACGAATGTTAATTGACCCTCTGTGTGCCAATAACCGTGACTGCAGCTCTGCCCATCCCCCTGACAGCTGGAGCATCCCCTGAGCTCTGGATTTCAGACCACCACTTCCACCACCAGCATCCAAGCACTGGGATGGGAGAGGAAAAACATCGTGTCCTACACTCACTGTCCTCACAAAAAAGGAAAGGTGATCTGCTTGATCACATTTGACCTACTGGTTTATACTGAACCACACGGGGATCCCAGTGAAGGAGCAAGGATCAGGGAGCATTCTCATTCCTCCCCCACTCCTTGGCTGCCCAAAAAGGGGTTTCATCAACAATTGTAGAGCTCACTGCTCCATCCTTCGATGAGATTTGATAAAACAGAAACTGTGAGTGATTCAAAGAACCACACACAGATAGAGTCGTAGAATGGCTTGTGTTGGAAGGAACCTTAAACATCCTCTCATTCCAAACCCCTGCCATGGGCAGGGACACCTTCCACTAGCCCAGGTTGCTCCAAGCCCCATCCAGTCTGGCCTTGGACACTTCCCGGGATGGGGCATCCACAGCTTCTCTGGGCAATCTGTGCTAGGGCCTCACCCCGCCCACAGTCAAGAATATCTTCCTAAAATCTACCCTAAATCTTCCCTTTTAGTTTAAAACCATGCCCCCTTGACCTTTCACTATCTACGTGTGCAAAAAGTTGTTCTCCCTCTTTTATAATCCTCCTTTAGGCACTGGAAGGTGCTCTCAGGACTCCCTGGAGCCTTTTCTTCTCCAGGTGAACACCCCTAGCTCTCCCAGCCCTTGGAGCACCTTCGTGGCTTCCTCTGGTTCCACTCCAACAGCTCTGTGCCTTTCTTGTGCTGAGGATCCTGGATTTGGACACAACACTGAAGCTGGGGTCTCATGAGGGCACAGTAGAGGGGGACAATCAGCTCCCTCGACCTGCTCCCACTCTTCTTCAGTTGCAGCCTAGGATGAAGTTGACTCATGTCTCATCTTTCATCCATCGTTCCTGTTCCCCTGAGTCCTCCAGCCCCTCACTCAGACCCACAAAGCTCCCCTTGCCCCATACATTTAACAAGATCTCAGCATCCAAGATGACCAAATAGCATCACCATTTTTCCTTCCTCGCCCCAGCACAGATGTTCTGCCTCTGTGCAGAACAAGGGCACATCTGGGATGCACTTGTAGAAAAGGAAGCAAGCAGACCCACAACTGCTGGAACTGGTTTTGGAGATGGGGGTGGAAGGGACTATTTCTCTGATTAAATCAGTGGGGAAGCTCCATCAGAGAAAAGCCTGAGCTGAAATGGAAATACCAAACATCTGGTTATCACTGCTTTTAGATATATCCTTGCTCCTTTCTTCCCTCTCAGGAAAAACAAATAATAACTAAACTAAAACAACCGATAACCTCAGGTTTAACACAAGAAGATAGAGAGTTCGTAATTCCTGCCAGATGCTTTGGTGATGGGGTCAGAGATGAGCAGACTCATCTAGAGAGGAGAGATTTGCTTTCTAAGCTGACAGGGCCTGGAGTCCCATAAAAGACCATATGCTCAAGCAGCCACATTGCAAGACACACAACTGGTATCTGGGGGTGTCTCTAATTCTCCTCCCTCTCACTTTTTTCCCTGATGCTTAATCCTGGAAAATAGCATCACCAAAGATTGTTTTCCCTGTTAGCAACCTGAGCCATCACAGTGAGTCAGACACTTCGCATTAAGGTAATAATTAGTAAATTCTGTGCATTGGTAATGCATTTCTAGGTGTGCCAGGAGGACTTTCTCCTGGGAATCTCTCAAAAAATACTGGGAATGAAAACGCTTTAATGCAAAGGAGAGGTCTCGTGACAGTCCCATATGCAAAAGGAAGGTTTTATGGCAGAGTGGTTGATGGCTCTCCAAAGGGGGCTGGTTCCAGGTGGTGACTCACAGGGATGTGAATTATTCTGTCAGGGCTGAGGGAGAGCAATGGCTTTGGCACAAACCGAGGTGCCTGCGTGCCATGGAGGCACACAGCTCCCAGTCCTGCTTCAGTGAGAGGTGCCAGTCTGGGAGCAAGACATTTGGGAGGGTAAAGGTAGGTCTTCTTGTACTTTTCAGTCTTAACAACGTCATACTTGGGAGCACATGAGCACCACTGCATCCTTCTCGTAAATAAACCCATCACAATTTAAACAAGCATTTTCCACACGCCTTCCTCCCCAGGCCCCCACAACTGTGAAGAAGCCCACACCTGCCCTGAAATCCTGAAGGCATGGTCAATTAGTTTGAGCCCCAGTTGATGAAGGACCAGGCTCCCACCAGGAAAGCTTCCCCACCTCCCACTCCTGAACCCTCCTAGGATGCAACAGTTCAGACTGTGAAGGTGCAGGAATCTGTGTTCACTTCCCCACATGGCCCCAATTTCTCAGTGTAACCTCGGTCAGACTGGGGAAACAAAAGGGATAAAAGTCACCCTGCACCTGCTTTATTTATTTAGACAGTTCTCTCCAGCTTTCTCTTCCCACAGGGACAAACAACACCTTTCACACCATGTACCCAGACAAAGCTCGCTCCACCACCATGACACTGAGGTAAACAGGAGTGAAAGATGAGGCAGTGCCAGTATGGACTATGATACTCCAGCACATCACACCTAATCCTTAACACTCCTTAATAAAACCTTCCAGGTTTCCCTTTAGGGTGGATTTTTCTTCCTCCTCAGGGACACCTCGTTATGCTTTTCTTTTTTTTTTCCCTCCCCACACTGCACGAGGTTTCTTTACAATAAGGTCAGGAAAGCAGAGGATTTTTAGCTATTGCTTACTTTACAGACCATTTCTCATTCTTCCTAGCGCTCCTGGTAATACTTACAGAGAGACAAAGCTATTCATCTTAGCACATTCCCAGCCAAGTGTGGTTTGAAGCAGTTCACTGGCACTGTCAGAAGAGATATTACTCGCTATAAAAAGCTGCCTTATTCCCTCAAGTTGCCGTACTCAACGCGTGACCCTTTTTTGCTGAAAGATTGGCACGATGATTGCTTACTTCTAGTCACCTGGAACTCTTCTGGCTGGAAGACATTTTATTGAAAATCACATTGTACCAGTCAATCACCCTCCCACCACCATATGTTGTTCTAGCAGGAGGGAGCCCGGCGAGTCTGTTCCTTGTGCTTGTTAAACTGCAGGTTGGGTGACCTTAGGAGGAACATCATCACCAGACTCTGCGGAGGGATGGTGGGAGCAGCTGGGACAACTTGTCTTGAATGTTTTTCCTTGTAAACTTCGTGGTTGTTCTTCATTGCCCTGTTTTCAGGCAAATCCCCTCTGGCTCACACTTGTTGTCTGGCAGCAGTGACAGCTTTTGTGGTCATTTCCTATGGGTTGACACCTGGGAGATGGTGGGACAGCAAACTGATGGGATGTATTGGTCCTGGAGCTGGGTGAGCACTCACTTTGGAGCCAGCAAACAGAAATGGTGAAGCAGGGGAAGATCAGCCCACTGAGCACCTCAACCCACTCTGGAGCAGCAAAGAGAAGAGCAGAAGCTGGGATGGTCACAACATCTTCCACCAGACCATGATAAGGCTCTTGTTGGAGCAATGGGGACACCTGTGGCAGCCCTAAGGTCCTGAAAAGCAGAGTTATGTGTGCCTGTTCTTCGAAGGAGACAATTTCTGCAATATTTCTGTCACACAGGAGTTTTATAATAAACCCACTCAGTTTATGTCCAAGACAGCTTGAATGTGACAGCAATTCTCCTTGCCTTGACGCAGATTGCAAAGGTGTTGCTTCAGATGTCTCCATCCTTGAAACCAGGACACCTTCCCCATGCACATCCTGCAGGAATGGGGCACCACAGGGCTGTGTGTAGTGAAGGCTCCTGGTTTGCTGCAGTCACCACAGATACGACTTGTAAGATCCACCATGACCTTTACAAGGTGAGTAGAAGTTGCAATTTTTTGTACATGGCAACCTCTCAGCGTGTAGTTTGGGTAAATCGACACACCTTTATCATTCCCATTTAGTCTGGCTTAGGTTTAAGGAAGGGACTACAAACAGCCAGAGTCAGTACTCTCAGGCACATGGTGGGACTGGTGGGGTGTCCTGTGCAGGGCCAGGAGTTGGACTCGATGATCCTTGTGGGTCCTTTCCAGCTCAGTATATTCTATGGCTATGACTAAATATCCACTAACCAGGGTTCTAGAATCCTGCCTGAATCTTGCCACAGCCTTTGCTGAATGTCTTCTTGTTCCCCATGATTTTTTATCTGCTTTTCCCTCCCCTCTGCCCCCTGAGATCTCCCCTCCCATTTCAAATCCTGCAGATGTTTTCACCTACTGGCTGGGGATCACCAGCCCAGTCCTACCCTCGTGCATTCATCACCTCTTGCCCTGTGGCTGTTTCTGAGCCTGAAGAGAGAGCAGGTACCCCTGGAGAAGTTGGAAACCAGCCTGGGGACAGTCATAGGCATTGTTTCCTTGCTGGTTTTACATGCACAGTCACAGAGAGAACTGACAGCCTCGGCCACATGCAAATCACGAATGCACATGCATGTACAAGGAGTCTGAACAGGCAAGTAATTACCTGCAGAAGGGAACAGGGATTTATTTCTGTGCCCAGAGAAGATGGATCTGAGCACCCATGGGCTTTGGAAGGATTTAATAACTCTTCCCTGCTATAGGAATACATGCCCTGTAAAGCCAGCAGTCATTTGAGCTGAGCAGTCACGCAGGCAGTGTGACTTGATTACTGACTTCCCAGGGCTGGTGCACAGACATTATCAGACTGTGTCTGTGCTACTAAATAAAGCAGGACAGAGATCATCTCCTGGTCCAGGGAGCACAGCTCTCTTCCATATAACTAAACTTCTTTTCCCCACACTGGAACAAGGCAGTCCTGCTCATCCTGACTGATGGGATGCCCTTAGCCTGTGTTATCCCTCAAGCCATGCTTGGATATGGAATATGACAGTGCTTAGCTGATTTTCGTCAAAACCAGTGCCACTGGGAAAGCCTGTGGATGGCTGTAAACAGCACTTGGACCTGTGCTCTGGCCCTTTTTAGTTGGCTAGTTTAGGAATAGGTTTGGTGAACACCAGCTCTGCCCTCTTCTCCTGCCTGTCCCTGTCTGGCTGCTCCAGCCTTGGGCTTTCCACAGCTACAGAGCTCCAGCTGTGCCCCCAGATGTGCCTGGTTCTGCATCTCTCAAAGGGGAGATGAGCATACTTGGGGGGAGTAGCCTCAGATCTGTGCACACCTTATTTTTTACTGACCTCTAGAGAGTTTAGATCTCTGAAAAGGTCTTTAGGCAACAGGGAGTCAGCAGCCATCAAGTCCTGTTATACTGCAGTCAAAAGGTGTGACCCTTTCCTGCCTTGTAGGAGCAACAAGTTTCCCAAAAACCTTTTCCTGTTCAATTTGGTGTGTGGTAAGACAGCATCTTTACCATGTTCTTCCATTTAAATTCCACTGAATTCCTTACTTGGAGTGTGCAAGGAGTTGAGTCACCTGCTCCCCAGGGAGATGAGTCTCGTGTACTGCTGCCAGCAGGAAGCACTGGTCACATCTTGGTTCTGCTATTGACTTTCTGACAAAGCTTGGGAAAACAAATCCTTTCCCTCCGCTTCGTAGGGTTTAATTCCTAAGACAACCTTTTCCTTGATGCACTCAGAGTCTTTGGTTACTCTCCAAATAGCACCCAGCACCCACTTTTTTGTGCCTAAGAGTCCTCTACCTTTCTGCAACCAGAACACATCAGCTTATCTTGACTGACACTATTTGGGAATTGCTTAATTTTGGGGGGCGTTTTTGGTTTGTTTGGTTTTTTTTCATAGGCTTGCAGTGAATTCTATTTCCTTGTTCTAAAACACACATAGGAATTCCAGTTCTTATACTCCAATATCCTACTCATTTTAGTTTTGTTATTTCCAGACTTTCAAAAGGGAAGTAAGAAAATTATTTCCACGATACCGAAAGCAACTGCATCATCCTCACGTTTGTTGATAGGAAAGTGCAAACAGACCCAGGCAGCAATGCTTAGAGGCAGGTCTGGCTCTGAAGTCCCTCAAGGAAAAGAGAAGCTGTCTCAGATGTCTTCCCTCCCATCTGCACCACAGAAATTGAGCCAAAGCCTGAGCCTGACCAGCACCTTCATTAGCTGCTCAAATACTGGGTGGTGTAGAGGCACAAAGAGGTTCCTCATTTTGTACTTGGACCCTCAGTCTGTGTTCTTTTGGACAGACTCTTTAAGTTATAGATCAGCTCTGGGGCTGGACCAAGGAAGGTCAGAGAAGGCAGAGAGTGACATTATCTTACTGTGGCAGCTAAAGGAGCCTCTAAGCCACCAGCACGGATCCAACCCACCACACTGACCTTCCTGCCCAGGAGACACAGGGAGCTTGGCCCTGAGCAAAGCAGGAGCTGGGGATGCACATTTACTATTTTAATGCTTGCACAAAAAGTGAAAATATTATTAATGAGTGTAATTTACAAGCAGAGGAGCAGACAAAACCACGCTTACAGCAAGCTGCTGTGCACCTCCTCGGGAGGGCAGGGGAGGAAGCGATGGGTAGATACCAGCTATTGTGTCTGGCTTGCAAGGTTACTTGTTCTGATGGAGGTTCATTTCACATCTATCTGAGAAAACAAATTCCCTTTCAGGCCTTTTCATAATGAAGAATAAAGAGGCTATTGTTACAGAAAGCTAATTGTGCTTTTAAGCCATTTTCTGCAGCCAAGCTCAGTGTGGCTTTGGAGCAGCCGGTGAGCTCGGGCTGCAGAAGGGGCAGTGCAGCCTCCCCTGTGCACCTGTGGCTACAAACAGGGAGATTTATTTGCCCAGGACTGAAAAATCACCATCTGTGACAACTCTTAAGGTTGTCTCAGGAAGTTGCCTTGGTTTTTGTACGGGAGTGTAGGTGAAGCGTCTGTTATTGCCTCAGCAGAAGGGTTGCCACAGTCTGCAGGGACCATCCACTGCTGCACTCAGGTGATCTTCAACTCCAGCTGACACACCAAGTTTTTTTTCCCTTATTTACCCAAGCTCATGCACATTTGGCCTGCTCCGAAGGACATGTAATGGTTAAAAAGCTTACCGTGCTTGATTTTCTTTCCTAAAATTCCATTATATTCTTTAATGTTAGTTGAGCTGAATTATAGTCAGAAATGTTTCAGCCACGTTAGAGTGGTTTTAAGACAATTTAGAGTCAGGAAATGTTACCCAGAGGGAATACAGGAAGAGCAATCATTAAGGATGCTTGTCATTAGACTTTTAACCTTCGTGCTTTCCCTGTCTCTCCCTACCAGGCAGCTCCAGCAAGGATCATTTTTTCTACAGCTTGTTCATTTATCTCTATCTTTCTGGTGTGACTGAAGTCAAACACCAATTAATGCTATTAAAGCAGAGCTGTTATGTAGGTATCTTCAGCAGAAGCATCTTCTCCCTGCTGTCTTTATCCATTTTTTGACTCATAAAATCCCAGCAGTGTTCCTCAGACAAACTTCATTTTCCCAAACTCCATCAGGCAGCCTGGATTGTGTTTTGCTTTTCCTGGTGACCCAGTGTGACAGGTCAGTCTGCTGCCAACTCAGCAAACAGGCCATCTGCCAACTCCCCCTTCAATAGTCTGGCCAGAATCCTAAACTGAGGGTCAGATTCCTCAACATCAAAAGACTGGATTAAAATTGACTAAATAAAGATTCAAAATGATAACATGGGCTTCTTTCATTTACATCCTGAATTTTCTCCACTAGGCTACTCTAGGATATTTTTCTGCCTTCTAGAAACTAGGCAGGACAGACCATGAATCATGGATAAAGCCTAAAAGTCTCTGTCAAACTGAAAAATTTTTTACAAGTTGGTTTTGGGGGTTTTTTTTCCTTATGCAAGGATTATCCCTGAACCACTGGGAATTTCAGAACAAGAGGAGAAGTCTTGAAATACTCACAAGAAAGCCGGTGATGACAACAAGCATGTACTAATAGATTCTTCTCACTTCAGGTTCCTCTTCTGCACTGTTGCCATCAGCAAGTTGTTAGGAAGATGTGAGCACTCCCCATATCATTGCCTGGCAGCACAGTCTCTCATCTCCCTGGGAAGCAGAACCAGCACCTTGGATACTCCATGCACCCCTGTGAACCAGGACCAGCCCCATTTTTCCCGTCACCAGGCATTTGCATGGCTAAAGAGCAGCCCTCCATTAGAAACAGCCCATAGAACGAAGACAGCTTGATATCATTGCCCTGGAAATTTCTCCAGGGTTTTCTACCACGCTCTGGTCATTATTCTTCTTCCCCTTCTTGTATGATGCTTTGGCTTCCAAGATGTGCATTTCCGGACTGGCAGGTCAGGTTGAATGGGTGCCAATCCATCTGATGTCAAAGCTGAGGTTCTCCAGGTGTTTTGGAAAAGTCTATCTGACTCTTTCAGGCCTTTTCAATCACTTCTGGTCTCTGAGTGGTGGTCAAACCCATAAAGACGACTCAGCTAGAGCTGTCTCCATCTCACCTCAAAACCCAAACCCATTTAATGCTCATAGCTTTTTTTTTTTACCTCTGCTCTGGTTTGAGACAACATCAAGTCTCAGGAGTTATTCTGACATCTCTGCCTTTCATCTACTCCAGCCTGCAACCAGTTGTATCTTCCAGATGGGGATATGTGTCAGAGAAGCTGCAAAATGTAGCCGTGGGCAAAATCAAGAAGCTTTGGGAAGATGTTTCTTAGAGAAACCCTTTAATTCTGTAGCTGTCTCTGCACTCAGCGGGAGGTGGTGAATGAGCCTTTCAGGGTGGAAAACTTAACCAGATCAGAGAAGCCGAGACCTTTGTGGAGACTGGAGTTGACATTGCTGGAAGAGGGGGCGCACCCGTGATGCAAGAATTTTCTTCAGGAATCTTATCTTAGGCCTCCAGGCCAAAGGGAGACTTGACATCAATTCTGGAAGTACAAGTTATATTTCTCAAAACTTGACATGACTGTGCTGGTTTTCAGCTTAGTTTGTGTCACTGCTGTAGAGCACCAAGTTGAATTCATTGAAGAAGTGAGCGTGGTTTGGATGGATGAACTACAAGGAGACACAACAACTGTGTACAGACACTCCTCTACAGCATCTTTAACCACCTTCAGAAATAACCAAAGATTCTCCAGGTCCTGCAGTGACCCTGCTTTATTTCTCATTGTCACAGATTGAGGACAACTTCATGGCTTCATCTCACCTGAGATGCAGTTGCTTCCAACAGTAGGTGTTATGTCCTCTTAAACCACTCCGCCTTGTCCCTCTGTGCTCTCATCCACTCTGAATAAGGCTCATCAAAGTCAAGAGAATTGTCTTCCTTGGCTGAAGATGAGACATTATTCATGAGCCACTACACAGGCACAAGCCACAGTGACACAGGAATTAGGGTGAGCTGGAATCTTCCTTGATCCAGGTACTACGGTCACTGAGCATCACCCTCATGCTGTAAATCCCAGGATATCTTTGTGCTAGGCCATTCATCCCAACACATATTTAACCCCACCAACCCCTTGTCCCAACATTTTTCCATTCCTCTTCCCAAATCCAAGTCTGCTTTGACACATGAAGAGCAAGTGTCTTCAAAACTTTTATTTACTTTTGGAGCTGCATCAACTACCACAGGAAGAGAAACAGGAATTAGCAAATTTCTCCCAGCTGAGATTTGGCTTGAGATTTAACCAGCTCTGCTAGAGAGAGGTCACCATTATAGGAAGGTATGGATCTGTCTCCAGATGAGAGCGGAACTCACCCTACAAATTATGTTCATTCCCTGCCATTGTGCAGGTGGATGATTTTGGAGCTAAGAGTTGTGCTCTTCCCATCTGTTCTATCAATAGAGGCAAATCCTTTACAGCTTTTCCAAGCTCCCACCAACATCAACACAGACATTTGTGAGGGGTTCAAAGGTCATCAGAAGTGCTGCTGAAGATCCTTAAGACTTCATTTCTTCTTCAATACCTCTAATCTCACAGAGGATCTTCATTCCTTATTTCAGGCAAGCAATATTATATCATCAGAGAGATGGCACGGGCAAAGGCCAAAGTCATCATGCTCGTACAGGTGTCATTAACAAGCACAGACACAAAAATCAATGCCATCCACTTCATGCCTTTAACTCCAGATCCACAGCGACCCCTGTTATCTGACTCACCCCTTACAACCCTCCCTGGTCCCTGCAAATGGAGACAGACATCTCTCAGTAAACTGGATACCCCTTCCCATAGCCCCACGCCTGGGAAACAGAGAAGAAATCAAGTTTGTAAACACCAATATATCTGTAAGGTGAGAAGGAAGGAGACAGAGGCTTATTTAAAATTAATGTCTGCCCCAAAGGGTGGTTCTCCTATCTCTGTGGCCCAGGCTTATTGCAGCAATGCTATCATTCCCGGAGCCCTGTGGAGTCAAAGGGGACAGGACTATGAGCAGGACTTTATTGTGTTCCCATGGCTGAGTCTTGGGGCTGTAATTAGAGCAGCTACTGATGCTAATGTGACTGCGAAAGGTGTCAGAGCTGCCAGGTGAACTGCACCTCAAGTGCTGCCACTTTCATTGAGAATGGACAGGTTTTCCTTTTTGGTGATGATCTAATTCCAGACAGTGCACCACTGGGTGATCTCTAGGGTATGACAACCTGCAGAATTGGATGAATTCCAGAATGAATCTGTTGCCAACACCATTGCTGGTCACAGAAACCAGGACGTGTAAAAGGACATGATCCCACTGGCACCAGTGACTGAGGCAGCCTTTTCCCTAAAGCTTTGGGCTTGCCAAACCTCACAAGAAAAGGTGGGTTGGAGGTGGTCACCAACCATCCTTCCATACATTCCTTAGCACTCCACTACCTGTTTTCACAGGCATTACTGCCTGAACAAAATCAGGGATTACTGACTCCAGAACCATTTCAGCACAAGTCTGATGGTCTGCTTCAAGCTGCCTGGTATCAAATGCCTTCATTTTGGACCATGAAAATGCCATTTGCTGAGTGAATTGGGGTGATTCTGGATCTTTCAAGGGTCTATTCTGAGACATCTTTTCAGTCCTCGATCCCTGTGCAATATACTTCCATTGTTTAATTCATATCCTCCCCAAATCTGTTTATATGTAGAGCAAATCACCATTTTTCTCTTCTTCTTTGTCCCTTCTCGTGTCAGGAAAAAGAGACGATACTTCATCTATCTCTTCTAGGTCTCATTTTTGCACAGAGTGAAGGGCTCTTGAGATTTCTCTCTCACTGCTTTGTAGTTGGCCTCTTCTGCCTGGGCTAACTGAAAACCATTAAAAGTATCAAGTGATTCACAACCAGCAATTGACAGAAATAAAGTCACCTCCTGACTGCCTTCCATTTTGTGGTGGCATCCACAGTTTTCGAGAGCAGACAAAGTACTGTTTAATATGTCTCTCTCTCTCTCTCTCTCTCTCTCTCTTTCTCCTGCATTTTCCAAGGGTTTTGATTCCAGTGGGTCTCAAATGTCCCACCCTTCACCTACAAAGTGTTTATTTTTTTTGCTTTGCTCTAAGTATCACGAGATCCTCAAAAGCCTGTCAAATGTGAGTAGCTTGACACAGGTTAGAATTTTCCCTTGGTGTCCAAACTCTCGATTCTGCAAAACTAAGGGATAATATGGATTAACAAACTCATCCTGGATCTGTGGTGGGCGTAGAGGTCCCCGTAGCTGATGAGGAGGAAGGCACAGGGAGAGTGAAAGGAGATGGAAAAGGAGTCATAAGTATCTCTTTCGGGAAGTTGAGTTATGTTTCACCAGGAATAGGAAATCAGATGGTCCTGCCCTTTTCCTTTAAGGAATACTTCCTGAAGATACTGCCCTGAAGGGTCACAGCTTCTTTCCTGCTCCAGGACCCCATGCACCAGGTTTGGCTGGCCAGTGCATCCTCAGATACACTGACAGAGAGGTGCTGGAGTGAGAAAGCTGCAGGTAAATTCAACCTCCCCAGGCATAAGCATGTCAGAGACCTATCCTAACTGAGAGCAGGAGACAGGACAGATTCTGCTGATATGGCACTGAGACTCTCTCCGGAGATGTTCTTCAATGCTTGGCTTAGCAGAAGAAATTTAGATGCGTTAGGGAATTAGGCAGAGAGAGACTGGTTCAGTCTAAACTCATGGTGAGGATGCAACCCACCATCTCACCTCTGTATTTTGCAAACCACCATCTATCATCATCACACCACAGGTCTGGGAAGGTTCTGGGGTCACCAGCCATCGCCTTTTGCCTAAAACCCTGTTTGGGGATTTTCTCTGAGCTCAGAGCTTGGAAGAACCATACAATTTACTGTCGGCTATAGCCCTCCATCCAGACACTCCTGCAGCAGCCAAAGTAAGTGTCTCAACAGGAGTGCTGGTCAGGAAAAGGGAACAGCTCCAGGGGTAGAGGAAGCAATTCCCACTAAGAGAGAGGGAGGAAAGTCAGAGGGTGGGATTAAGCAACAAATCTGGAAGGGCTGAATGGGGTCTTCAGGGGTTTATGTGTGGAGAATGGAGAACGCAACGCATCAGGGAGATCTGGCAGGATGAGGAAGGCTGGGCATGCAAAATAGGGTGAGCAGGAGTATGAAAACTATAATGAGGGGCCTCTCCTTACTATTTAGGCTCCACATAAGGGCTTCACACATCCCTGTGGTCTCTCTCATGGGGGCAGAAATAGGAAGCTGTTGTAGAGCCTAAACCAACAAAATCCAGGTTCTCCAGCACAACTGTGCAGACAGGCTGAGATCCCCTCCTCACCATACTGAGATGCCCTTCACCCTGCTGCTCTAACTAAACTGGTGCTGGTTGCAACCAAGCCCCAGAAACAGGTGACAACTCAGAAATTCACCAGTTATTTCAACCAGTTTTCTTTCTTATCTCTCCTCCACACCACCAGAACCTTACCCCAAACTCCACCAGAAGCTGCAGTCTTTAAGGTTCTGAGCTCACATGGGGGATTTTTAAAATTACTGAGCCAAATTATGGCTGTGCCTCACAGGAAATGCTGTTTCCTTAACCCATTTCCCCATCAGTGACCACATCACAGTGAAGGAGAGCTCAGATACACTGAATTCCATGGTCTTTTCCAGCTCACAGCACCCACACTCTGCTCCAGGAGACCTATGGTCCCCTCTTGCTCAGCCTTGCTCAGGTTGGATTCTCCCCTTCTCCCCTTGGAATTCCTGTGACTCAGCCTGAGTGTCTATGATCTAACACACAGGAGAGAACATCCACAGGTGGGTCCATGGATAAGACTCATTGGTTGATGTCTGCAGAGCACCTGCACACCTTCCTAGACCTGCTGTTCCAACAAACACACCATTAACTCCATTTATGCTGAGTATGGACACTCAGAGCAATGCTCCAAGTCCTCCAAGGGCAGGACTGGACTATGAACCCCATGTCCCAGCTGAAGAAGCAGAAGGAATTTGGGTTCTTCCATAACATTTCATCAAGCAAACATCAATGCAGCCTGGAGGAGACTCTCATGTCTTCAGAGGGGATGGTGGCACAGGCAAGCAGAACTTACACAGTGCTGGGACAGAGAACAGGGTCGCTTTCTAGTGGTGAATTCTAACGAGCCACAAGGATCAGGATGACCAGCAGAGCCTTGGTAGCAAACAGGCTTCAGGCAGAGAGTAGTTACTGCCCAGCCATGAAGACAAACCTCCCACAGGTCAAACCCATGAATGCTTAAATCCATGAGCATCACACAGAGCAGTTTCACACAAACACCCAACAATTTCTTGGGGGAGAGAAGCCAAACCACAGCTCTACCCAAAAGAAATAAAGTAGAAATTTCCGTCCATCTCGCCTCCACCTGAAGGTGTGAATAAGCATGTGATGGTCAGCAAGTCTAGGACAGGAGCACAGGAGAATGTCTCATCAGGATATCTGCTGCCATTCCCTGTATAAGGCCCCCAGCCCACCCCTCATCCTGCTCCTTCCATGCCTCTCTGCTTCCCAAACCCACCTTTTGTAATGCAAAATAACAACAGGCCTTGTTCCCTGCCTTGCCTGCTTTTCATCTAAATTAAAACTCTGCTAATCTCATTAATGAGCTCGCCCTGGTGCCACCGTGTTCTTTGGATGCCCCCTAACATCATTAGGGGCTTATCCAGGGAAACAAAAGGGCATTACTCCATGCAGGGAATGAATTAGTGCAAAGGTGGGGTGTGATTTGCAATTGTGCCCGTAATCACTTGTTTGTGTGCAATTAGTGGCTTTAATCTCCATCTCATTGCCACTGCAGCAGCTTGCAAGTGTGGGCAAGGGTGTCTGCAGAGATGCAGAGATGTGCAGGGGGCAGCAGCACACCAAAAGAGGTGAAGTGTGTTCAGATGACAGGGAAGTGAAGAGGCCTCAGAGTGGGCACAAACCAAAATATTTCGGCCTATCATCTGCTAGGGGGGTCAATCAGTGACAGAGCATAGGTGACAAGGAGGCCTTGGAAGGGACCATTCTCCTGAGGGTCACACCTGGGTACAGCTGAGCAGGGCCATATGGAAGGGGCAACAGGGAGAATTTCTTCACTGAAAGGGTTTCCCAGGCACTGGAAGGGGCTGCCAGGAAGGTGGTGGAGTCACCATCCCTGGAGATGCTCAAGAATTCACCAGTGCTCTGGTGTAGTTGTCAAGGTGGTGGTCAGTCACAGGTTGGACTTGATCTTGGTGGGCTTTTCCAGCCTAAATGATTCAGTGATTCTATGAAAGATGGGGGGAGATGGGATTTATTTCCATCCTTTTTCCTTAAAAAAAAAAAAAAAGAATAGGGGTATATTGAATACCAAGACAAAGGAGAAAAAATAAAATCAAAGAAGGAAAAGCCTTTTCTTATACCACTTTAACAAATTCACCTGGGTAAATGACTAGCCTGATATGTCATTGAACTTCCAATTTTAATACAGTTTGACAAGTGCTTCTGTGAGCAGAAGTCATAAAGTTTGCTTTCTTAGAGAGATTAGTCCCATGGCTGGGTTTTCTCATGACTGATAGTGTCTGAATGATAGTTTTCCAGTACTCTCTGCCTGGAGAAGGCTCGAAGGAGATCTTAAAGCAGCCTTCCCAGTACCTTAGGGTGGTTTACAGCAAGGCTGGACATGGACTTTCACAAGGGCATGGAGTGATAGGACAAAGTGGAATGGCCTTAAGCTGAGGGAGGGCAGGTTTAAATCAGATATTAGGAAGAAATTCTTTACTGTAAAGGTGGTGAGACACTGTCACAGGTTGTCCAGAGAGACTGTGGACTCCCCATCCCTGGAAGTGTTCAAGGCCAGGCTGGATGGGGTTCTGAGTTACCTGGTCTAGTGGAAGGTGTCCCTGCCCATGGCAGGAGGTTGGAACTGGGTGATTTTTAAGGTTCCTTCCAACCCGAACCATTCTATGATTCCATGATTCTATCCAGCTGAATACATCAATACCAGCTTTAATTCCCTTTCAGCTCCTAATTTTGCCAGGAAGAAAATCCCTGGATGTTGCTGCCTGGCAGTTATCCATCCTAATGTCCGGTGTCATCAGGATTACCTCTGGAGAGGAGGATGATGGCTCCCCTGTGGATTGTGAAGGTGTCTTACAGGAATGGGAGGGTGTTGGGAATTAAATGTGTAGGTCCGAGGACAGCACCTCTGAGAGTTTGGGAGAGGGATGTGTGGGCTTAGGGCCCCTCTGTGTGATGCCCAGAATACCTACGGGGGGAAGAGGCAACATAATTTGATCCATCTGATGGCCACAAAGGAAGGCCTATCCAAAGTCATATAATCAAACACTGGTATCCACATGCACATCCAACCCTACCATTCCCATCTAATTCAGAGATAGAACTTCCAGTCATGAATTCAGCTGTTTCTACCACTGAAACTGTGAAAAAAAAAATGTTCTTCATCTCCTTCGCTCTTTTATCTGGAGATTATTTGTTCCTACTTATTCTTTCAGATAATTTGAGAAAGGAAGTTTCTTCATATCTCACCAGGTTTGGAACAACGCAGATGAAAATTTTTTTCTATTTCAGGATCTCCTCATGAGAGATCTCCTGAGGGTCCTCTACAATCATTCATCTCTAAGCTTCTGCTGTGTCCTTGGGGCAAAGAAGATGGAAGAGGTCATGTTTCTTGCTGTTGAAATCAAACCTGCAGAAATGAGACATCCAAGCACTGATCCACTACAACCCAAATTCTTGTTTCCAGTCTTATCTTCCCCGTACCCTACAGATTGGATTGTTATTATTTTTAGGACCTGCTCCCAGGACACGAGTGTCTTTGTCGCTCAGTGGGGCTGCCAGCATCAAACTCTTCAGTATTAATGCTGCTTCATCTCAGAAGTGCAGCTACACAACAGTGGAGTGTGTTTTTTATTGAAGTTCTGGGTTTGATTTGTGAGGGCTCTGTGATGAGGGGAGTGTGTGAACCACAGAACTTTGAACAGCAGAACTTTGTGTATTGACTAACTGGGGGAATTGCTCTGGCCTGGCTTTATAGCCCATTGTAGAAGAGTTTCTACACTACAGTCTCATGCAGGTTGGCAGTTTTGGGGTAGCAGTGATTAAAGCAAGCTTGTTTTAGCCAAAATTTTAAATGGAAGATCCCCAACCCCTCTCTCTTTAAAATAAAACATATGGTTTTATAATTCTGGGAGGTTTTACTCCCTGGGACTAATTTCTCTAGGGTTCTTGTTGGCATAAGAAACCTGCAGAGTTTTTCAGGGTAGTTATTTATGTGGGTACTTCTTGTAGTAGTTTGTTAGTAAATGCTCAGCTCTTCAAGTGGTTTTCTTTATATTCTAAAATAATATGAAGATGTAGACTTGTCATGAGTTCAGTATCAACCTGACTACAGCAAAATGTTTCAAAGGTTGATTTTTTTTTCTGAGAGTTCATGCTGCCTTGTGAATTCAACTGAGAACAGATTTAAAAAAAAATTAATAAAACCCCTAAAACCACTGCCTTCTTTCTCAGCTTTCCGCTCCTACCAGCAGCTTCTCAAACAACCAAATCAAAATTTGTCACAGAAGAACTGGCAGAAATCTTGGAGGAGAAAAGGCAAGAGGGAAGAGAGGAGGGGCAGAGAGAAAGATGGGTCTGTCTCCAGCAGGGTGGGATGGACACACCAACATTAGAGTAAATGGTGAGTAGTTAAGCCATCAAAACAAAGCTGTAAATTGGAGGTTGGTCTATTAAAGTCAACCCTTCTCCATGGAGAGGCACAATATGTACCTGGGGGTGTATGAAAAGTGACAGACCATTTTAGGATGTGTTTGCAGGGCTGGGGATCCACAGGGTGTGTGCACAGCCCAAGGGGGTGTGAGTGTGGCTGTATAAAGAGCCCAGCTCAGACACTGTACACAGACAAGGTGAAGAATTGAAGAATATGCTTTTTTTTTTTCCAAGCTACAATTATTCTGCCACTTCTCCCAAGTGCCCCCTCCCTCCTAAGACAATGCATTAAAGCATGGGAAAAGTGATACTTAACATTGAAATTCATCATTAATTCCTCCGTCTTTTATTGTCGTAACATTAGCCATAATGAACTCTTCTTGCACTGATGTCCATTTGGTGTGTCACTTTCCCTAGAAGTGCTTCATAACTTAGCATTAATTAATGGTGACTTACTGCAAATTGTGTTACAGAGCTGATAGCACTTCTGGGTAACTAAGTGTCACCAACTGCAGCCATCAAACTTGCTGCGGCAGCCAGGCGTCGTGCAGGATTAATTGCTGTATCACACACCAAGACATCACTTTTGGATCTTCCCAGGAAAGGAAGGAAAGTTCATGGCCTGGGAATTGAACTTGGTTTCATTCTCAGCTCTGCAATTGACCTCCAAGGTAGCCTTGGGCAAACCAGTTAAGATATTTGTGCCTTTCCACAAAGCCACAGCTGTGGCTGCAGGAGGACCAGGGTGGGTGGGTTGTAACCCCAGGGGCTGGGTGATTCAGTCCTGTTCACGAGCCACCCTTCTCCTCCCCAGAGCCAACTGCACTTCCATGATGCCTGCAAAGTTATTCCCAGTTTGAAAGATGCTGTGGACATCATGGATCTTTGACTTCTGGAGGATCTCCCTACCTTTGTTCACCTAGACTTGGATATGTCACTTCCTGCTCCCAAATCCAGCTGGGTGCAAGTCCTTCACTGGCAGCTCAGTCAGGAGGGTTTGCCATGAAGTTACACATCTAGAATAATAAAATCACAGAATGGTTTGGATTGGAAGGGACCTTAAAGATCATCTTGCCATGGGCAGGGACATCTTCCACTAGACAAGATCAGAAGCCCATCCAGCCTGGCACTGATGCAGGTCCTGAGGGATAAACTGCACCCACCCTGTAGCAGCAGTGGTGAGTTCTGATCTGCCCTCCCATCCCTCTGTGTCTACCATGGTGACGAATCCACAGCTTCATGCTGACTGAACACTTGTGGCCCTCTGTTCATTCTGCTGCTCTCCTGGCTTCCAAAACAAGGTGTCCTCATCCAAACTGATAATAACAAACGGTGTTTGGCTGATGCCAACAATTTAGATTTCCTAATGGTGAGATCCATGACCCAGAACTATTAAATTTGTTAGAACAGATGCAAATTGTGTCCAAGAGAAAACGACCACTGAATTGCTACCCAGAGTCCTGCAAGAGTGAAATTCTTCGCTGGCTGTCATCTCTCGAAGTGTACCATTATATGCAGGAAAGCAGAAAAACCACAAGTGATCCAGTTGTGTGGACACAACATCAAAACCCTACCCAGGTCAGGCCCTGGTGCTTTCCTGAGCTGTCTGAACCACTGACAAGGGAGCCATAAGAAACTGGCTTCACAGATTTGTTTCCTTCAGACCCCTTTATCACCAACAGGATTTAGATCACTCAAAAAAAAAAAAAAAAAAAAAAAAAAAAAAAAAAAAAAAAACCCAAGGGGGTTTTACTCCAGAAGGCAGAAAGTCACATTTGGTTGATCATTGAAGGAGCCTGAAGGAGAAAGCTCATTTGTAAACATCTGCAGTTTTGATACCAAGGGTTAAGACTTGGGTCACAGGTGGAGACACCCACATTTAGGTGTCTCTCTGAGCATTCTGTGTGAGCTGCCTGTTGGAGCTCTTGGGGTGGCCACTGGAGATCTGGTTGATGCAGTGTAAATACAGTCTGACTATACAATAACTTGCCTAAGACTAAAAGATAAAATAAGAAACCAACTTTTATCGGCAGTAGGAAAGACACTAAGAGAAAAAAAAGTTTAGTTCTTTCTAAGTCACAGCATTACTTATCAGATTGAACTTTGTCTTTTGGCTTAACAGGACTGGAGCTCCAGCCCCAAATTTAGCACTGCTGTGTGCTTTAAATATAATATAATATAAACAGATCTGTTTTCCTCAGAGAAGGGACCCAGCCATCCTCTTCACAGATATTAAAAATGCAGGGAGAGGCTGGTGTTTAATGAGTTCACTTGCAAGGCACTAAAGTCGGCTACCACCTGTCAGTGTCTTCACATGTGCTCCTAGGCCTTAATTAAGAGCTGTTCTTTGTTCAATTTCATTCCTTCTCTCCCCAGCCCCACCTACCTCCTTCCCCCCTCCTTGGTTTGCGTTGTTTCAGAAGACAGAAACCAGCCCCAGAGAGATGCCTTCCAAAGTCAATCAAAAATTAATTTCATATGGCAGCCGAGTTACAACTTCTCATTTATTCGTCAAAGTCTGGTGACTTCTCAATCTTCTAATCACAGAATCCTAGAACCATTCAACTTGGAAAAGACCTATAAGATCATCGAGTCAAACCCAACACTGCCAAGCCCACAACTACCCCATGTCCCCAGTCATCAACTCAACCCCATCATCTTCATCAAGTTCTAGACGACCAAAACACTCCCCAACATGCATGGCCACCCCACTGCCTGCCTGTCCCTTCTGAAGAGTTCATTGCCACCCCTTGCAGCATTCCAGTTGTGTGAGCGATCCCACCGTGTTTCCATGATGGCAACTACATATGTCATCCTTTTCCAGGATGCTTCCAGCTCCTGCTGCCCATCGGTGGGACAAAAGCAGCCAGCCAAGCATGCAAATCAGATTAACAATTTGCACCTTTGTGAAAGGGATTAGCTGCTCAGCCTGGTGTGGATCCTCTAAGAAATCAATCTGCATCTGTCAAAATCTGTAACCTCACTTGTGTCCCTGACTCCATACTTGGGTTGGTTAAGATAGTAATAATTAATTAACAACCTGCTTTAGATTGCATCTACTCCCGCATGGGATTAATCTTGTATTTCCTTAGGGAGCTGATTTTCCAGGCTGGCTATGAATTTATTCTTTGCTGCTGTAATACATGATGGTGTTTGCATGCTTTCAGGGTCACAGCTACAGCAGGGAAAGCATAGGAGTTAAAGCAGTGGAGCCGGTTTAGGATTGTGTCCAAATCCCATAAATGCCACATGTGACTTCAGATAAGTCACTTAATCACCCTTTTTCACACCCTATATTTACCAGATCAGTCAAGGCAAGCGGATTTACAAGGATGATTCATCCCAAAAAGGGCCAAGGGACGTTGCTTCTATTCCTGATGCCACTCTGAAACTTCGGTAAAGTCACTTTACTCCCACCATCCCGACTTCCCAGTTGCAGAGGGAGGGCAGCATCTGCTCAGTGCTAAACCCTGAGTGGCAGCCCTTCAGCCAAGACACTCTTGCAGACATTCCCAGCCTTCAGGATCCTTTGGAGAGAAGGTCAGGCTTTGTGGATGGTGGCTTTTCAGTGGGGTATCATGCTTCTAATTTCAAATGGAGAAGGTGTCACCTGCAGTGAACGGCTCCAAATTATCAGTTCCCCTGAGTAATGATTAGGTAGGAGTTAAGCCTTTTGTACTAAAAGTAGGGATAAGCCTGAACTTCTCCTACAAAGTGGAAATAAACTCTTCTCTGAGCAACTGCCTCCTGCACATGGTAAGGAAGAAGGGATGAATATACTGTATACAACTCACAGCAACACTTGCAATGCACTGTCTGGTGATGCTGCAAAGAGGAGCCTTCCCACTAAGACAATGACCTCATTAACAAGCATTTTGGTTAAACACCCAAATCTGCTGTACCAATGAGCCATCCCTCTTTGCTTTGTTGTTGACCTTGGCATACTAATCCCCCAAAAAGAAAGAGAGCAGCCCTGCTTGGGAGATACAAGGTCCTTTCTTCCATGCCCCGTTGATGTGACAACCAGTTTAAGGCCAACAAATGTCATCTTCCACAGCAGGGCATCCCATACCTTGCAAAGCTTTTCCCCATGGAAAGAGGGGGAAAGGGGAAAGTAGGGGGAGAATCAGGGAAATACATGTGTGGTGCCCAGTGTGTTTCTTCAGGGCTGAAAGGGAACATCTCCACTCTCCTCCTCTCCCAACTCCAGTGTGCAGCCATCCAGAACCAGACACTTGCTGTGCATGGAGACCTGACAGAAGCACTCAAGCCCCAGGACCATGTCTTAACAGAGGACATGCTGAAGGGACTTGACAGAGCAGCTTGGAGGCCACAGGTAAGGCTGTGGTGGGACAGGAACATTCAAATGGCTTGCTAGAAAGTGGCACATCGCAGGTCCTGTAGAAAAGAGCCAAATTTCTCTGTCTCTTCCCATTTTTCCTGTTTTTTGTAGCCACTCATTACAAAACCTCCAAGATCTCCTGCTCTTACCATGGTGGTCAAAATACAGAGGCACAGGATGCTGAGCTACACCAGCCTTTGAGATATCCATCCTAGGACTTCTAAGTTACTCACCTCACAGGTCTCCAGGTAAGACCTTCTGCATTTCCATTCCACCTGGTGCAGAGTGGGGTGGCAGAACAGCCTGTTTGGAGATACTCTGGGCGTTAGGAGTGGTCTTGATGGTGGAGTCTGGAGCTCATGGCCATCAAATTTACCCCATCTCTTTAGACACTTGGGATGAGGGAACTCTGCAGCACATCCTTGTGGTGGGTGGGCACATCCTTGGCCACACAGTGAGTTTTCCTTTCCAATGTGTACACAACACTTCCACCACAAGTTAATTTTCTGTGTATTTAAGCTTTCAGCCTCTCTAGTTGAGGTTTCAACTGCAGTGCTGAATCCCTAAAATTACTTGAACACTCCCAAACCCCCTGTTTCCTCTTCTTCCATGACACCCTCTGCCAGAGGAAGACTTGTTTCAAGCATTCCACATTCCAGGAAGAGGAGACAATGAGGCTCAGCTCCACAGTGCTGCTTTGCCATGCAAGCAACACTCACCGGCTTCTGTTTCAGTCAGACTACTAGTGCCTTTTTGTCCTCTGTTTCCTCTCAGAAGGATCCAGGCAGTGCTCCAATTCAAGCAATGCTCATTCATCACAAGCCTGACTTGTCTGGCCTTGAACCTTTCTGCATGAAAATGACAAGACCATCTTCTTCCTCGCACCACAAGCTGGTCATTTTGGTCTGGGACTGGCAAGATTCTGTTTCTTGGCACACACATGTGGCTTCCAGAAGGTGTGTTCAACTTCATCTGTGAACACAGAGTGAACCTGAGAGAAGGGGCAACAAGATAAGTTTGGAACAGGGTGCAAATGCTGGAGGAAAAGGAGCAGAGCAGGATTTGTAACGAGCACGTCAGACAAAATTGCAACTTGGGTCAGATGTCAGGGATGAGCAAAGGCCTGAGGGAAGTCCTGGGCATACTCACACATCAGGACAAGCAGCTCCTGGGACTACATAGATCTTGTCAAGCAAGGAGTGACATCTCTTTTTGAGAAAATGTCTGTCCCTGGAGCTCTGGTGATAGCCCATCCGTGTACACCCATTAAGCAGTTTGTTATTGTGACAGCTGACATGGTGATTGCTCGGTATGAATTGCAAGTACCATCCAAGCAGGAGGAATCTAAACTGATCAACAGGCAGCTTTAACTAACCAACAATCCTGCTCAGAGGGACAGGCTTTCTCCTGGGAGAAAAAGGCTCCTGAGAACCTCATAGCTCCTCTTCCGAAAGTAATGTGTGCCCAGACAACAGCAGGGCTGGGCTTTTGGAGGGAATGATGCTCAGGTGTTAAACAGGGAGGATATTTTTACTCATTCCTTTGCCAAGCACTGAGAGAAACAGGAGTACTCCTGGGCTGGAGCCATCCCATTTAATAACTCCACAGACAAACAGGGAACGTCTTCCCCATATCCTTTCCCCACACCGATGGAATGAAATGCTAAAATCTCATGGAAGCTGAAAGAAATTTGGATGAAAAAAAAGTGTGCAAAATCTCTGATTTTGGTGATGAACATTTTGAGGTTTAATTCTACAAGGTCTACTGTCTCAAATATACTCCAGGGTCACCCTCCATCCCCCTTCCTACAAGCTTTCACTGCAAGCCACAGGAGGGAGGGAATTGCAATCCTGCTAAGCCAGGAGTCCAAGGATGTCCCACAGAGACACCCCAGAAGGTTCCCATATGGTCGACTAAGCTGCTGGAACTGATTTCCTGGCAGCAGCCACGGTACACAGTTGGAACAAACCTGTCCCAAAACATCTCACCTCCCTCCTGCATGCCAAGCGCAGCTGAGCCAGGGTCCTGCCTCAGAGCAGCCCAGGAAGAGCAGATGCCAGCACTGGAGCTCATCAGTAGACCTGGAGGTGAACTGTGAACTGCTTTGGTTGGACACAGGTCAATTCTCCAGGAGACAGGAAGTCTTCCTGTATGGAGAAGACTCTGAAGCACTGGGAGAACATGGATATTGTAATGTCTTCTGGTGGGCTCCTTCCCCAAGCAAATCTGTGAAAAGGAGATGTATCCAAGCTGCCAAATTCACTCGGTTCTGTGCACTCGCAGACACAAATAGTACTTTTGGGCAGTACTTTTAGCTGTCCCAGACCTCAAGGCCTGAGTTTGCATCCCTTGGAGGAGTGGTGAGTCTACTCATTAAACAGGACAAGAATGGCAGGTCCTCGTCCCTCCTTCCTTGTGTCCTGGTATAGCCCCATATCACGCACAGACTGGTGTTGGAGGGTGACAGAAGCACTGAACACGGAGAAAAAGGCTGGAATTGCAGGTTTTATCCTGCTTACCCCTCACCTCTGTCTGTGTCTTCTCAAAGGGCCACCTGCAGTTCAGTCCCTAACCTTGTATGCTATTGATGGTCATGGTGGAGATGGGAAGTGACCTCTTTGGAGCCTCTGCATGGCCTCCAGCACTTCTGACTCTGCTTCAACCTCTTCCTCAGTCTTCTTTCTTTGCAGAAAAAACAATTCCTGGGACAATAGTTGCCAGATAATATGTACACAGGAAGGTCTTGTTCTTTGGCCTCATGCCACTGCTCTGTAAATTCACCCCCCTCAACAACTCCTTTCAGTGGCTTTAACTGGCCAGACAATTTTATCTTTTTTCTTGTAGCGTGCAAAGTCCACTGCTTTGATTTGTCTCCTGGGATGGGATTCATCTTACCTAATGTTTGATGTCTACCACGTTGATTGCAGCCGAGGTGGTCACCTTCGGCTCCCTTTATAGTCTGCAGAGAGAAATAAGCCCTGCCAGGACATGAGTCATCTGACCTATTTGAGATGTCTACTTTAGAATGAGATTAATCATGCCCTGGATGCACCTGTTTTGCTCCAGACGGGGTCTAGACGATCAGCTCAGATGAATTCAACCTCAGTGCCTTTTTAGGTGCTCATCTCCCCAGGATCAGTGGCTGTAATGAACCTTCCAGCAATTTTCTCAGTCCTGCTTTAGCTGAGATGTACTTTGGTCCATGCTGTGTGATGGAAGCTAATGATGAGCAGTATGACCTAATGAGAGCAAGGGCTGCTGTTGTCTCCTGAAAAGAGTTCTCTGCCCTCCAGAGAGGTGGGAGAAGGTGTGTAAAGGTACCAGACGAGACAGCTACATTTGAGTACTGGACGTGGGTAGATTTGGGAGTATTTTTATACTGCCCAGATGGTGAGGATTCTCTTCAAACGGTACAGAAGAGATATCAGAGAGCATAAGTAACTTGAGGATATGTTCCCACTGCAAAATGTTGAGCATTCTGCTTGTGCTCTCTCTGCTTTTCCTGACAGCTCTGTCTCTCAGCCTTGCCAAAGTCAGGGCTCAAACTGGGAAGCAGAAGGAAATCCAGAGCCCCAGAGCTGAGTATATGCTGGGTAACATCTCCTTAGAGCATGCAGTGTCCCAGCCACACAGCATCGTGCTGGCCATAAACACCTACACAGACAACCTTTGATGTGAAAGGGTGTTGGAAGAAGACTGCCATGTGCTCTCATGATGTTCCCAGTCTGGATGGTGCAGAGAACAGGACACCCCAACACGCATCTACTGGGATTTAGAGAAATGCAGTGGAAGAACTGCAGCCAACATAGGTGCTGATGAACTGGACTGAGACCTGCTCACTATGATCAAAACTAATGGATCCAGGGCAGAAGGTGAAAAACTTGGAACCACAGAAATGCCTACACATGCAGGTGTGCACTCAATCCTTCTTGTATTTGAAGAGCTCAGGCAGCATTTTTGTCTAAGTGCATGCTGACCCCTAACAGTGCTGAGTCCAAGCTTGCAAAAGGGCTTTGACCTCTACTTAATTAATAGAGAAGACATATTCTTGATGTATCACTTGCTGTCAGCATCCCTGGTTTGAGAGTGAACTACAGCAGGATCTCTGCTGGAAGCAGGATCAGGGGATTTGGCTCTGGGATCAGTTACAGGTTTCATTATGCCATTGATTAATGAGTATCACAGAATCATAGAATGGTTTGGGTTGGAAGGGACCTTAAAGATCATCTAGTTCCAACTCCCTGCCATGGGCAGGGACACCTTCCACTAGCCCAGGTTGCTCCAAGCCCCACCCAACCTGGCCTTGGACACTTCCAGGGATGGGGCAGCCCCAGCTTCTCTGGGCAACCTGTGCCAGGGTCTTGCCACTCTCAAAGTCAAAAAAATTTCTTCTAATATCTAATCTAACCCTGCCTTCTGGCAATGGGAAGCCATTCCCCCTTGTCCTATCACTTCATGCCCTTGTCCATGGTCCTCCTCCAGCTTCCTTGGAGTCCCTTTAGGCACTGGAAGGAGTTCTAAGGTCTCTCCACATCCTTCTCTTCTCCAGTCTGAGCAATCCCATCTCAGTCTTCCCCAATTTAAAGCCACAGGGAGAGTCAGAGCCCAGCTGAGTCTGTACTTGTTGATTCCAGCAGTCAAAAACTTGCAACAAATCACATCTCAGTTCAAAAGATGAGATCCTCATCCTAGCAGTGGAGAACAGGATTGACATGAAGTCTCTTTTCCCCATCTCCCTGAGCAATGTGGAGCCAAACCTCTCACCGGTGGCATTGAACCCCTTCTTGCTTCTGCTCGGAGATGTCCTTGTCAAGTGGGCATGAGCTGTGTTAAATAGACACCATTTATTGCTCTTGCAGCCAGCCACGAACAAGGCAATGCAGGAAACATGGTTGAAATGCACACGTATGCACGGAGAAGTGAACTGCCTGCCTCCCGGCACTTGAGGCTGTTGCTTCCTGGGGAGGAAGGGAATTTCCCTGAAGTGCCTCACAGAGGCTCATTCTCCAATTGCAAAAGCAAAGCAGCGTTTAACATCAGATGAAATCAGTCAGTGGGAGCACAGGAATGGGGCCAAGGGTGAGATGATGCTTTGTGATAAAGTTGAGGCTTGCAGCAATCTCAGTGTTCTGGGAACAGATAGGATGAGAAAGGAGATCGCCCATATATTTTTCTTTTTAATCATTGCTGTTCTTCTAGGAGTCACTCATCCATTTGGACAGAATATTATTTATACAGCAGGAGCTGAAGAAGAGCTTGAGTCCCTTTGTCCCAGAACTTGGCTGAAGTTTCAATACAGCCCTCAAGAAAAACAAACCAGTGCTGGTGACTGAATCTTTCTCAGGAGCAATAAAATCCAAGCTAAATCAGCCAATTTGCAGCTTTCTACTCTCCTGTTTCATTTTGCATCTCTTGTTTCAGGCAAGAATGGAGGACCTGCATGTGAAAGTGCAGGGAAAATACGGAAGAAAAGTAGTAAGATGGTTCAGATTGGAAAAGAGCCAGTTAATATTGTGGCCACAGGCAAGGTCTGAACCAGAATATTCTGTACTGAGCCAGAGAGACCACACTGTCCATCCAAGAGCTGCAGTGATTTAACCCACCACTGAGGAAGCTGCAGAGGAGAGGAAGGAGGGAAGGATGTTTACTTTATCACAAGAACACAATCAGACAATCACTGTTTCTGAGAGAACACTGCTTTCTTTACCCCAGAAAGGACTGAAGTACATCTGCTTTCTATTCTATTTTCCCGACTTTTATCAGAGGACTCCAAGCAAAGTTCCCAGGGGACTGTGACAGAGCAAAGGAAGAAGCATTTGAAGCTGTTTTTTCCACTGGGAATATCTTTTAATGTCAAAAGTAGGCTTTGGCCACCACCCCATCCTCTTGGGCCTCCTTCATCCACACCTACATTTGCACTTGAAGGTACAAATTCCCTCTGTTGTGCTGACATGCAGAATGCTATCTAACGTTCTGTCTCCAGGCAGTTCCCCTCAGAGCCCATTAAACTGACTTGCCTGAACCCCAGTGAAGATGGGCAGTGAGTCATTTCACCTCTACCTGCACCCTTTGGATCAATCCTGACGTTTCTGTGCCTTTTGTGCCAGTTGAGGTGTTTCCCCTGCCTTGGGGATGCCTGAGAGGTTTCTCTGACCTCTGTCCAGGTCAGGATGCAGATGCTGTTTACCAGCTCTGAGGCTCTGCAGAAGCTGTGAATCCATGGCTTGGCCAGCAGTGTGCAGGTGCATGGAAAATCTGCCTCCCAGCATCGTCCTCCTCCTCCACAGCCACTCCAGGCAGGAACTTTAACTGCTTTAATTAGTCACTGTTTGCTCTCCTCAGGTCTTGAGTTATCACTGGAATACTCATCTAAATCTGGTGGCCAAACAAATTAAAACTAATGAGGCCGTTAGGGTCACATTAACATACAAGGAATATGGGAGAGCTTCCGGAGCAGGTTTTGTTGCCAGACTGGGCACGTGCCGTGCTGTGTGTGCCAGCAAAGCCTGATTCCAGCCTTGGAGAGAATGGGAATAAATGACCCAAGTGCAGGGATGATCCAGTACCAAACCTGGGATGTGGCAGGACAAGGTTTCCTGCTGCCTCCTGGTGTGTTTGATGACAGCAAACATGGTGGGAGCAGCAGGTTTGGATGAAGGATGAGAGGCAGGGATTTGAGTGGATAGAGAGAATTTGGCACACAACGTCAAGGATTTTTGTCCCAATTCCCTGCACTTGATCTCTGCTGGTAAATGGGTCTGGTGCTTCAATAGAGACTTCACACAGAAGGTCATCTGACTAATTCCTATGCAGGTGGTTACTCAGCCAGGAAGCCAAGGAAGCAGAGGGAATGGGATGTGAAGCCAGATGCATCCTCTTGCTCCTATGCCTTTGCCTACAGAGAGCATGCAGAGCATTCCTGCTGGCCCAGGAGCCCACCCAGGGGGAGGCTCTCGGAAGAGCCAAATTCAATGGGAAGATAAACAGCTACAGAAGAAATACGACTGACACAGAAATGGGGATGGATCCTCTAAGGGGATAACAGGCCAGAACAGAAAGCTCATCCATGCTGAGATCCACCATGTCCTTCAGGCACTCACCCATGGGAAGTGCCAATTCCCAAGTCTCCACGAAAATGGGGGAGAAAATCCAATGCTACCCCTCTGAGACAAGAACCAGAGCATTCCTACTTCTCTTTTGAAACACAAATGATGGGTATCATGGAATAATTTAGGTTGGAAAAGACCTTTAAGATCAAGTCCAGCTTTACGTTAACCCAAAACTGCCAAGGCCACCACTAAGCCATATCCCCAAACAGCACATCTGCACATTTTTTGAACACTTCCAGGGATGGAGACTCCACCACTTCCCTGGGCAGCCTGTTCCAGTACTTTGCCACCCTTTCAGTGAAGAAATTTTTCCTAATATCCAATCTAAACCTCCTCTGGCACAACTTGGGGCAATTTCCTCTCATCCTGTCCCTGTTCCCTGGGAGCAGAGACCGACCCTTCCCAGCTCCCCCCTCCTGTCAGGGAGTTGCAGAGCCACAAGGTCCCCCCTGAGCCTCCTTTTCTCCAGGCTCAGCACTCCCAGCTCCCTCACCCGCTCCTGCTGCTCCAGCCCCTTCCCAGCTCCCTTCCCTACCCTACCCACGCTCCAGCCCCTCGGGGTCTCTGCTGCCTCGGGGGCTCAGACCTGCCCCAGCATTCCAGGAGGGTCCTCCCCAGGTCCCAGCATAGGGATGGGTGCTGCCCTGGGGCTCTGCCCACACCAGGACTGGCACAGCCCCAGGGCCATCAGCCTCTTGCCCACCTGAGCACACCTGGGCTCTTGTCCAGCTGCTGTCACAGCGGCCCCAGGGCCTTTTCCAGCTTTCCAGCCCCTCCATCCCATCCTGGGGCAATGCCTGGGGTTGTTGTTATCCCAAGTGGGGGACCCAGCACTTGGCACTGTTTAACCTCACACAACCGGTCTCGACCCATTGATGCAGCCTGCACAGATCCCTCTGTCCTTCCTACCCTCCAGCAGATCAACACTCCCACCCAGCTGGGTGTCCCTGTGACTGTGCAGGCTCTGCCTGCTCCCTGGCCATGGGCATTTGACATTCAGCTCACACTCAGTGGGAACTGCTCACAGGTTCTGCAGCAGCTGGAGGAGAGAGGAAAACGCTCTCTGGCCTGTGTGTGTTGATCTTTGCTGCAGCACTGACAGCCACAGCCTTCCAGTTCATCCCCTGTGCTGCAAAGACAGCCCCTCCATGAACAGGGCATCCCCTCAGGCAACAGGCTTAGGGATTTCCATGCCATTCTCACCCCATCCCAAAGAACCTTCTTGCCTTCTTTCCCCCCACCTTATGTTGGTGTGATACCTGCAGGTGAGGTGGGCTGGGTAACTGAGCAAAGCTCCTCCACCCTTAATTCACACATGCATTTAAAAGAAAAAGAAAAATTAGGGGGGAAAGAAAGATTAGTTTGGAAATATTTTATTCCAGCTTGACATCAGCCAGCTCTAAATGCCTGGCAACCTTTAGGAGCACAGCCCTGGCTGGGTGAGCAAAGATTGTAGAGAACCAGGGACTGACAGGGTAAAACAGGAGAATTTTAGGACAAATTGCTAAAAGTGAGGACTACAGGGATTTAGAGGTACATAGGTCTATCAGCTCCTGATGCTTTTGCTCCCTTCACCTCGGTCTTCATGGCTTTCTCTGCCTGCTTCCAACCATTCCCTAGCTCCAGCTAAGGCAGAAGCTGATCAGTACCACGACTGGGTAGAGGTAATGACAAAACCTCAGTACTTTGAGCTTAGCTGAAGAAAATATGCAGATATTTAGACTGAGGGGATGCTGAAGGCAACTCTGAGTGATTTCTGCTTAAGCAGCACAGGGTGGTTTCTCAGGGGAAGGCACACAAGGGGTGACGGTACTTCAGAGGACCCACACAAGTGTTTCAGAGAACCCCTAGACATGTCCTCAGGTGAGTACTCTGTCCTTCTCTGCTCCTCCCTCTTCAGGCAGCACACCAAGGGAGCAACCACTTAGGAAAGGTAGGACAAGGCTTTTAGAGAAGCTACAACCTTCAGCAAGGATCAGAGAGCAGGACACATGTCTTGGTTAACACATGTAGACTTGGTAAATGTGCTACAGACAAGCCAACGACCCTTGAGAGCCACATGCCTGGATCTGGGTGCTCTGCAGAGTGCCCTGTGTCTTGCTTTCTAGCAGCAATTTGGATTGTTCACTGCAGAACAACTTATTTATTGGATGCTGCTGCATTTCCCTCTTGAGGACTATCTGGCAGAAGGCTGTTGTTTTCTGAGATTTACTTATTTTATCTTTTTATTTTGCAATGAATTTCTTTCTTGCTGTAGAGGTAGCACAGGAAAGAGATTATTTGCCATTCAAGCTGGTGATATACCCATCACATAAACCACATAACTTCTGTGGTGTCATTTCTGTTTTCTTGGATGAATGAGGGTCACTTTTAGGCCCTCTTTTTTGTAGGAACAAAGACTTAAATGAGACATTTTAAAATGTATTTCCCACAAGCACTGATGCTAATGAAGAGAGCATTTACAGAAATCTCCAAAAAAGAGCACTGTATCATCCCTACTTGTCCTGTTTTCTGGAGATCATCCAAGACTGAGCTAATGAGTATGTTTCTTTGCACGGTTAGAAGGTGTTAGAAGCATCTCCAGAGGTTCTTCTGCTTTCATAACAGCACTTGAAACCTATGAATGGTTCAACAAATTGCACTGATATTTTTTGATAGCAAAGTCACAGATAGCCTACATGTCTGGATGGCTCAGGTGATGGTCTCTAGATCACAAAGCTCTTCACTTACGGTGTCAGGCGATGTAAAGAGGAAGCAGCTGTCATCTCATGATACAAGAGTGACATTTTATGGGACACTAACCAGCTCTTGGGGTTCTCAGTGAAGAAGTCAATAACAGGCAACTGGGAGTGAAATCTTACCTCACTACCAGAGGTAGTTTGTGGCTTTAAATCAACAACAAGGCTTAAAGTTGAGCTGATACTAAGGGAAGAATTTGTAGGGGTGATGTTTCTAGAGACACAGCAGGGAATATGGGACCTAAATATAGAGAATATGTGTCCTTCACAGAATCACAGAATGGTTTGAGTTGGAAGGAACCTTAAACTTCATCTACTTCCAACCCCTTGCCATGGGCAGTGATGCCACCAGGGAGAGGAGCTCTTGAGAGGAGCAAAGCCAGCTTCCCGGGGGCAGCATGAAACACCTTTCCAGGACTTGAATTGGCAGAAAAGTAACACAGAGCTTAGAAAACCTGTGAGTGACACCAAACCCTCTTCATGCCCTCAGCCTGGTGCATGGCAGAGCTGTGAGGGGGGGGTTGATATCTGCCTCATCACCTTGCCCCAGCTCCTTAGCAACTCTAAGCCAAAAGGAGGAAGAGAAAAGGAACGCCCCGGTGGGAGAGAGAGTTAACTTTAGGCTTGTGTAAGGAATAACCGAGCTGGGTGTCATTGTGCTGCACAAGTGACCTACTTTCTCTTTATCTGGCTTATCTCTGTTTGCATTGGTTTATTGATGGCAGGAGATACTGCTAAGTGAGTGGTGCTTCCAGAATACAAATGAAGGTCGAATGCAACCCTTCTGCCCGGGGAAAACTCTGGCAGAGACCAGGAGCAGCGCCTCCCCTCAGCTCCTGGCAATTAGCAGGCAGAGCTAATGCAGGGAGGTGATGGGCTCCGGGGCAGGGACCAGGCAGTGCTATTGCTGTGCTTTCTAATGAGCAGGCAGAAATTAGGCAATGAGCCCTGCAGGCACATTGTGAGAGGGAGAAATGCTGGTTTAGTCCCACAGAAAGGCTGGTTCCAGCTGGGGTAGAGTTTTCCTTGGTCATTCCTTGAATTTCAGCAGGCTGGGAGATCATGGGGAAGAAATGAAACTCTTGGAGTTTTATTTCAAGTGAAATAAAAAGTATTTCAAGTGAAATAAAGTGTATTCTCCTCTCTAAAGAGACGTGAGCTGGGGACCACCTGCATGTTTCTGTCTCCCATTTTCTGGCCCCAGCTTTGTTATCCCAGTGTTCGCATGGCTGTGCCTCTGCCAGGTTCTTCATCCCTCTACAAAAGCATCCACCTCTGAAACACACCATCCAGGGCTGGGGAAACACCTTCTAACACAGTTCCTGGTAAAGCTTTGGCCATTGCCACCAGCACCCTGAGAGGCTGTGCCCTGGCAGGATTGAGGAGCTCACATTTACGCTGCCTGAGCCCATCAGGCCATGTGGTGGAGGGCAGGAAGGGTTGGTACGTGGACATAAATAGCTGTACAATGTGCCCTCAGTCTCAGAGGACTTGCCCTGCTGTGTTTCATTCTGCATACAGCTGTGCCTATGAAAAGCTTCTTTAGCCACATCAGAAGTTTCTTTAGCCCACACAGAAATCTCATGGACTGCCAGAAACTTGGTGCCACAACTCCCGTGCTGGTGCTCAGCATCCTTTTGCCTTTCCACAGGGATTAAATCCCTACTCCAAGCCCAACCAGACTGTCTGGCAACCACTGAGACCAGGGGTGCAGCCCCGCACTCCTGCCCTCTCCACACTTCCCTCATCTCCATGAAGCACCAAAGAAGTACCAAGCTGGCTCCACAATTTGCTTCCAGGTTACTGCTCTCCACCTGCACGGGGCTGGTGCCAGACTTGGAAAAAGCTCCTCATCCTCCCCTCTCCTTCTCCCTTTTCCCTTGCAAGAGAGGGCTCCTGCCACACCTGTATTTGCTAATCAGCTCACAGCATGCTCTGTAATTGCCCACGAGAACACACGGGTGCAGATGTGGTGGGGAGACGGGGGCAGGCACAAAATGAGATTCTTGTTTTCCAAACAGACACCAAAATTTAATTACAGCCTCAATAAACGGTTATTAAAACCCTCTTCGCTTTGTTGTTTTTCTTCCCCCCATTGTCTCCCGGCCCTGCACATTATTGAATCATCAGCTCCTGTTGTCTTGTTTGGATGCTTTCAGGAAAGGAGATGATGCAGAAAACTGCAAACATGGTTTGGACCCAAGTATTGTCTTCCCCCTCTCTCCTCCCTTTTCTTTTATTGTAAATTTTCCCTCTCTTTCTGATAAAAAGAGGTAGCAGAGACTTATCGTCCATATTTTCTGTCTCTTGATTCCCAGTCAAGTAGGATTTCCCAACACTTTGTACAGGGGAAGGAAGGGAAGGAAGGAACTGCCTGTAGCGCAAGGTGTCCCTATGAGGTAGGAGCCCAAAAAAGGGCACTACCTGCTGTAGCTCTCCACAATGGGCTGATCTCCTCAACCCCTGCAAAGATGGGCACAAAGATCCCACCAGGACACTGCAGCTCTCCAAAGGAGCGTCCCATACAGAAACTCACACAGGAAGTGCTGGAGACGATTTAAAGTGGCTGAGAAAATTCTGGATGAGTGGGAGAGAAAGGCCTTGACACAATAATAGGGTGGCTCCTGAAAACATAGATGTGAAGTGCAACAGAACCGCCCTAATGGGGTGCTCCAACACCCCAAATTCACTTCCAGGGGGAGATGCCTTCTCCTCTCACTGTTCTTTTAAGACCACAGCAGAGTGTTGGCCCCAGAGGTTCTCCGAGTTACAAAACCATCAGTCAGATGGTTCCCCATCTCAGTTACCCCAACAGACCATGATAGGCCCAGTTCTGTACCAGGCTGCAGGGAGATACACCAGAACCCCTTCCTCCATCACCTGACTCCCAGCCATCCACAACACACTTCCAGCTTCTTCCCCAGTGCTCCCCACACCCTCACACTGGGACCCCAATTACCTGCTGGTACCTTCTTTCCCCACTGTGATACCTGACACCTGCCAAGATGATTCACTGATGGACCGCAGCACCTTCCCAGCCCTGTTCTCCCAGATGCACCTTAATTCTGATTTGGCACCCAGACAGAATAGAATTCATGGAATCATTTAGTGTGGAAAAGCCCTCTAAGATCACTGAGTCCAACCATTAACCCAGCACCGCCAAGCCCACCACTAAACCATGTCCCCAGTTGCCACATTTACATGTCTTTTAAACACCTCCAGGGATGGTGACTCCATCACAGCTGTCCTGGGCAGCTGTGCCAGTGCCTGACAAAACTTGCGGGGAAGGTCATTTGACAGGAGGGGAAAGATTTATCTGAGGGCCTTCAGTGTGGGCAACAGCACTTGGACAGTGGTTTCTCTGTCCTAGGAACCAAACTGGAACTGGGTATGGTACCGGACTCCGGCCCACAGTGTCCACTCTAGTTCATTGCTGAGCATCCTGACACAGCTGAAGGGACCTGTTAGTGCTCTCACAGAAAACACCAAGCCTGAGTCAGACAGGTCGCTTTGCCCTCAGGGCTGCAGAGCAATCTGTGGCTCATTTAATTTATCAGCACAAACATAGCCTTTGATTCCTTGAAGCCACTGGAGACCTTAACTGTGCAGAATTTATAGTGCAAGTGGTCTCATCCTAAAACAAACACCCCCACCTGGCCCAGTGACTCACACCCTCCTCCTGCTTGTGGTACTAATGAGATCTGTCTTGTCTATGATGGGAACGCAGGTGCCAGCTCACAAGTTGCCCACACTGGAGACACTTTCAGAGATAAATCCCACCTTAGCTCTCAGTTCAAAGGGGTCCAGTTCCGTCCCAGGTTGCGTGGAGATACACCAGAATCCATGCCTCCATCACCCAGCTCCCATTCCTGGCATGATAAGTGTACAGCCCCTGGGAAAGCAGATGTGAAGTACAACAGGACCAGCCTAATGGGATGTTCCAATTCCCCAAACAAGGCCTTCTTGATGTGCTGTACGTCATAGCTGGGCCCTGGCTCTTGCTCCTGAGAGCAGAAGGAGGCATGGATGGACAAAAAAGATGCCAAATCAGATCCAAGCTGTGCCCTCCAATAGCTATGGAGACAGTGACTTCACAACTCCTACACATGGCTTTCAGAGAGGACTCTGCAACTGAGTTTCTTCCCCTTGCAAAGATCTCTAGTTCCTGACCTTCCCATGTCCTTCCCCAGCCTCTCAAATCTTTCCTCCTTCCTACACTGAAGGAAAATTCCTCTTACTTTTAGATGGGTCACTGTGTAAGCAGCAGAGAGATGACAGCAGCACTCTGAGCAGTCACCAGAGATGTTTCCCAAGCATTCACATCCCCTTTCCCCCTCCCTTTCTCCACAAGTTCCAGTTCCTTTCGCCTTTATCACACTCATTTCCATCCAACTATTTATTGTGCAATAGCTCATTACCATTCCTCCTAGGACACCTTTAATAAAAGCCTATGCTTGCATATTAAATATTAAATTTATAAGATGTATAATCCTTCTAATTAAGTTGAATTTAATCTAGAGCTCTAAATTAGAAGGAAAAAGAGTGGGGGAAAAAATAAGATGGGGAAGCAAAAAATAAGAAAAGCCAAGCATGGCACAGCATATCTGTGTGTGCCAACCACCCTGCAGTGACATTGTCTGCGAGCAAAGACCAAGGGGCTGCCCACCACTGAGATGAGAGAGGGCAGAGGATCCACAGAGCTCTTTGAAGATTCATTTCATGCCTCTCACAGGCAGCACAGCCAGCGGTGAGGTGTCCAGCCATCACAGACCCATCCTGGAGTCTCACAGACCTGGTTTCCCCTCCTGCTCCACCACAGGCTCCTTGCCTGAGCCTGGGTGTGGAAAAAAGGTAGGGATGCACAAAGTGTCTTAGGAGCTGTGTCTGATTTGAGACAGAGTTTAGCTGCCAGCAAAGTGATTCAGAAAGCTCCTGACTTGGGGGAGTTTTGGTCCACGTGACTTCCCAGCCTTTGGATTTCATATAAAGTTTGGCTTCTTAGAAAAACCTAATCCCAAAGAATTTGTGTTCTGCCCTGGTCCTGGGCTGCAGTGGCTGCACACAGGGGTAATTCCAATTTCTCCTGCAGCCCTTGCTCAGTGACACTGTGAAAGTATCCAAGCCGTGTGGTGTTTGGTGATGGTGAAAGGCCACACTGCCTCTTCTCCTGTCCACAGAGAATAGGAGAGATCAGCTTTTCAAACAGTCAGGCTGTAGAAGTCCTGGGTATCTGCCAAGAGTCTACAGCTTCGAAAGCAATGGGATCATGCCTGGATTTTTCAGGAGTAGAAACTCATAGAATCATAGAATGGTTTGTGTTGTAAGGGACCTTAAAGCCCATCCAGTTCCAACCCACTGCCATGGGCACCTTCCACTAGACCAGGTTGCTCAAAGCCCCATCCAACCTGGACACTTCCAGGGACAGGACAGCCACGGCTCCTCTAAGCAGCTTGTTCCAGTGTCTCACCACCCTCACAGGGAAGAATCTCTTCTCTAAACTCCAACTTTTGCTCCTTGATTTTGGTGTGTTCTTAAAACCTCTGGATTTCCCACCTTACCAACCCCACGGTGATCCAACTGCCTTTGGTAAACATAGTCATGAGTTTAACGCAGTTCTTGAGCATCCTTCCCAGCCTTTATCCATTCAGAAACATGAAATATTTTAAAAGCAAAAATAAGACAATGATCATTCCTGGCCAGAAGCTGGAGGGTGGGGGAATTGTACTCTTATGAGCAGCGTGGAAGTGCCAAGGCATCTCTGCCCTGTAAAAGCAGCTTTGAAAAGGTGGTGACAGGCTGAGGATGAGAGAAGGGAAATATCTGGCAAACTGAGCACTGCAGTGGGTTTCCTGCATTGTGGGTGTCCACCAGTACAGTTGGACAAATAATGTCCTGACATATCTACACATCATCTGGAAGAAAACTCCTCAGGGATGTCCCCAGCACAGCTGGAAGAGAACCCCCCTGGGTATCTCCAGCACATCTGCCAAGGGCTGTCCCCAGCACCACTGGAGGTCATCAGAACCCTTTCAGCACATCAGAAAGCAAAGGTGATTATGATATTCCTGGCACCATGTATCAGTGTTTAAAGATAATCCCACCAGGACACAGGTGGCACATCTGGAGACATATTCTACCAAGATGGTCTGAGCCCGTCTGGCAGCACTAGAGGAGTTAACAAGCACAATAACTGGAGTGCTGAGAAAGGGGAATGTGAATTATCTCTCCTAACAACTTAATGTTTCTTCCTACCCACTCAGGGAACAAAACCGATGGTCTGCAAAGCGTGGAAAACTCTCCTCTTGTTGACTGTATTACACCCAAGTTGGGCTCTTGCCTTTTTTCCGTTGGTACAAGGCCCTTGCAGGGCCAAAAAGAAAATAACACACTTACTGGCATTTTCTTCAAAGTCTATATTGTACGCATTGCTTTTCACAGGGAATTGGATTTTCAAATTCACAGGCTCTAAAGGTCAAGGATAACAGGCTATCAGCATTTAATATGCATTCCAGGGAAAAGAAAAAACTATAAAATTGGAAATAAAGGCTGCATGAAAATTCATTTCCAAAAACCCCCAGATCAAAACATCTTTCTTCCCTCCCTACGAATTGGCATCTGCTCTTTGTTGTTGTATCTGAAATGTATTAAAAGTCTCCCGCCAGCACCATGGCTAAGTCAACATCTGTAGCATTGATTCCTAACACACAATCCTGAAGGTGAGACAGTAAGGAGGGGGTTGGGAGCCATGACTTTTGTTCGGCATCAAAACAACAGCAACAGCAACAAAGACCATTGTAGCTTCTGCGCCGCGCGTGTGCACGTGCCTGTTAGAGCTGCTGAGGTGGGTTAGGGTGTTCAAAGGCAAAGGAGTTTTTCAGCACAGCTTTCAAACAGCTCACTGCTGCAAGACCGGGAGGAGCAGAGGAAAAGAAGAATTTGAAGCCCTAAAGCTGTCTGTGTTCTCATTTCAGTCACACCAGCCGTTCTTGGGAAGGGCAACCAGCTACCCTGAGTTTTGCTGCATACCAGGATGTGAATAAGTGAAAAGAAAAGAGGAAGGAAATCTGCTGAGACTGCCTTTTCCATTAGTAGGTTCCAGAGTGAACACCCAAAAAAGGTTCCATGTTGCCTTGCAGATCTCCAGCACCAGAATGACTCCTGTCTTTACTAAAAGAATTCCTTTGCTTTTAAGAACCAACAATGTCACCTAATTCTAGCATTTAGCAAGGTAGGTGTCCAAGCTGAACAGTCACGTGGGGTCCTTTGATAGCAGATGGATAGAGATAGAGGGTCTCTAACAACCGAAAGGTTATTTGTCCAGGTGGAGAGAGGTAGGACAAAAACCTCCTCTGATAATGCATTTGTCTCTCCACTGCTTCCTCCAAGAAGCTTAGACAACTTGCTTCGACTAGACATTTTCCTCTCAAATAGCTGAGAAGGGCCTCTCCCTTTGAGAACTTCCCAAATCCTGCACTCCCAAATCCTGCTTTCACCAGAAAAATCATTCTCCGCCTTTCCATCAAAACCTACCCTGTGACAGACCTCAAAGCATCACTTGCCACGGAATCAGCTCATCCCCCTGGATCAAGGGAGCAGGGACACCTGGACTCACCCACGCACAGACTGATAGCAGGAGTGGAGCAGGGCCAGAGCCCAAGCCCTCAACACAGATATGGTGACTTCTGGGGTTTCACAGGTATTTAATCATCTTGAGTTAAGAAAGGAACAGAGGCACAAGGAAAAGCATCCCAAAGTCCCCTACATCCCCCTCCCCAGCCTTATCTGTTGCGCCACACATCCCATAAAACGCTCAGCTTGAGGAAAACCCATTGAAAATGTGCTGAGTGACTTCAATAGCACAAACTACCCATAGTGCTGAATGACTCACCATGACTCAACCCTTGGTGCAGACAGGGAGAGGGAGGAAAACTTGATTGAGAAGATTTCACATTCACCCTTCACAGTCAGCTGCAGGGTGGGATCAGTCTGCCCATGCTCCCCTTGCCTGAAATAAGGGTGTGCTTGGCAATCACTTTCCTTCAGCACAGCTTTCCTTGGCACAGCTGTCTTTGGATTCCAGAACAAATATGTCATATTCCCTTAGGATTTCCTCTCCGCTGAGTTTCACCAAGGCCCCCAGAAGCATGCCAGCAGGAGTTCTGATAGCTGCACATCTTCATGCCTGGGGCTCTGAAGCAGGGCTGTGCAGGGCATGAGAACAAGCTCTCTTGTCACTCTCAAAACTTGTCTGCAGGAGTTTCCTTTGGGTCATCTCTGGGGACATCCAGCTTTCAAGGGTGTAGTTTTCAAGGGAACTTTGAATGTGTGGAAGCTCACTGGTCCCGTCCATTTGGAGGCTTGACAGAGAGCCCCCTTCAACCTATCATGCAGTGATATCTTGTGGTCTACAGAGAAAACAACTCCAGATCCTTCTTGAGAGACTTCAGAGGTTGTTTGCATAAGAAAAGGCCGGATCTGAAGCAGTGTGAGTCCTGCTTTCTTCATAGAATCATAGACTATCCTGAGCTGGAAGGGATTCACAGGGGTAACTCTTGGCCCTGCACACAACAACACGAAGAGTCACACCAGGGTATGGTCCAGATTGAGATCACTGAGTCTCCAAATTGAAAGCATTGTCCAAATGCTTCTTGAACTCTGCAAGTCTTAGTGCTGTAATCACTTACCTGGGGATCCTGACCACCCTCTGGAAGAAGGAAGAACCTTTTCCTAATATACAATATTTCCTAATACATAATATTTCCTAATACACAGTATTACCTGGGACACACCATATGAGTAGTTGCACTAAAGAATCTGTTACTGAGGTGTAACCAGTGTGTATAAACATCTCCTGATGTCCATCCAGGGTAGCTGGTTGCCAGTTCCCATAGCCCAGGATCTCAGAGCTGGCTTGGGCAGCCTCACTTTCCCCCCTGTCCACACGGATCCTCAAGAGGAGGTCAAGGCTCTCCTCAGTGTGATTATTTACAACTGCAATCCAGGCTGGCTTTGACAGCACATCATCTCCAGCAGCCTGTACCTCCTTCCCATGCAGGACAGCCCTTCTCCCTTCCAGTGCCTCCCTCCCACCAGCACACATGGCAGGGTGTTTTGAGGTCTCCACAGAGAAGGGGTTAACCTGCCCCTTCCCCTGACAGAGCCAGACACCCAAAATCAATCTCTCAGCAGCTGACATGAATTAAGACAATTTCTGCATCAAAGCATGGAGAAGCTGGTTGCTGTTAAGGGATCATTTATGAGAGGTCTGGAGGGGTTATTAGATTGGAAAGGCTTTTGCTTCCCCAAGATTAAGGACTTCTGGACAGCAAGTCTACAGCCCAAAGCAATACCTTGTAGTGAGGAAGGAGGCTGAGACGAAACTGCTGGAAATCAGCTGCAGTCCCACAGAGGGAAGGACTGCAGGGTGAATTGGGTTGGATTATGTAGCAAAGGGCTCTCCAATGTAGGAGAGAAACATCTGAAGGTTTCTGAAGTCTTGTCCGGTGGGACTGAAATTAATTTGACCCCACTATGCAAGGACTAAGAAGCTGCCAGTGAAACAGTCAGACCATCAACATTACTCAAGCCAAGGGAGTCTTTTTTTACAGAGCTCCAGATTCACCAGAGGAACTTCTTGTCTCAAGAGAGTAGGTGTTAGTAAATACGTGATTCTGAAACACACGCAGCTTGCTGCTCTGTCTCCAATTCTGGCTGGATTCAGAGTCCATATTCCCAGACACCGGGATGTTTGATTGAGGAAAATACAGTTTATTCAGGAAAAGTCATTTCCCTCTCTCACTCTTTCTACTTGCTTTGAATTCTGCCTAGTGAGGTAATCACTGCCTGCTTCGGTGACTGAAGTCGAGGCAAAGAACCCCACCAGTGGTGAAGAAATGGTCCTGAGCACCAATAAATGTCCTAAACAACACCTCAGCGTGGAGGGCCAGGCCAGCCCAGGAACACTGACCTCTCACTTGATGTTTCAGTGATTGCCTACTGGAAATATGCTCCCACCTTTCAATCAGTGATGAAGAAAGTGCTCTAATTCACCTCTTGACAGCTTGTCTCTCTGCTGAAGTCTGTACCCATTCTGTCTACGCAAACTTTCTCAAAAAGCAAGGTCTGGTTGTTCCAGACTAATACCATCTTTGCTGTCTTAATGCACTTTGTAAAGCCTTACCTGGAATGGAAAAGAGAGGAAACACATTACAGCTCCATTTCCATATCTCCAGGCTATCTCTATCCCAAAGGTAGGTCTGCCCAGGCTCCTCACATGCACTTCCTCAGTTTAGATCCACATCCTTCTCTGTGCTTTGTTTGCATTCACTGTCCTCCAACATGGCTTTTGTCAGGTATCACAGTCTGTCCTTTTCCCTTCCAAGGCATCGGGTCACCACATTTTTGCCACTCGTTGCCAGTGCAAGGGGTCAAACTTATGAAAGAAAACTGGATATATCTGAAAATGGAAAATGTCAGGTTAGGCAGAAATTTGGAATCCTGAGTAGTGGCATTTTCACCACTGCAACAGAGACAGTGGGTCATTTTGGGAGAGCTCTGGTGGGCTCATGGTACAAGGAGGTGGGATAAGGTCTTTTCCTGGTCTGTGTTACCCGGATACTCTGTTTTCTTGAGGATACCAAAGAACCCTGAGATCTCTCAAGGTCTGCTGGGACAATGAGACGACTGCTGGACATCTTGGTGTCCCCCCATGAGCGTACCCAGGCTTGATTCACACTAGATGGATTGTGCTGGAAAGAAACAGTATGTCAGGAGCTGAGCACTTCAGATAAAAGCCCTGGGGATAAGGCTCTAACCAGGACCTGGTTGGAACAGCTCTGCCACAGCCTGCTCATGGACCACATCACTGGCGCCTTAGGAAGGAGGATGTCCCTTTTCTCATCCCCTGCTCCCATCCCCATGGGGTTTTCAGGTGGGTGATGCTTCCTGCTGCCTTTGTGTGCCAGGTGCTGCGCTCCAGGAACGCCTGAGAGTCTGGAGTGCTGCTGTAATTTCTGCTGTTGCTGCCTTGTGCATATGGTTTGGGTGAAGGAAAAAGTTTAACTCTTCCACCTCCACCTGAAAAGCCACCACTTCTAGTGGAAAATTGCAGGTTTTATGCTGGAGCGTGTGATGGGAATAGGGAAGGACTGTGGGCATTGAAAACTGAGTGCTGTTGGTAGATAAGTTGGCAGGTGGTAATTGCTCTGTGCTGGCCAAGGATCAGGTCTCTGATCCCAGCCTAAACACAGGCATCCACTCAGCTTCCAGCCTTGTGCTTACCATCTGTTCTGGAAATGCTCCCTGCTGAGTGGTCTCTCCTGCATTCTCCCCTCTCATCATGGAGGCATGGAGCAGACTGAACCAGAGATGATTTCCCTCGTTCTTTCCTGAAGAAGAAAGAGGCCACAGGCAACAGATGCTCCTTTATGCTCCCCTGGTGCTGTGTCTGGATCCTGCTTGAGTTCTGCTTCCCACACCAGGTTCATCAGAACTGGCTCCCGTCATGTGTAGGATGAAGGACACTAAGAGGGCATCACGCCTGCATTGCACAACTGGCCCTAAACATGCCAACCTGGAACATCTCAGCTCCATCAGACCCCAACACAGTCCTTGCTCTTGAAGGAATCGCAGAACCTGCCCCTCCCTGCTTCATTGCAGGCTCCTCCATGGCAGAAGGTGAGAGATAGAGCCTCTCCCTGGTGCAGCCATCAGCAGAGAGCATTGCCATGTTGTGGGGCCAAAACTGCTTGGCAATCCCTGCACAGACACCCCTCCCACGGCAGCCAGAAGTGCCTCTGTGAAAGGTTTGACTCTCCTGCAGAAGCAGAGAAAGAAGTGGAAAAAAGTGGTGTTTTTTGTTTTTTTTCTTTGGTTGGTTGGTGTTTTTTTTGGTGGTTTTTTTTTTGCTTGGGCAAATGGGCTTTTTTCAGTTGCTTGTCTTTTTTTCTTTTTCCTTTTTCCTTTTTTTTTTTTTCCTGAGCAAAGCACAGCCGCTCCCTGCATACTAAGCACCCTGCAGCACTCTAATTATCCACCAGCACACACAGCTCCTGCTTCTGCTGATGGCTGGAGGGAACTGGGAAGGCAGACAGAGATTAGAGGGAGACTGTGGGCAATGGGAGTGGGATGCAGCATCCAGCCCAAGAGGTCAAGCCTGAAATCCCCCCACAGTATGGAGTGGAGGGCTGGGAGTGGAGTCCTGCTGGAAACAGGAGGGATGCCCTGGGTCTACCACTATCTCCCTGGAGGTCTTGCTTGCACACTGAGCGGTTGTGGGTTTCTCCCATGGTGTGGTAGATGATGGTGTGGTGGTGGCAGAAGTCAGTGGAGTCTCTCCTGTAGGGTTTTGGGTCGGTCCTACACCCCAACAGTCATTCACTGGTAAATGGAGGCTCTGAAATGCTGAGGACTGGGACATGACATTCTGTGGCCTCATCTCAAATACCGAGCTGAGTTTTGGGCCCCTCACCGCAAGAAAGACATTCAGGGGCTGGGGCAGATCCAGAGAAGGGCAGCGTTGCTGGGAAAGGGTCTGGAGCAGGAGGAGCGACTGGGGGAGCTGGAGGAGCTCAGCCTGGAGAAAAGGAGGCTCAGGGGGGGACCTTGTGGGTCTGCAAGCCCCTGACAGGAGCGGGGAGCCAGGTGGGGCTCAGTCTCATCTCTCAGGTTACAAGAAACAGGAAGGTTGGAAAATACCTCCAAGATCATTGAGTACAACCGTAAATTGAGAAAATGGCTTCAAGTTGAACCAAGGGAAAGTTGAGATTGAATATTAGGAAAAATTTCTTCATGGAAAGGGTTGTCAAGCACTGGAACACTCTGCCTGGGGCAGTGGTGGAGTCACCATCTTTGGAGGTGTTTAAAAGCACATGTGGCACTTGGGGATATAGTTTGGTGGTGACCTTGGCAATGCTGAGGAAATGGTTGGACTTGATGACCTTAGAGGTCTTTTCCAACCTTGATGTCTCTACAACTCTATGGGGAGCCAGGAGGACTGAGCTGAGCAATGGACCACCATTTTTTGATGGTAACCTGTGAGAGCTTTCTTATGGAAATGATGTGTCTGTTTTCAGGAATTACACCTCCGAAGCATCCAAGGGCACAGATATTGTGGGATGCTCAGAGAAACAACCTGAAACGTCTGTTGGGGAATTGTCTTCTCATGTTGACAGACAAAAACCAAGCAAAATTGGGCCATTTTCTTCTCTCTTTCCTATTACTCAGCCAAGGCAAACTGGATTTCTGCACTGATTGTTTCTCATTTAGTCTGTCCTGGTTCCTAAAGCTTTAATTAAGGCCGTGCTGGGCTCTCATAGGATGCTCACAGACAGTCCCTTCAGGAGAGGCCTAATGCATTTCCAGCCTCAGACCAAAAAAAATGCTGAAATGAGGGAACTCAGAGCTGAAATCCCATTAAGTTCCAGCCAAAGGATGAGAGAAGCAAATTCTTCTTCATAAGAGACTCTAACTGTTACGGGTGTCTGCCAGAGAAAGCCAAGTCCTGCCTGCAAAGGGGGCATGGCCAGGGTCCAGGTCTGTGTGATGGATGTCTGCAAAGCAAAGAGAGCCCCTGGCTGAGGCAGAGTCAGGCACAGGAGATGATGGACTCAGTGGGACAGGGAATAATTCAAGGCTAGAAAGGACCTTTCAGATCACTCTGAGCTCCTACGTTGCCCATAGCAGGAAACCAGTCACTGCTTCTCACATAAACTGTTGATCTCTCCAGAACCTCCTTCTACATCCATTTTTGACTGAGGGACAACCCACTGTCCCTTAGGGGTGAGGAATGCAGTGACTCCTTTGACAGGTTATTCTGATAGTCTCAAGATGAGTCATTAAAATTACCTCCCTGTATTTCTCCTTTGCATTTTAATGTGTTCACTTGCAGAAAGCAGCGAGACTTTGCTTTGCTGTGAGAGGCATGAGCAGGATCCACTGCAGTGCTGTATCCTAATCATTAGTCCATTTAAAGGCATGGGTTTCAAAATTTTATACCATTTACAGCTTTGGTTCTGATAATCAAGTCTTGGAAGAGCCTTGAGGTGTGTTACCATGCAGTGCCAAGCCTCAACCCTGCCAAGGCACTCCCAGATTGATGGGCATCTAAAATCCAGTCCCTCCCAGACCACCTCACCCAGTGTCCCATTACAAAATGACTCCCAGATCTTCATCTGAACCTCCCTTGATTTTATTGCAGAGCTTCCAATGGAGAAAAGCACATTTCTTGCCTTTCTCTGCTAGTCTTTTGCAGACTGAAAGGTGGTGTCATGCCCTCTCCTCACTGGACGAAACACTCCTAATTCCTCCACCTTTTCTTATGGACAGGGAGCCCTGGGATCACTCTCCTCTTGATTTTTTCTAATGGGTCCATCTAAATGTCATAACTGAGCTGAAGGCCTCGCATTGATCCATCAAGTAGGAGAATTGCACTGAGATTAAGTAACCACAAACAAGGCTGTTGCAGTCAATCTTCCCTCCACAGAGGCATCAGGAGGGTGAACTGTCAGCTAAAATGCCTCTGACCATTTTAAAACCCAAAGGGAGATGTATTTCCATCTTCATAACCAGCCTTGCAGGATGCATCCAAGCTACTGTTTATTATCCTGGCAAGAGCAATCTCCTGCAGTCCCAACAAATGTAAAACAGACTCTCTTTTCTTTGTTATTTTTTTTCTTTCCATTTTTTCCCTTTCTTTTTTTCGCCTCTTTCATAAAAGCAATAAGCCCTGAATAATCTCAACATCACCATTGGCTTTATTGGTTAATGAAAAGCTTTTTTCCCCCTTCTGAACCCAAGCCAAGCTCTTAACTTCATATTTAATGGGCAGATATTTTCTCCAAATGCTCTTTTTTTCATTCCCATAAGCTAACTATGCTATGGATAATGGCTCCTTTTTCCTGTTGAAGTGGGCTCTTTATCTACCTATAGGTTCCAGCTGATATAAATCCCTCCTTTTCAAGATGTGTAGACAGATAGTATTCCTAAGTGGGAGATAGTCTGCATCTGTCCTTGAAACCTCTCCCTCAGCTGTTTTTCTTTCGTTTTTCCCCAACACATGTGAGAAAATTGGGGTTGTTGTCTTTAAATAATTTTATATGTATATATGTATTTATTATTTATTTTATATGCACATGTATGTTATTTATATAATATTGCATTATATTTATTATATTATATTTACTATGTTATATTATTTATATATGCATTTTCTGCCTTAGTCCCAGTGAATACCGATCACCAGGCCTGAAGAGCCCTCACACTACCAAGCTCCATCCTTCTTGGTGAGGAGAGGACACCCCAAATGACCCCTCTGCCATCTGAGTGTGGGCACCAGCATCACGGTGGGTGGATTCCCAGCGGGTGCCAACACCACAGGGTGGGCTCTCAGTGCAGGATTGTAGGACAGAGCAGGATGAGACAGAAGTGTCAGGGAACAGCCCTTCTGGACAGACATTCCCAACAAACAAGTTCTTACTCCAGGCTGTGTTGGGCATGGAGTTACCAGGAGGAGGGGGCAGGATAAGAGCCCTTCGTGCTCCTCCAAGTGCTGGGTCCTCACTCAGTTTCTTTTACTCTCTTATCCCACTGTCCAGCCAAAGCCACCCACCCATCTGTCAAAACACACCAGAAAAATCACTGAGACCCTTTCTAGCAGAAGAATTCCAGTGACAGACCCACCAGCCCAGAGAGGAGTGTCACTGCTGTGCTGTGTGGATGGAGTATATCAGCCACAAAACTCTCTTCCAGCTTGGTCTGGCTGAACCCCATCCTGGGAATTCTGGGCTCCAAGCTGTCTGACTCAGGCTTTCACAGGCAAACAAGCAACGAGAATAGCTGTGCTTTAGGTGGCTTCAGAAGCACCCGCCTTCTCCAAAAGAACACTTCATAAATGAATGTTTTTCACTCACAGATTATTTTTTTCATCTCCTGTGCCTGTGTTTTTTTTCTGAGCTCATTACTGGCTTGGCTGTTAATCCCTTCCACGACTCTATCCCTCATCTTCAGGGGCAGTTTAACAGTCCCTCTGCCTGTGAAAGGGCCTTCAGATCTGGGATCACAAGGCATTAATTATGGATCTGCAGTATCAACTCCGTGCCACTTGCCACATTCACAAGCTGCCAGAAATCAATGGGCAGTTTGTGAGAAGTGCTGGCTGTGATTTAAGGCTCCTTCACAAGGAGGAGTTGGGAAACCTCTGCATGACTTTTGGGAGAGAGGTCTGGTGCATGGGATGTCACTGATGGCTTGGGACACCATTATTTGGAGGGGAAAAGTTGGCTTCCCATTAACCAGGTCAGCTCAGTTGTGGGGTTGTCTTTTCACTTAAGTATCCAGGGATGAGTAAACACTTGGATCTGACCCAGGCAGGCGCATCCTGGCACTGCCAAAGTGTGGTTTCACAAAACCACCTGAACTGGTCTAAAAATGCCTTGACCTTGCCCTTTCCTCACTCAAGCCACGTCCTTGGTGTCAGTCTGGCTCTTGCACAATACCTCAGTGTGCGAGTTCAGGTCTCTAAAGGGGAATAAAATAAACCCAACCAAGAAAAAAGAATGGTTTTCTGGCAGGTTGGTGTCTTGAACTGGTCCAACACGTGGCCAGGCAAACATCCACACCAGATCAGAGGGACATAAATCTGTTGACATTTTTGTTGTTGTTATTATTATTATTATTATTGCCTGGAGTCGTCACACAGCTCCTCCTGTGTTGTGCAAAAAGCTGCCCAAACCGTCCCCAGACTCCAACCCCAGATCTCCAAGGGAGCTCACAGCCCTCACAGATGATACTGGGAAAGGTTTTACAGAACATGCATGGCCAAATTAAAAAAGCCTAATGGTAAATTCAGGACCAGAAACCAAGTTTCCTGTGTCCCCAGCATCCTTGTCCTCCTCCCAAGGAAGGGTCCCATGATGGTGCCAGCCAACAGGTGTGTGCAGGGGGATGGTGGAAGAAGGTGCTGTTTGGTGGCAGGAGACGCTTTCTGGGGTCTGCCTGACAGAGCTACTTGGACAGTGCAGAACACAAACCTCAAAGAACTTGTGACAAACCAAGCACGCAGTGCACTCAGACCAAACACAGAGGGTGCTGCTGCCCTCTCCTGCTGAACCAAGCACCCACCTTTCTCCTTGCCAAAGCCAAGGTGAAGGTGGAGAAGGGTCTTGGTCACGGATGTCCACGTCCCTTTGCTGTGAAGCTCCCAGACAGAATGTGACATTTCTCCAAGGTCTGCTCCACACAAAGCCACCCACTGACTTAGCTCAGCATCTGGGAAAAAAGCAGGGGCCAAATGGCAGGAAACCCTTGGTACATCCTGAAAAAGTGTGGAATTCCACTGAAAAAAACCCAACTCTGTTCGATGGAGACTTTGCTTTTAGCAAGGAAGCAATGTCCAGTCTTCTGTCCAGCCTGGCTTTCTCCTCACCCCAACTTTGGAGAGAGGTCCCTGGGACAGGTCCAGCTGCCCTCTGAGCTTTGCCAGGCGATGTGCCCTAGGGAAGGGCCAGGAGGAGAATGAATCCCTGGGTGGGGGAAGCCACCACCTTGTGCCTGGCTGTGCTCTGCTGCGGCGCATTGCTGCCATCGTGAGTCAAGAGGCATGGACTGTATGCAGGGAACAGGCACCAGGACACCTGTGAGAAGGTTCTAAACGATTCCCTGGAGCGGGGATCCCATTCCCCTAATTTGTGGGATAAGGAGCTGCAAGAAGAACCTTGCTCTAAATCCAAAGGATGCAGAGAGAAAGGTCTCCCCACCAGCTTTGCCTGTGTCCTGCCTAATGCAGGCTCTGAACTGCCCTGACCTTTTTTAAATGTCCCAAAAAACAATGGAGGCTGTCCCACAATTGAGTAGAAACCTCTAGGTAGATATCCCACTGTTATCTGGTATCCCACTGTTACTCCAAACAGTCTTGCTCTGTTTTGGGGAAGGGAGAAATCCCTGTGACGAAGAGCCTTCCCAGACCTCCCCCTGTCCTTGCTCTGCCCTGCTCGGCTGTCTCTGATCTCAGCTCATAAACCAGTTCCTCCAGGCCACTCACACACATGTGGTTCTCCTCTCCACTGTCCCCTCCTCGTTGTCCCTCTCTCTGAGGACAGTGCCTGTGGGGAAGCACAAGGGTCCAGCTACCATGGTGGAATCCAGAGCCTCTGGAAGAAGAAGACATCAATAATTCCCCTGATTTAAAACACCTTTGGACAAAGCACAGCAGAGCCACGTCCGTGACAGTGAGCTAGAAAGGAAATCAGAAAAGCCTGGAGTATTTTATTATTTCCAGATACGTGATTTTTTTTTCTTTGTCCTTTTAATACTGAGGAAGAGCAGGGTGGCAGGAAGTTTTTCCCTCCCTGGGGAAATGTTCCTCTGGGAGGTCAAAGGCAGAAGCTCCTGATGCCTGCACAGCTCTCAACGAAGAGCCTGTGGTGGGTTTGCAGCAAAAGTGCTTCTCCTCTCAACCATCCAACAGGCATTTCAGTTACATGCAGGTAAACGAAGAGTGCAAATTAAACCAGGGTTAAGGAAAAATTCTCCATCCCTAAATATTAGTCCCTTCACACTCCTCGGTGTTCAATATTGCAGCCCCATCAGTCTTCTGGTCACTCGTGTTATCTTCAGGAGTGTGAGGCACATGCAAACAGGACAGGAGAGATCAAAATTATTCCTAACGCAAAAGGCAAATGGGGAGAAAATCATAACCTTTCACATCAGTCTCTGACAATCTAAGAAAGCAGCAAAAAGGATTTGATTCACTTGTGCTTTTCCTTCTGAAACAGCCCTTAAAAATAAGCACTACCTGTGCTGATTTACCTGGGAACATCAGTTAAACACACTGATGTGCTGTTTGCCTATTAATCCAATTACTCCATTACACAGAAGGGTTTAGTGAGGGAGCCTTGAGAGGTTCAGTACAGATAAGTCTGAAAAAGCTGAAATACATTAATGACATTAATGTCCAGGAGACAGCTGCTGAGGGAAAGCCTCTAACCATAGAGCAGGTCCTGGCACCAGTATGGAGCTGGGGCTGGTACCATCCAGTGGCTCTGCAGGGAACTGAACATTCCTTGCTGAGCTGTGAAAGGATTCACCAGGTCTTCTTTCCACCCTCTCCCTCGGATATTCCCTATTTACCTGTGGAAACCTCCAAGTAAACCACCACTCTAGTTCCTACCAGAGCATCATCTGGGGGTCACATTTCCTAAGGCAGTTGAGCTTAAAGACAATGCCATCAGTTCTGGTGGCCAATGGCTCTTGTGGCTTTCTGAAAGTCTCTGCTACTGGAGTCAGGTGAATATTTTCAGACTTTCATATTTATTTTTTTTTTCCTCTTCAGGTTTTTGGCTTCACGTTTGTGGTTATAGAATCACACAATGGTTTGGGTCAGAAAGGATCTTAAAGATCATCCAGTTCCAAACCCCTGCCTTGGGCAGGGACAGCTTCCACCAGCCCAGGTTGCTCCAAGCCCCATCCAACCTGGCCTTGGACACCCCCAGGGATGGGGCAGCCACAGCTTCTCTGGGCAACCCATGCCAGGGCCTCTCCACCCTCTGACTAAAGAATTTCTTCCTAGTATCTAATCTAAACCTGCGCTCTTTCAGTTTAAAACCATTGCCCCTTTGTCCAGTCACTGCCTGTATTTAAAAGTCCCTTTCCCTCTGTTCTATAAGCTTAAATTATGGTGAAATGTTGGCATTTCAACATTTATGTATCAAAGGTTAATTATTAACCACTGACAGTTTTGGAGTTCCAAAGGAGAGGATGCTGAGCATTTCCTGTCCTTTAGCCATAAATCCTGCAGAGTGGCTGCTCTCACCAAAATCACGGAGTTCCACTTGATTCCTTCCCTCCCACAGGTGAGACTTGAGGTCCACTTCCACCACGGGGTTCCTGGCCAAGACACTGCTCAGGTGATCCCAGATCAGCTCCCTGAGGCCCTAGGAAATTTCCTGCCTGGAAGCATTAGGGCTCCTTTGATCCCAGCATCCTTCTCCCACCTTCCAAAGCACCTGGCAAAATATCCCTGCTAGTACAACATGGATCTGCTGCCCCGGCTGTGCCCAACACGGGGTCCCAGAGCAGGAAAAAGGCTCTAAATATAGGTGGGAAGAGGAGGTAGGAGACATGGGGAGGTGTCCCCTTCAGGGCATCAGACTCAACTGCCTTTGAAAGTCAACCTGAGCAGCTGTTTAGCTCAAGCAGCCAATTTTTCCCTCTTGCTTGCACTTTCATGGAGTGTTTGGTCTGTCTCGGCAGAGAGCTTTTATTGCTGAGATGGTTAGTTCAGCCTTGTCTCAATTTGCTTTTAGACTAACAAGCAATGTAGCTGCAAATTAAAAAGATGGAAAACAACAATAACCAAAGCTCTGCCTCTCTCGCCACCCCTCCTCCCCTCCAAGAGGGCACTGCAAGATGGAGAAGTGAGTCATTGAAAGATCATTCGAGGTCACAGAGACCTTTCCCTAATGCTCCGTGAATGGAGGAAGGAAGGGTTTGTGATTGCGGTGCTGGGCAGGGAACTGGGCTCACATCCCCACTTGGCTACAGGCTCACAGCGAATTTTGCATTAATTACAGAACTCCAGGGGATTCATTTTTACAAAATGGGTAAATGATTCTCCTCCTTCCTGTGTGGCTGCTCTCTTTAGAAGGTCATGTCTTTGGGGCACAGATTGCCTTTTTGGGGAGAGTACAACACCGAGTACCCAGGCTGCACCCATCAGCAGGCTGTAAATCACAGCCACAATGAATAGTGTGAACTACAAGAGCATAAAACACTATTCCCTGGCCCCAAACCACTATTCTTTATAATTTCAGCCAAAAGAAATTTCACTTTTTGGCATTAGTAGTTTCCAACTTCGATCACGCTGGAAGTGGGATTGTTGAACTATTTGTGGGAAGGGCTCTTTTCTGAGGGAACACAATCCTGGTACCTAAAGGAGGATCATGCTTTGAGTATGGACTTAGTTCTTCAAGTCTGAAAGAGAAATTATGAGCTCAAGGAAAGATTCATTTGGGATCCTTTTTTTTTTTTTTTTTTTTAGAAAAGGGAGATAATTTGAATCCAGTTGAGGTCAGTTCTCCATCCCTGCAGAACCAAGCGATGTGCTTTGGTCAAATGGAGATGACCAAGGGAACACCACGATGGCAGCTGAGCGTGAGATGGGTGTGAGCTTGACAGAGGAAGTGGGACTGCTTAGGAAAACACAAAAGGGGTTGACGGCAGTTAAAATATTAGGTGGCTGGGAAAAGCTCCTTAAACAGCCTCTTGGCTAGTTGGCTGTTTTTAAAGGGAAATGCTGGAAGCAGCTGTTCTTGGAGATATTTTCAGTTTTAGGGAGCCCAAATGCTGTAGGACATGCTGAGGGGAGGGTCAGCTCTTTCCCATGTGTTGCTTATCTGCTTTGCTCCTCTCCCACTAACATTTTCTCCCTTCTTGGCTTTGAACGCCATAACACAGCAAGTGTTCCATTTGTGTGGAGAAATCTCCCCAGGGAGATGGGTTTGACAATGCTCCCCATCCCTCAGAGGTGGAGTTTCCAGAGCTGAGGCCGCATGCTGAGCCTCAGGACAGCACAGCTCTTTGGGCTGGGCCATGGACATCGCTGGTGGATTTACAACCTCAGAAGTTCTCCATATCATGGGACAGGCCAGAGAAGTTGAAGAACTAGAATCACAGAATGGTTTGGATTGGGAGGGACCTCATATATCATCCCGACCTCCCTGCCATAGGCAAGGTCACCTTTCACTGCCCCAGGTTGCTCCAAACCCCATCCAACCTGGCCTTGAATGCTTCCAGGGATGGGACAGCTACAGCTTCTCTGGACAACCTGTGCCAGGGCCTGCCCACCTGCACAGTCAAGAACTTCTCCCCAATATCTAATTCAAACCTACCCTCTGTCAGCTTAAAACCATTCCCCCTTATCCTGTCACTCCATGCCCTTGTCCATGGTCCCTCTCCAGCTCTCCTGGAGCCTCTTTAGGCACGGGAAGGGGCTCTCAGGTCTCCCCCAAGCCTTTCTTTCTCCAGGTGAACAGCCCCAGCTCTCCCAGCCTGTCTTCATAGCAGAGTTGCTCTAGCCCTGTGATCAACTTAGTGGTCTCCTCTGGGCTTGTTCCAAAAGGTCGAAGACTTTCTTGTGTTGGGGGTCCCAGAGCTGGATGTATGGATGCCTCTGAACAGGATCTTGATGACAATATGAGAGAGAAAGTGAAATCTGGGGAACAGAAGGCATCTGCAAATCTTCTCCTCTTGTGCACACAACCAGTGCTGTGCATCCAACAAACCCATTTCAGCATCTCCTGTTAGGAAGAGGGCACAGGTGTTTGAACTCTGACTAACTCCTTGTGTCATGAAGAAGGAGCATCTTCATTTTTCTGGTGGGTTCACTGAGACACGGAGCCCTGAGCTCATGTTCGGGGACAGCTTCACCCCCTCTCCAAATCTCAGCAATGAATAGGATCAGCAAACAGAGCTTCAAGGGACTTGTCAGTATTATCTAAACCATTCCCCCTGCTCAAAGCCAAGACCTTCTATGCCCCTGTTATTCCCAGCTATTCTCAATATGAGTTATTTATTGCTTTTAGAAGACTCAGTGTTAAAAGATCCCGATTCTCCTTCATTTTCCCCCCTATTCCTTGATTTCAATTAAGTTAGATGAACAGCGGGTACATTTCCTCTCACCTTTGTTTTTCTTTATTCTTCTTGACAGAAAAAAAACAAGGAGAGACACAGAGGTTTTTTAATTGTCCAAAGATGCCACTGACAAATTGCTTAGTTTTTACTGACTCTCAGTTTCACTGCTGTTGGCTGGTTTTTTCCATACAGAAGAAAAGGCCATGCCAGAGGAATATTTATGAGCCTGCACAATGGGGAAATGGTTTGTAAAAGTATCTACAGCAAAGCACAGCACAGACATGTCTATTTGCTAAGGAGCAGGACCAAGTTACTGAATCTCAGGAGCCACTGATGTATGCAGTAATAGAGTGAAATCAAGCTCCAGAATAAAATGTGCAGTCAGGCAGAGACCAAAATGAAATGCCAGTGCGGGATACAAATGAAAAATTATCAAAGGATAAAATGAAACCCATCAAAACACAATGTCCTTCACTTTGTTGTTTTTATTCTAATTCAAAAACACTCGGGTTTCATCTCCAGCCAGGCCCTAAACAGAGGCAGACTTGCATGGTGTGTTTCAGGCGTTCTTTCCTTGCTCTTTTGTTCTTCGTTTTTTCTTTTTAATTCGAATTTTTTAAGTGAATTCTAAAAAGGAATAAAGTTCTGTCTTTGTTTCTAATCTGGGCATTTTGCCCTTTGCGTGCAGGCTCAACCTCCAAACCCCAACCACGTTCAGACCTTGCTCTCTGACCTCCCACATCCCGGTGGCTTTGCCTTGAGCATCCTTGTGTTAAGCCCACATCCTGGCTTGGGACAAGAGGATCTGTGTAAGAGAGATATCCAGGCTTTCTTTCCTGAGAGGAGAATCCACCTGGTCCCTATTCTCTCCTTTCTCCTCTGCCCTCCATCAGGACAATGTTTAATTGCCCAGTTTTAAGCGCTCACATGTGTTTCTCCCTTTGCCCTGGATATCAGCTGTGTGGATCTTTCACCTGCTGAATGACCAGGCTCTCTGCCCTAAGAAATCACCTTCCTGCATCCTCGAAAAGACTTTCAGAGAGGAAAGAAGTGGCTTTTTATACGTCATACAGTGGATTTTTAACCCGTTCTGCAGCAATTAGACCGAATCCTTTACTGAAGCCCAGGATTTCCAGGACTGGAGACCAGTCTTGTAGCACTAACAGGCGCTGCTGCTGCCTCCCTGGGGCAAGGAGAGGAGAATTAGCTGTGTTGTACTAACAGAGAAGGCAAATTATTTGCTAGAGGTGATTTAACTAATCAAGGACATTCAGAATAGGCAGATGGCCTTTTCCCTGCCTGTACATCACCCAGGCTCCGTGCAAGCTGTGCTTGAAATGTTGGCAGGAAGCTCCAGAGCCATGGTTTGGGTGATTTTCAGAGCTGTTTGGGTCTGTGTGACAAGTGTTAACCCGCTGCAATGTGTTGCACCTGGGTGTGCTGTTCCTTAAGAGAGACAGCCCTGGGTGCTGGATGGCAGAGGGATTTTGAGGATATAGCTCTGGATCCCCAGGAGAAAAGGCACCACTGGGGTTTTGCAGGGATATTTTATGTGAAAAGTTCTGGCACGAGGTTTGGCCGTGGGCATTGTAAGATGGGAGGAGACTGGGATCATTTGGGCAGAGCCCTGCTGGGAGATACCCTGAAACAGTGGGTCTTGGTGAGCAAAAACAAAGAGATTTTGGGGGTAGATTGATATCAGATATTAGGAAGAAATTCTTTACTGTGAGGGTGGTTTGGCCCTGGAACAGGTTTTGCCCTGAGAAGCTGTGGCTGTTCCATCCCTGGAAGTGTCCAAGGCCAGATTGGATGGGGCGTGGAGCAACCTGGGATAGTGGAAGGTGTCCCTGCCCGTGGCAGGGAGTGGAACGGGATAATCTTTAAGGTCCCTGCCCACAAAACCATTCTGTGATTCTATGATTTGGGGGAAAAAACTCTCCATTGTAGAATGTGGGGAGGTTTCCAAGCCTGATTGCTGAGCAAAGCTCAGAAACATCCCAGTGCTCAGCAGCTTGGCTGACGGGTGGGATGTTGTCCATCAGACACAGAGACATATTAAAAGGATCTGACCAGCACATCTTGTTCCAGCTGTAACTCAGGCCAGCCATGCTACAATTCATCACAGAAAATCTCAGTTGAAATCAAGGGTTGGAATCTGTGGAGTTTTTTTCCCCATGAAGGTTTTGTCCTCAGGGCATTTGGAAACATCACCCCAGAAAGTTCCCAACAGCCACCTCTCTTAAAACATACTTCATATATTCTTTTTTCGTAGTAATTTCTTTGCTCTTCTAGCTGAGAAATTCAGATATTCTGCTCTCTTTGACCACACAGATCATTTCAAGCACATATTATTGCGTTGCTATGGTTATATTAGTATTGCAGTTTGCCTTTGTATTTGATTCAAACCCAAAATGAGTTCTTCCTACATAACCAGTTTTCTAATATATAGATATCACAATTGTGGGTTGGTTTTTGTCTTTTTTTGTTCGTTTGTTTGTTTGTTTGCTTTTTGTAGCCAATATCAAACATTATTTCAACACTTCTGTGTAATAGGAGGAATGATGTGCCCCAGTCACTGCAAAATTCCATTCACTCCCTGAAGGAAATTTTGTAATCAGTTAAAATGTACCTGCTTAACTTTTACGTGAGTAAAATTAGAGAAGATGAATGCTGTTTGAAGCACAGAAAATATGACATATCCAAGAGAACACACTCTTGCAAGAGTACATAAGATGAATGGTGAACACTTGTTGCAAAAAGAGGTTTGGGGTCAAATTATTTCAACCCCTTTAATTTTGGGTTGATTTCTTAATTAACACCAGTCCCAGCTTCGAATGTGGGAGAAAGACCAATTTTTGTCAGAGATTCGAAATGCTGTCCCTTTCTGCTAAGGTGAAAATACTCTCAGAAAGTAGCTATGAGACTCTTGCAAACATACTGGAACAAAGCGCAAGGACAATCTGACTTGGGAAAATAATTTTGAAGACAAAAAATTAGTCTAAGAAAACGATACTGATAAAAATCCAAACCCCTTTAACAGTCAGGCTTAAAATTAAGGATACAGGAGCAAATTTCAAGCACCTTTCTTGTACATAATCTTAGGAAAGGAAAGGAATACAGAAGCCCCACCAGTGACAATTGTTTCCCATCACAAAACCTTCTTCATTGCCTGGACAGGATCCTTCCATCAGGAAAAAGAGAGGCAAAGACATCCTGTTTCATCTGCCTGACTGAAGGAAACTCCTTATCCACCAGTTTCTGGGGTGTGGTGGTCCCACCAACCAGCTTGAGTCCATCAGCAGGACTATTCCATCCCAGGGTCTTTGGGGACTTTTGAGGGTCTTGGGGACTCCTCTTCATGCTCGAGGCTGGTGAGTCCCTGGCACAGGTTGCCCAGAGAAGCTGTGGCTGCCCCATCCCTGGAAGTGTCCAAGGCCAGGTTGGACTGGGCTTGGAGCAACCTGGGCTAGTGAAAGATGTCCCTGCCCTTGGCAGGGGCTTGGAACTGGGTGGTCTTTAAGGTCCCTTCCAACCCAAACCATTGTGTGATTCTACAGTGACTGTGTAGTGCAAAACCCCAGCACCCCTTCTCTTCCATCGTTTCAGCTCTGGAGTGTTCCATATCACCATCTCCCATCCCAGCCTCCTTCGAGGCCTTCTTTTGGGACCAGTCTCAGTCGTGGAGATATAAAATAGGGGGAATCAGTGCAGGAGGCCCTGCCCAGGGCAGTGCTGCTTCATTCCTTCCCCCATCTCCCCCCTCCTTCTTCTCACTGGAGACTACTGAGCCCAAACTCACTCATGGGCTTCTCCTGCCCTCAGCTGGCTGCGCTCTGCAATGAAAAGTGCCCAGTTTCCAAAACCGCAGAGATCTCAAAGGCAGCTCGGTTTGAGAGAACAAAATCACCTCAGCATCCCTCAAGGACTGTTTGATGCCGTCCCTGTCTCCAAACTTGATGGAGAGGGACACATCCAGTGCCAGGAGCATCGCAGTGGAGAAAGGCTGAGCTGTCCATGACCTGTGTTAACTCTTAATTACAGTTTCACAGTTAGCAGGGAAAGCATTGGAAATGCAGAAAGAATTCAGAAGGCAGAGGTTTGAATTGTAAACATTGATGGCAAACGGGGAAAAGAGTGAGTTGGCCTTGGCAAGGGTGGTGTGTAGTGTGGGCTCCCAGAACATGGGGCACTAAACTGGGTAGGATCAACTCCTCGGCAAGAGGAAGGGGGAAATTCCTTCCACAAAACAGCCTATTTAGTGAGATGAGTTATTCTGGCAGTCATAGAATCACAGAATATCCTGAGCTGGAAGGGACATACCAGGATCGAGTCCAGCTCCTGGTCTTGTGCAGGACAACCCCAGGAGTCCCACCATGTCCCTGAGGGTGCTGTCCAAACCCTCCTTGAGCTCTGGCAGCCTTGGTGCTGTGCCCACTACCCTGGGGAGCCTGCTCAGTGCCCAGCCACCCTCTGGTGAAAATCCTTTTCCTGATATCCAGCCTAAACCTCCTCTGACGCAGCTCCAGCCATTTCCTCAGGTGATATTACTCAGACCATGAACACAATTCCAGCTCTTATTTATGTCACTTATGTTCTTACTTAGTGTCACTCTAATGCCACGGGACTGAGAAGACATGGTGTACCTTCCCAGCAGGTTGTGGGTCCACATGTAAGTTAGTTTAATGATGTAAAAGTGACTGAAAAATGAGGGGTTTAGAGCAGATCCCTGGGAAAATGGAGGTGTTTTGCACATGGGTTTTGCCATGCTGTGTTGTTTAAAAAGCTTGCTAAATAAGGTTTCTGCAATAAAGATTTGCATGGGTTGTTAAATGAAAGGAACCCGATAAACTCAACATAGTCAAAAATCAATAGTTACTACATCTCCAAACAGGCACCTCAGGGTTCATTTGTTTTCCTCCCAGCTCTTGGGGTGGCCTTTCCTCCCCCAGGCCTCACTTTCTCTCACGTGTGAAATGAAGATGTTTTTGTGCTTCTCTTATGAACGTACCTGGGTACCCAGTGGAGACCTGAACTGGGTCTGCTCCTGAGTGTCTGCCTGTTCTAAGGACTCTTATGCCTTCTCCAGATGTGCAGTGGATCTCCCTGGTTGATTCCCCATTTCTACAGAGGAGAATTGATGTTTTCTCCTCATCAGGCAGATCAGCCAGCCAAGAGTCTTACATAGAAGGGTCCATGTGCTGTTTGTTCATCCCTCTACCACCACCAGGCACCTCTGCAAAGGAACACAGGCACTGGCTATGTAAGAAGCAGCAGAGATCCCTCCTTACAGCTTCCCAATCTGGGATTGTGACCAAGGAGAGGACAAAATTCATCAGCAGATAAGGGGCTGTGGGTTAGAGGCAGGAGTGACTGCCCCTCTGACAGCATCTCCTGTGGTAATGAACTGCTGTTCTGGAAGTGAAGGGAGGAAATTTAAAGGTATCCCTGGGGAAAGAAAGTGTGGCAGGAGTGGGATGCTAAGGAGGGGATAAAAGCTGTTCCACCTTGATAAGGAAGCTGTCAAAACACTGCCTGGGGATGTCGTGAGCATCTTCGTGATAGGGACAGAGAGCTGCTCAGTCACACTGCCAGGAGAACCTGCCCTGGTCAGGTTTCTGTCATGGGAGAAGGTAATTCATTATGGATGCGGAGAGGGAATCTGGCCTGGCTTCTCTGGTCATGCTCCCAGGAGGTAATATCAGACATGCAGGCAGCTAAAGATGCCAAGATTGCAGCCACCTGGATGGTGCATCTGAGACCAACCCCAGTTCTCTGGCCTGGGCTTCTGCAGAGAGGGAATCACAGCTGAGTCTTCTCCAAACTAGGGCTCTTTGAGAGCATTTTCCTAAGGATGGGGAGGCCCTGGCACAGGTCGCTCAGAGAAACTGTGGCTGCCCCACCCATGGAAGTGTCCAAGCCCAGGTTGGATGTGGCTTTGAGATGGAGCTTTGAAGGTGCTCCTGCCCACGGCAGGAACATGGAACTAGACATCTTTAAGGTCCATCCCAACCCAAACCATTCTGTGACTCTATGGATTGTGGAAGTTTTTCCCATGTCTATTTTCAAGAGAACAGTCTGCCCTCAACAGTTCAAGCGGGAAGAAGGTGGCACCAACAAACTCCATCAGCACCATGAGGAATTCTTCCTCACTGCCCACCTGGATGGGGTCAAATGCAGAGAGCACAGGCACTGACAGACAGAATTATAGGACAGACCATGGCAGTGCCTTTACACAGCCCTGGCCCATGTTGCACCTGCTATTGGAGGGGATGGAAACACAGTTTAACATTTCTCAGGGGATTCAGGGGAAAGAATAACTCCTGGAAGGAAGTCCTGCAGCTCAAAACTCATTCCAGGGACAGGGGATAAATTGGTCCCAGAGCCCTGATGGTTCCTATGACACCTGCTGACAAACCTGAGCCAGGCTGGACACCTGGCACATCAGGACATAAGAAGGTGACAGCAAAGGCAGATGTTGCACAGAAGGTTCAACATCTTCATGAACACAAGGTGGTACCTGTGACCTGAGCAAAATTCCTCACCACAGGCACCTGCTGAGATGTGATCTGGCTTTGCTTTGTGAAACTCTTCCTGTGTTTTTGATTGGCTGGTTTTCTGTTTGGTTATTTGTTTATGTTGTGGCATTTGTTTTTGTTCGTGTTGTTGGTTTGGTGAGGGACAATGGGGATTGTTATGATTTATTTACTTTTATTTGATTAACACTAATTAGGAGATGTGTTTCTTTCCTAGACAGCAACCGTGTGAAGTTTGGAAAAAGAATATCCCTTCACTCACCTCTTCAATCCCTCAATGTTCCTGCTGTGAAAGCAAATGTGACTCAGGGAACGCCCCTCCAGAGTTTATCTTTCCCTGGGAATCCCCTTAAACTTGGGAAAGCCAGATGTTAGAAAGGGATGTTTCGTCAAAACTACCACGCGAGGGCAGCCTTTTCCACCTTCCCATGTTAAAAATCCTTCCAAGTCCAGGGTAAAAGGCTCTTTAGTTTGTTTGAATCCCCTTGGTGACAACCTTGCTCTGGTGGTACTGGTTGTTTTTCATCAAGAGATGTGCAAACAGTTGGACTCGATGATCTTAAAGGTCCCTTCCAACCTAAGTGATTTTATGATTCTATGAAATACCATCCTATTATAAAAAAAAGTCATCATAGGTCTTCCAAAAAGGATGTCTGGAGCTATTGTTTAAGGATAGTGTTACTATTCCCACACCTCAAATTGTGACCCTCAAAGTGTGGGGTCAATACAAACATGATTGTCATGACTGCTGAGTAGTGGGGTGTTAACACAGTGTTTCTAGGCAAGTCATCTCCAACAGGCACAAAAATTCTTCAGGCTTTTAGACCAAAAGCCACTGTCTCTAGCAGAGAAATAAAAGTTGATTTTGCCACCCAGATTTATCAGCAGCTGTTTGATTGAGTCACTTCTGGATGGGGACAGAATATATCACTGAAGGGTTGTATTACATGCGTATTTTGCCCTGGATAGGGTCAATTTCTGCTGGATTCTTGATTTGTGCAAGATAGAGGAGGTAGAAGACCTGCCTTCATGGAGCAGAGAGCAGCAAAAAGAGCAAGAGTGGTTTCTTTCAGTGGTTGCAGCACTGCTATAATCCTGCTGTGTCCAAGCTCGCAGCCCCGAGTGGGGATGCCAACCTTGCAGGCAAAATCTCTGGAGAGAGAAGGAATAGCAGTGACTATCATTAAGTAAAGTTGTTTTTATGAAAAATCCTTAAAGACTGGTCCCAGATTTCTCCCTGGGGTGCCTTTAGAGAATCTGATGAAGTGTTATGCTTAAGCTCTCTGTATATGATTAGCCTCTGGGAGAATTCTTCCTCCACATCTCCAGAGGGTAGGGGTGTTTTCCCATGAACTGAGCCTTCATCTAGCAAAGCACTCAGCATCCTTCCTGCTTGTCACAATCCAAACACAGCAGATGTACCAAAAAGCCAGAACCAAACCTGATGAAGTATCACAGTATCATTTGACAGCATGTAGAAGCTGAATTTGTGCAGAAAATCAAGCTTTGAGTCTGATTCCCCAGTGCCTCAGCTCTGCAGACTGTCCCAGCAAGTTAATCAGGAAGATCATCAATTTACACCCACTTTGCTTGAACATGAGCAATTGACTGAGTATCAGAGCAGTAGTGAATTTGACACCAGCCTTAACATATTAAGCAAATTAAGAGCTGGGATAAAAATCATTATATCTGACAGAGCAATTTGTGCATCAGAAGATGGTGTGGTTTTAATTCATTGGCAAGAAGGAGGGGGAAAGGGGTGCATCCAGTTGCTGCAAACCCAGAGATAACTGGGTGTGGTTTATTGTGGTGCCAACCCTTCCAAATGAGAAATAAATCATCCGGCAACTGCCACAGACAGATAAATATGCAAAAGAAGAATTGGCAGTTTCTCTGCAGAGAGATTCATCCTGTCATCCTGGCACCACGCTGAGGGAAAATGAGGCATGGGCTGAAAACAGATTAGCTCAGGACACCCCAGGAGTGGTTTGTTCAGGCTGAAAGAATGGCTGTGAAAGTCTCTCCTACCTGACACCCTCATGGCTCAGCCAGGTTAAAACTGGAGGGGCCCATGGCATGGAGAGATCTCCAGGGAGGGACTAAAGGCTGAGTGATAAAGGAGAGTGCATTAATTGGCATTTACTCTGATCAAGTCTGGGACCTCAAATGAGAGAGATGACACCCAATTTTCAGCCTACCTGCCCTTTCTCTGTGTGGGAGGACATTTATTAGTCCAGGATCACAGATTTTAGAATCATAGAGTGGTTCGGGTTGGAAGGGACCGTAAACACCATCCAGTTCCAACACCCTACCAAGGGCAGGGACACCTCCCACTATCCCAGGTTGCTCCAAGCCCTGTCCAACCTGGCCTTGGACACTTCCAGGGATGGGGCAGCCACAGCTTCTCTGGGCAACCCATGCCAGGGCCTGCCCACTCTCAAAGGGAAGAATTTCTCCCTCACATCTACTCGAAATCTATTTTCTTTTAGTTTAAAAATGTTCCCCCTTGTCCTATCACCACCTGCCTGTGCAAAGGCACTCTTCCTCTTTTTATAAGCCCCCTTTACATACTGGAAGGCCATATTGAAATATCTCCAAAATCTTCTTTTCTCCGTGCCGAGCAATTCCAGTCCTCTCAACCTGTCAAGATAGATGTTGCACCTTTATTTCAGCATTATGGAAGTAAATTTCTACTTCAGACCTTCCTGCATTCACAGGGGCTGCATGGCTTTGAGTGGATTCTGCAAAGTGGGATAGATCTACCCCTCTAGTGAGCAGAAAAATTTGGAACCACAGGGAAAAAAAGAGAAGTCGTGGGTTACGCCATCACGAAGGACGCAGAGGACAATTCTTAAACCTGCCCAACAGAGCAGCTTCTAGACATCTTATTTAATCTTCTGCCCTGTTTTTTAAGCTGTCTCTTCAAGTCTGAGACCCCACCGAGGGCAGCTTTCAGCCTACAGTGTCATGATGGGAAATTTCTCTGAGGGTCAGCGCAGAAGTGTCCTCTGACAAAGGGGACACAGGAGGCTGCCACGACAGCTCTCTGTGCTACTCTTTTGATTTAGGGGATAAAATATCCTAGAGCTTGCTCAGAGGTTAATGTTCTTTATGGAGGGTTTGCAAAGCAGCATGAGGGCTTTGATGAAAGGTGTCTCAAAGCCTCTGCAGTACCAGGTGCTTTGAAGGAGGACAGATGAGTTGGACAAGACACCAGCGAGTTCAAACCAAGCTGCCCTGTGCATTAGAGCTTCCTCTCAGCTCACAGGGATCTGAAAGCTCTGAGATGCTCTTGCTTGGCCAGGGGTTTTCTTCTCCATTCAAAGCTTGTGAGATGTATAAAAGAGGAGGCAGGGACGGCCAGGTACAGAGCAGCTGCTGAAATGTTGTGCCTTGGAAGGCAGAGGGCATGACCAGAGAGGATTGGCAACCAGCTGGTTTCCTTTTCAGTTCTGAACAATGATCTTGAACAGACTCAGTCCACTTTTCTCAGGCAGCCTGAGAGAGTTGGGGCTGTTCAACCTGGAGAAGGGAAGGCTTGGGGGAGACCTCAGAGCCCCTTCCAGTGCCTAAAGGGACTCCAAGAGAGCTGGAGAGGGACTTTGGACAAGGGCCTGGAGTGACAGGACAAGGGGAAATGGCTTCACATTGGCAAAGGGCAGGGTTAGATGGGATATTGGAAAGAAATTTTGCCCTGTGAGGGTGGTGAGGCTCTGGCATGGGTTGCTCAGAGAAGCTGTGGCTGCCCCATCCCCGGGAGTGTTCAAGGCCAGGTTGGATGGAGCTTGGAGCCACCTGGGCTAGTGGAAGGCAGAGGGTTGGAAGGAGATGTTCTTTAAGGTCCCTTACAACCCAAACCCTTCTGAGATTCTGGGATTCTCCAGCCATTTCCCTTCCTCCATGTTTCATCTGACATGAATTTTTAATTGAGAGCTTTGGGGTCACTAAGTTCACTACAAACACACGTGTAGCCTTGAAGGTGCTCTCACAAACTCAATAAATCCCTTGCACAAGAGGATGCCATTGGCTGATGCTGTTCAAAACCACATGCCCTTTATATTAAATTCTAATAATTTTTTATTTTAAAAAGTGCCTTTATATTTTGATATGAAATGCACACCTAAAGCACATCCTATGGTACCTCCTGGCCAGAGTGAGGTCCATCCAGGCTCTTGTTCTTCCAGAGATCGTTTCCCAGCAGCTGAGATCAGCCCAGTTCTCATTTCTGCCTGCACAATTAATCTTGCTGTCAGACTCACCAGGGCAAAGCACTGCTTCACTCAAAAGTGAGGAATTGCAGAATATCCTGAGTTGGATGGGACTCACAGGGATCATAAAGTCCAAATCCTGACCCTGCCCAGGATGCCCCAAAAATCACGCCCTGTCCCTGAGAACGTTGTCCCAATGCTCCCTGAGCTCTGACAGACTTGCTGCTGTGCCCACCGCCCTAGGGAGCCTGTTCAGTGCCCTAACACCCTCTGGGGGAAGAAAAACTAAATAAACGAGAATGTTCAGAGACACCTCAGATGAGGCAGAGCAAAAGTTTAGAATTAGATCAACAAAGAGCCAGAGCAAACCTGTTTCGATGCAGAGGAGAGAATCTGCAGCATTTGAAGCTCTTAGGCTGTCAATCCCTAAGCATCCAACCACCGGAGCAAAAGGAACTTCTGCAATGGCCATAAGGTTTTATTTCCATGCATGTGGTGCTTGGGGAGATGGTTTAGTGGTGAACATGGTGGTGCTGCATTAATGGTTGGGCTCAATGCTGTTGGAGGACTTTTCCAAGCTTAATAATTTAATGGCATGTGTGGCACAGGCATTGCTCAGACACTCCCACCACCTGGGATGGGATAGCTGGAGGATGATGCTGAGGTTGGCATGGTGGGACAGGGTCGGGCAGATGGATGCAGCCATTCCCAGCCTGCCTTCTCATCCCTGTGCGTGCTGAGGGATGAAGGCTCAAACATCTCCATGGTTTTCACAGAGCTGTAGAAGGGTTTGGGTTGAAAGGAGCCTTAAAGACTACCTAGTTCCAACCTCCCTGTCATGGACAGGGGTAGTTTTGACTAGCCCAGGTTGCTCAGGGCCCCATCCAACCTGGCCCTGAACACTTCCAGGGATGGGAATCCACACCTTCTCTGGGCAACAAACAACACAAGGTTTCCCTTTTCCTTCATTTTCTGATACCAAAGGAGAGAAGCTGTTCATTTTATTCTTCTATAGCAAACATCTTTCTCTTCCCCATACTACCACCTTGACCAGATGCAGGCTGGAAGGAGAAGGTCTCTGAAGCTTTGTTGCCTTAGGAAGCATCTAAAGCACTTCTACTCATCTCAAAGACACACTGAAGCTACACAGACCTCAAGAGAGATCTCCTTTCAGGAGAAGTTGGCTCATACTTTATGCAACAGGAGATGGCAAATGAAGAAAGAAAAATGCTGTGACTCTGTGAACTCATAAATCACCAGAGTCCTGAAAGAGAAGAAGAAAAAAATAATGTAACAACCCGACATGGCCTTTTTGGTTTGCAGATAAGCACAAAGTTTGGCAGGAAAAAGATTAGAGCTTTTTCCAGTCCACCTCACAGTTGATAATCCCCACAGCAACAGAGCCCTGGGCTGCAAACAGCCACATGTTCCCCCTGCAGAAGATGGGAAAGACCAGGGATGGGGCAAGGACAGTTCCTGATTAACTCTGCTGCCACTAAAGGAAAGTCCTGGCTGATCCCCTCCACACGCCTTCCTGTGCCAGCAGGGCTGTCCTCTGGAGAGGCATTTTTGCTGTCGTTCCTAATTCAAAGCTTTTGGAACCCCCGTGACGCTTCTTGGGAAACTCCAGCCTCGCTCTATCAGCTCCTGCCAGCAGCCAAGAGTCGTTCTGGTTAATGACAGTAGAAAACTGTCAGTTGCAGACACAAAGAATTAAGCTGTCACCAACATTTAGAAATCAACGTTAGACCATGGGAGGGATGGGGGAGGAAGATGACAGTTCTGTGGTATCTGCATCTGCAGCCTCTCACGCTCTCCACAGTTCCTCCCTGGGTGGCCTAAATCCATCCTGAAAAGAAATTAAAAATAAATCATTAAAGAATAGCTATTTTAATATCAAAATAATTTTAGAAGTAATTTAAATTGTTGACTTTCTAAGAGAGTCTTGCCTCGTGTCACCAGAGATGCCCAGGCATCCTACTGCAACCCCAAAGGATGCAGGTCTTCCATGGGTCTTGTGTCACATCTGCTGGCCTGCAGGTACCCTGGGACATCTCAAGTGGCATCAGGTGTCTGTGTTCAGGTAGCTTCGTCAAGTCCCTGCAGTTCTTCCCGGGACACCAGGAGAGCCAAATGAGAGATAACAAATGTCACCCAGGTAACAAGTGACAGGATGAGAGGAAATGGCCTCAGGTTGCACCAAGAGATGTTTAGATTAGATATTAGGGGGAAAAAAATCATGGTAAGTATTATAAAGGATCAGAACAGGCTGCCCAGGGCAGTGGTGCAGTCACCATCCCTGGAAGTGTTCAAAAAAACATGTAGATATGGTGCTTGAGGACACGGTTTAATGGTGGTGCTGGGCTGAGGGTTGGACTTGATGATCTTAAAGGTCTTTTCCAACCTTAACAATTCTATGGTTCTATGAAATGGAAAGGACCAGGGATGGTGGATAAACACAGCGATAAATTCATGCAGGGAGAGTTGAAAGGAGATTAAGAGCAAAGTGTCCTCCTACTTCATGAAACATTTTCCCACTGTCCACCGGGGCTGACTTGGGGGATGCAGAAGGCCAAGGGATAGTCCCGGAGGTAGCAAGAATCCCTTAAAATCAAGCATCTTTCTCCAGGATGTGTGCACAGTGATGGGGGATGGAGAAGAAAAGACTTCATGCCTCCAGGAAGCTTCTCACAGAAACTGTGTAAATCAGAGGTGAGAAGTGCAGCTGGAACTGCAGAGGAGGTTCTGGAGAAGGTGCTTCTTCCACCTCCACAAGTCATTCTGCTTCCCACTCTCACTGTGAATGTGGAGGGATGGGCGCTTCCAAAACCCCTCCTGCCCATCCCCACATGCTTTGACCATGGTGAAATTCCCACCCCTACATCCCAGTGGACTAAAGAAGGCAGCCCTTCATCCCGTCATTCCTCACATCCCTGACTTCCACAGGTGAGAGATGAAGCAGCGACAGGGAATGAGACTGGGGACAGGAGCTCCCCTTCCACAGTGTGGGAGGTGTTTTCCTATCAGGAGCTGATTAGATTTGGGCAGAGTGCTCCTTCCCAGAGAATTCCTTGCAGCCACAGCAGGTAGGGGGCTGTGTGATCCCTGACCCAGCAAGAAGGAAGTGGTGGCCTCAGTGACAGTGACAGGCTGTGGGATGTCGGGTCACACTCTGTGCCTGGAGCGATCCCAGCCCTCCATGAGGCACAGATGGCTCCTTTCCGTCCTCTGACCTCATTGTTTAATCTGACCTGATCCGAGGCTGTAATCTAAGGGCCATTTTAATCACCACTACGAAGCTGGGATTGTTTCTCTGGTCTCCACCCTAAATTCCTTCCCTCTGAGGGCACACGCACAGCTCGGATTCCATCATCCATCTGTGGGGACACCCTCAGCTAATAATTCCTGTGTGGAGTCTCCGTGGGAGCTGCTCCCAGCTCACGTGGAGGAGACCCTGATGCTCGCAGCTGTCACCATTCTCTGCAATAAAAGGATATTACCATTCCAGGAGGGCAGCAGAAGTTTCTCCTATAGTTGGGACAGGTGGTCCCAGAGAGGTAATACATCCCAACCACCTGCCCCAAGGCTTTCTAAGAACCTCGGCAAATTTTGATCAGTGTTTCTGTAGTGGTTGGGGGGCCATTTGAAGAGATCTGCTGGTTAAGGAAACAGCCTCGGTGACAAGACTGTAATCGCAGAATCATCGAATGGTTTGGGTTGGAAGGGACCTTAAAGACCATCCAGTTCCAACCCCCTGTCCTGGGAAGGCACACCTTCCACTTGACCAGGTTGCTTAAAGCCACATCCAACCTGGTCTTCCACCCCATCCCTCTAACACTTCCAGGGATGGTGTATCCTCACCTTCTGTGGGTTTGCATCATGACTCTGCCAAAGACACCCTGCGCATGACCTTGTTCAAGTCACTTAGCCTTGGTGGTTGCACTCTAGGAAGCTTTTCCCAATTTCCTGCTCTGCATTGTGTCGAGGTCCTGCCTGGGTTCCCTGTTCTGATGGAGGCAGCCACAGGTGACCCCCAGCCCATCACGGGAAGGCAGCAAACAGCACAGCCCCCAGGGAAGCTGCAGTGGTCTCCAATTGCCTGTTTGCAGATTCACACCTCCTGGCCCCAGTTCTCCTTCTGCGAAGGTCTCATCCATGCCTGTCCAGGTGTACATCCATGATCAGTGCAGCAAAAAAGAAATGGGCACAAAATGCAGCCGCACACACTGATGAGTCCCAAACTGCTGCACCCAAATCAGCCGACATCATAGGGCTGGTGATGGTGCTGCCTGTACCCAGGCAAGCACAGCCATACACACACACACATATCCTTCCATAGAGCCAGAAAGCATTTATTCCACACACTCCCCCCTGCCCGTGGCCTCAGAGGGTGGGAAGGGGTCTGGAAAGGTCACGTAGTCCATTCCATCCCTGCCAGGCAGGATCAGCACTCCTGTGGCCCTGCTGACAGATGTTTGTGTAACCTGCCCTCAGAGACCTCCCGTAAAGGAAGGCCCACATCCCCCCCAGCATCTCCTCCTCCTCTCTCTGGGGTAACTCAGAGGATTTTCCCACGCTGTCCAAATTACTCTGCGCTACCCCGAGCTCCAGAGAACCCCTCTGCTCTCAGGGAAGGCAGTGGCTGCAGCTCTTTTCCCAGACTGAGCAAGCAGAAACAATTCGCTGGTACCTTTGCAGCGTGGAAAAAAAAATCCATTCTCCGCTGTCTTTGCCTCACATCAACACACGGCCCCTGACTCACACCCCTGTCAGCATCTAGGAGAGGACACGGCTCTGCCAGGCTCTGTCTGGCAGCAGAAGTGGCCCCAGCTCTTGCTCTCTCATGGCTCAGGGTCCTGTCTTACTGCAATGTGATGATGAGAAGTGAAAATAAAATGTCACTTCTTCTCTCTCCCTACCCCATGATAATCTGGGATGACACTCACTTGCCTTGTTCTGCACACTTTGCCCCACTATGGTCTCCTAAAATCTGTTGTTCTGATAAATTTTGCATCTATCTCCTCTGCATGCCCTTATGAAAAGGTCCTAATAGCTCTTCTTGATGCTCCTGCAAGGAATGAACCTCAGGTGAAGGTGGGCATTGCACAGAGAAGGTCCCCCTTCCTAAACACCTCAGAAATTTCCATTCTCTCTCCATCCACCAAGGATAATTTACACTGGTTTTCTTTTAAGATTAAAGATGTTGGCAATTAGCAGGCAAATATCTGTGTCCAGACTGATGGAAAAACCTCTGGCTGGGCTTTGAGATGACCCTTTGATATCTCAGTGCTTATCCCCACCTGCTGTTTCTCACCTCAGGATCAGCCTCTCCTCTTCCTCCAGTTTAAGTTTTGCCACTGCCTGTTTCGAGGACACTGCTGAGACCCTCCTCAAGATATTTATTTGCCTTCTGATGGTGAGGTTGTCATATTTTGCCATTTTTCTCTGCAATGCAATTCTAGGAATTCCAAGGCACACCATTATTGCAGCAGCTGGGACTTTACCTCAAAAATAAACATGTGATCAAATTGAAAGACTTAACAATACCCGTTTTTCTATTTCCTGTGGTATTACATCGACTTTCTTGCTGAAACAATTTTCACTGCAATATTCTACCAGTGAAAGTGCTCCCAGATGCCTGAGCTTAGGCTGCAGATTTGGCTGTGAAACCAGGTTTCACAAATGCTCCCAAGTGGTTTTCTATAGAGCCTGGAAATCCTGGAGGGTTTTTTCCTGTGTCAAGTTCACTTTATTTGATTTGTTAGGCTGAAAAGCAAAAAGTAGATCTCTCAGCGGCCCTATTTCAACCATGTTATTTAAATGTGCTGTCACATTGGCCTCAGTACTGCTTGGAAAGCTGTGGATTCAAGGGATTGCAGACAGGAGGATGATTTCTTGGTGCAATGCACCAAAGGATTTAAATGCTGTGTGCTCCTTTGGTTCTGAGGCACCTCTTAATTAAGAACTGATTAAAGTTTGGGGATTGTTTTGTCACATAAGCACTGTTTTGCAGGGACTGGTGCTCTGCCAGGGCTGGCTGCACAGGTTACACCCTGGGCATTCAGAGATCTCAGGCATCTGGGACCAGGTTCTTTTAAAAGTGGCTGTATTTCATTTGCAGAAGGGGTTTTGTGCCCCTTTTTCATCTGTCAGTCCTATGGCACAGTTTGTATCCCAGGTATGCCAGGCAAGCTTCAAGCTGTGCTTGCAGAGGGGTTGGTTAAACCATAAATTCGTGGAATCTTTTGGGTAGAAAGCGACTTTAAAAAGCCATCTAGTCCAACCTTCCTGCAATGAGCAGGGACATCTTGCACTAGATGAGATTGCTCAGAGCCCCATCCAGTCTGACCTTAAATGTTTCCAGGGGTGGGGGCATCCACCACCCCTCTGGGCAACCTGTGCCAGTGTTTTACCATTCTCATTGTAAAAAATCTTCTTTCTTTTATCTTATCTAAGTGGAACCTGTTTTAGTTTAAAACCAACACCCTTTGTCTTAGCACTACACACCTGGACAAAAAAGTTCACCCCCATTTTTCTTATAGGCCTCCTTTAGGTGCTGGAAGGGACTCTCATGTGTCCCTGGAGCTTTTTCTTCTCCAGGCTGAACAATCCCAGCTCACCCAGCCTGTCTCTACAGCAGAAGTGTTCCAGCCCATGGAGCATCTTCGGGGCCTCCTTTGGACTCACTTCAGCAGCAACACATCCTTCTCGTGTTGCTGGCCCCAGAGCTGGAGGCAGCACTGCATGTGGGGTGTCACCAGGGTGTCACCAGAGTGGAGCAGAGGGGGAGAATTCCCTCCCTTGACCTGCTGCCCTGCTCTGGTGCATCCCAGGACACGGAGTCGTGGGTGGAACGAGCAAACCAAGCTCTGCTCCCAGAAACCACAGGAACAACTCCCTCCTTTCCCTGGATTCTCCCACATGATTTCAGGTCAGCCTGCCACTGCCACGCCATCCAGGTATGTTCCCTCTATGTGGGCTTGTCCATGTCAAGCAGACAGCAGCTTCTGCTCCTTCCTCTCAACAACTGATAACCACAGCAAATGTTTTTCTCTGCTCGTTCTCCTCCATTTCTTTGAGCTGTATCTGCTCTCTCATTGCGGTGTTTACGTTCTTCAAAGAACTCGAAGCCGTTATCCTATCTTGGCCTTAGTCATAATTTGGCCAGGACTTACACATTTCTTTCTCCTTTTATTCTCTAATCTGCCCTCTCAGGTCTCTCCCTCCAGGAGGCTGGTCTCACAGGCTGCTTGGGTTTCTCTGTTTGTCTTGGACCAGGAGCAACTTTTTGAAATCCTAATAACGTAGGTTTTGCAAAGCTAAGCTGTGAAGCAAGAGACGTTCACACTCAACAAGCTCGCGGGTGGCAAAGTGCCATGGGACAGCTGTTGAACTGAAAAGGGATTAGAAGAACTGAGTGGATGCCCTGGAGCCATAAACCCCCAGTCCCTTGAGCCCCTTCTCCCGAGGAGTGACTGATGTGGGCTGTGCTGTCCCACCCTGACACAACTCAGCTGGCAGGATCGTAGCTCAGATCTCTGCAAGAAATCCCTGTGAAAACGCATAGAAAGCACATCATGGGGCTGTAACAGGGGAGGGCAGTGCCTGCCTGCAGAGCCCAGGCTGCAGGACCAGCTTGTGCCTGGGAAAGGTGTCTCTTCCAGGGGCTACACAAGACTTGCACATCAGCTGATGGTGTGGTACAGTCTCACCCCTTCTCAGTCAGGTATGGACCCATCAGGGAAGGCCCACAGGAGGCCACGAAGATGATCTGAGCTCTGGAGCACCTCTCCTACAAAGACAAGCTGAGAGAATTGTGGTTGTTCATCCTGGAGAAGAGACCTCTGGGGAGACCTTATTACATCCTTTCAGTACCTAAAAGGAGCTTATAAAATAAGATGGAGAGTTTTTGCAGAGCAGATGGTAATAGCACACGGGGACACATTTTTTAACTCTGTGAGGAGAGATTTAGGTGTTAGGAAAAGATTCTTCCCTGTGAGGGTGGGCAGGCCCTGGCACAGGTTGCCCAGAGAAGCTGTGGATGCCCCATCCCTGGGAGTGTCCAAGGCCAGGCTGGATGGGGCTATGAGCAACCTGGGATAGTGGGAGGTGTCCCTGCCCATGGCAGGGGTTGGGACTGGATGATCTTTACAATCTCTTCCAACCCAAACAGTTCTATTATTCTGTGATTAGAACATGCAAACAGGATGAAAATCACGGATCATCCCAGCCTGGCAGGTCTGCCTGGTGGGGCTGTTGGAGGGAAGGACGTGCAGCTACAGCAGGAGAGAAGGAGGGAATCAGTTCTGCAAGTCCCTTCTTCCACACATGAGAGATCACAGGATCACAGGACGACAGAATCATTTAGGTTGAAAAAGCCCTCTATGATCCAAGGTCCAACCATTAACACGGCACTTCCAGGTCACCACTAAGTCATGTCCCCAGTGGCCACACCTCATGTCTTGTGGCAGGTTTGATCAATGACTGATGGGAATAACATGGGAAAAAGGCTCTTCTCATTGTAGGGTAAGGCCAGATCAGACCACAGAGGAGTTAATGAAATTAAACCGCTGCCAGAAAGCACTGAACCAGCACAGCCCCTGGGGCTTGGATTATAGTTTTAGGCTGCCTGTGACATTATCAGTACTTTCTGTCCATGCAGACTGAAACCTCCCACCATTCACTGCAACCTCCAGCAAGTTTGGAATGGATGGGAAGCTGAAATGAGAGAAAATGGGATCTGAAGGTCTCCTTTTACTTTACTTTGCAGAGCAATGACTTGTGGTGGCATCAGCAATAGGCAGAGGTGGTGCAGTCTTGGCATGGTTGTGCCATTCAGTCAGGCCACTAAGAGTGTGGCAAAAAATGGCAAGGAGCTGTGTCAGGAGAGGGTTAGGCAGGATATTAGGAAAAGGTTCTTCCCCCAGAGGGTGGTGGGCACTGAACAGGATCCCCAGGGCAGTGGGCACAGCACCAAGGCTGACAGAGCTCTAGGAGTGTTTGGACAATGGGACAGGGACAGGGTGGGTTTGTTGGGGTGTCCTGGGCAGGGCCAGGAGGTGGATCGATGATCTTTGTGGGTCCAACCCAGCATATTCTATGATTCTATAAAACATCATCCCTGTAGACACTGTCTCCTAACCCTTGGAAAAATAAAGGCAGGGAGGAGGGCACTGCAATCCCAGGGGAAGACCCCAGGACAGGGTCATGGAACACCAGAAATCCCTCTCTTGGCTCTTCGCAGACTTGTATTGAGACTTTGGCCAATGCCACCACTCTTCTCCATTTTTCCACACTTCCTTTTGTGTTGTTACATCAGGATTTCAGAGGAGGGCTTCTCTGTGGGCTCGTGTGGGTGCCCACACGTGTGTGCAACATTCTGAGGTCCCTCGGTACAATGGCAACATAAATTATATCGTGTCAAATTCTTGGACTGGTGCTATTGGCAGTTTCCTCCCTCAGAGTCTTTGCAAAATACCTATCTGTGAAATTAAATTAAATATTGCTTCTCTTGGGCTTTAAACAATACACTCCCCCTGACTTGAGCCAAGGGTTTCTTTGTACTATATTACTTTATAGATTAATACACCGCAGAAAATTAATTACCTTTTATTCAGTAACTTTTTTTTTCCTTGAACATTTCAGATTTTCAATTTGCAAGGAAAACTTAGGGGGGACCGCAGGAAATCCCACGTATGTGAGGAATGTAACCTTAGGATCTGGTTCCTGGTACCTGGTCTGCTCTGCTCCTCGGATCTGCTCTGCCTCCCCCAGCTGATAAGAGCTCTGCTGGGTCTGCCTGCCACGCTCATTCCATTACTCCTGACACTGCCTTTTGTCTCTGATGGGCCCTGGACACGCACAAATCAAAGCTGTCACGTCCCGCAGAGCCCTGGCTTGGCCCAGAGCGCAGAGATCTCTGAACTCTGCCTTGTTGCAACCATTTATTACAGGCAGGAGAGGTGCGAGACAGAAATTCAGGTGCCTCTTTCGCCTCATCCCGCAGCCTCAAGCGCTAATCCTGAAGGATGAGGTTTTGCAGCACTGCATTGGCCATGGCTCTTTTGGTGGTCCGGGGAGTGCAGCTGGGAGGGGAAGAGCAAAGCAAAACTAAGATCTTATCTTAGCAGGGATTTGAAGGGCACGACAATCTTTGTGAATATCCTTTTTGTCCTCCAGATCATCAAAGCTCAGGTAGAGACCCCAAAGGAGCATGTACATGTACATACACACACACACAAAAATGCAAAAATACCCAAAATTTCCCCTTTGGGGATAAATAAATACCCCTTTGTCTCACTTTGTCAGGCCCTTTTCCAATTTCTACTCTTGCTGCTCTAACCTGAAATGCTTTTGGGAGCAGTTTTCTCAGCGAGCTCAGTGCCCACCTCCACTGCCACCACGACACCTCTCTCCATGAATCCTACGAACAGGGAAGATGCAAGAGCTGGCAGAAGGCAGCCCAGCTGGAAAGTTTTCCAGGGGTGGATCTGGCCAGCATAGGTACCACCATGTTCCAGAGGTCACTAAGCCACTGCCAATGTTTTCCATGCAGAGCTGGCTCAGGGAGGACCTCTCTGAAGTGCAGAGGGCAGCACTTTTATCTCCTGCAGCTGGCTACCTTTAGACCATTTTAATAAATCAACAGGATTAAAAACATTCCTCCCTCCAGCCTCCTTAGAGGTGTTTAACCCCGTCAGGCTGTGTGATGAGGAGGAGAGCTTTTGAAAACTGATTGCATTAAACAGGGAGATGCGGAGGAGTTTGCAGTTATATCCTCTTGAGCAAGTGTTAAAGGGATGATGCCAGCTTCCAAACCACCCTCTGTGGGGAATCATCCTTGCATGAGCCTTAAAGAAAATAGACATGCCAGAAGCCATGCACAAAAGTTTTCTGTCCGCTGCACGTTATCTCCCTTGCACAGTGTCAGAGATCGTCTGTCATTTATTAAGTGGTGTGGATCATTCCCACAATTCCAGAAGACATGGCACCTGCATTTGCTCCTTGATTTTAGCACTTTGGGAAGTTTTCATGGGGATCTGGAGAACCATGAGGCCTTGAATTTCTGGTGAGCAAAGAAGAGGCTGAAACTGTCCTAGGTATGGCTTGGACACCTGTCCAAGAAAGGCCCTGCAAGATGGTCATCCAGCTCCTGTTCTTCTGCTCACCTCACCTGTCAGGTAAAACAGCCCCACAGGACACAACAGACGGAACAGATGGAATGGAAGATGTCCCTGCTCATTGCAGGGGGATTGGACTAGGGGACCTTTAAGGGTTATTGAGGGTTACAACCCAAACCAATCCATGATTCTGTGAGTCCATGACCCACAGCGTCCTGCCCAGCATGGGAGCATATTTCTGCCAAAAGGCCTGCAAGGAAAAATCCCTTTTTAACACCATTGCAGGAACAGTCTTCAAACCTCACAAGCCCCAGCCTTCACATCTAGTAAACTGTGACAGAGGTCCTGAGCTTCACACTCCACTCTGCTCCTCAGGGAATGCTGTCACTGGAGTGACTCCCTGCCTTGACTCTCTGCAGTCTGGGTCCACACTGAGGACCTCCACAAACCATGGAGGGTTACAACCCTGGCCATCTAATTATTGCCTGGCCATCTGGGCATTATCTAATCATCCTTTGAGATTGTTCCCTAAGGAAATGTGCTTCCCTTCCCAGCAAAGCCTTTTCCACTGACAGAGATGGAGCACTGAATTGAGAGGTGCAGAGCTGGCTGCAGAGACCTGTCACCTTCCTGCCTGGGAAGAAAAGGCTGCTCAATGGAGCTCTTTTCCCACAGCTGGGAGACAACAGGGAAAAGTCCTGGTATTTCTGAAACCACTGAATGTTGAAAATTCACCAGTGTTCTCAGAATAGACAGCATATAAAATAATTAAAACTGACTTCGCTGGGATTTAGAATCTAATGCTGCATTTGCTTCAATATCTTTTCCCTAGAAATTCTCGTTTCTTTACAAACACAACCCAAGGACCTCATAGAACAGTCCCAGTGGCTGAGGATGAGCAACAAGCACTCACGAAGTCCATCAGAATTTGCTGGAAACATCAGCCGTGGGATTGGTACCTCAGTTCCCTCTTTCCCAGCTTTCCTGATGCACCATCTGAAGTTTCTGACCTGTGATTATCTGGTGACATGGAGCATGACCTGCTCCCATTTGCCCCAACAAACAACACCAGGTGAATTTTTCCTTGAGCTCAGAGTACATTTTGAGTTTAAAATATGCTTCAGATGTTGCCTCTGCAGCAGCCCTGTGTTGTATTTTTCAGGTGGCTGCAAAAGGGTGTTCAGCCTTGAAAGGGTAGCTGTCCTTGTTGCTGCCATACAAATAGGGTCCTAAGGGGTCCAGCAAGCTCTGAAGAGCTTCAGCATCACAGTCACTAATGCAGAAGACAATAAGAAGATTTAAACTGGAGGAAGAGTCTCATCTCATGGCTTTTTTTGTCTGTTTTCATTGTGCATTGCTCTGGTTCATGCTCAGCTATTGATCACGTGCCTATGGGGGTGGTAGATCCAACTCTTGCTTTGGGTACTTACCTCCAAGGACGGCAAGTGCCAAAACTGAGGTTGCAACCACCTCTGTGAATGAAGAAAAACTGTCAAAAACACATCTCTGTGTGTAATAAACTGCTACCAGATCCAACAAATATTAGAGGGCTGCAAACTCTGACTGTGAGCAGGACCGAAGCATCGCTTTTCCTTGGAGATCTCTAATCCGAATGAGTCCTCAGTGTAGAGCCCAGTGTGACTTCTGAAGCGTTTTGCAATGGAAGATCACATCCTAATTAAGTGAAGGAATGAGAAAAACCAGCTGCCTTCCTGAACAGAGACCCTCCTTACAAATCTCGTGTTAGCAGGAGGAGCAGGATGATGCCAACAGCTGCACGAAATCACTATAATTAAAAAAAAAAAAGAGAGAGAAAAGAAAGCTTTTCAGTAAGCAGATATCTGTGGGTGTCCTGCACTGGGGAAAGGTTAATTCCAGCCTCATCTCCCAGCTGGCTCTGTGAGGACAGAGGTTAAAGATGAAGCTGTAACATACACATGTCAACACAGCTCAGATCTCTGCCCGACAATCATCTTCCCAGAGTCTGCCCCAAATAAAGCACTTCCCTCCCATTTGGTGAAGAGATCCCACCTCCCAGCAAGCTTTAATGGAGTTAAAAAATGAGTGTTATTAAATATGAATGCCTAAAAGGTTGTGTCTCCACTTGAGACGTCTGGTCTCATGCCTTAGAAGACCAGTATTGAAAAGAGAGATCCCTTGGGGGCTACTAGCTAAAGAAACTTCTGAAAATAACTGGAAGCTGGAAAATATTTGAAGGGGGATATTACATGTGCTTGCCCTGCTTGGATCTCTCCCTTGGGGTCTTCTTGGCTTTCCTCTTCTACACAGGGTTACACTGTTCTGCCAAAGCCTAACAGACCCGTCTAAGAAGGGGAAAAACCAAAGGAAAGGAGGAAAATCTGAAAAAAAAATAAAATGTTTAAAGCCCAGGTGCTCCTGAAGGTGTCCAAGGAGTTGTCAGCCTACGAAACAGTGCTCTGGCAGGAGTCCTGGCCGGACAAAGGATCCCTGCTGCCACTGGGATCTCCCACCCTGGTTTGCTCCCTTGCCAAGGTTGAGGTGGACGAGGAGATCCTGTTATTGGATGAGGCCTTGAAGGAGGAAGGTGTAAATACAAAGGTGAAGGAAAAGAACAACCAGGACCTCAACTAGAAGATATGGGAGACTGGTGGCTCATATGATGCCCTTCAGAAAGGAGACGGGTCAGAGGATGCTGCAAACCATCTTGTGGAGACACTCGTACCTTTGCAGGAGCTTTTTTCGCAACATAAACATTCTCCAGGGTGTTTTTTGTCTGGCTGTGGGTTAATACACCTGAAGGATTAAAAATGGACAGGAGTTCACTTACACAGCTCAGTGATAACTAAAGCATTGAATCATAGAATTGTTTGAGTTGGGAGGGACCTTAAAGACCATCCAGTTCCACCCCCTTCCATGGGCAGGGATACCTTCCACTAGCCCAGGTTGCTCCAAGCCCTGTCCAGCCTGGCCTTGGACACTTTCAGGGATGGGGCAGCCACAGCTTCTCTGCCCAACCTGTGCCAGGGCTTCTTCACCCTCACAGGGAAGATTTTCTTCCTAATATCTAATCTAAACCTGCCCTCTTTCAGTTTAAAACCCTTCCCCTTGTCCTGTCACTATCTGCACACATAAAGAGTCACTCTTCCTCTTTTTTACAACACCCTTAAGTACTGGAAGGCTGAAGAGAGGAATGGTTTTACTCCCTGAGTTAGTGCATCCTCAAAAGCACTTCAGAAAGATTCATCACTCTGCCCTATTTTGATGGTAATTCCTTCTCTCAGCCCCTGTCCTGAACTTCTCTGCTCCTCACAAGCCTTGTGCCTCATCAGAACCCCAGGATCTACCCTCACCCATATTCTTAAGAATTGCAAATTAAGTTTTATGTGGGAATGTAGGGGACACAAACATGGATAGTCTGAGAAGTGTGTGAGCTGTGGAACAGGCTGAGAAAGTCACTCGCTAAATCCTTGCAAGACTGCAGAGCAACATAAATCTTACACCTACCCGAGATGTGATTCCCTCCATGGGGGGTCTGGGTGACCTTTATCTCTGAAGGTTTCCTGGTGGCTTTCAACCCCTTGCACTCAGAGCTCTGGACAGCACTTGCCAGGGAGTGGGTTTTTAATTCCTTCTTAAATTTTGTCAAAAATAAGCCAGCGTTTTAAGTGATATTTTCCTTGGAATATGCTTGGATGCTTTTCAAGTGACCAGATTTTTGTTTGTTTTGTTGGTGGAAGTGTTTTGTTATAGTGGGTTTGCTTGTTTGTTTGTTTGTTTCGCAAGAGCCCCAGAAGGGGGGAACAAAGCAAAATAAAACAGCCAAACAAACAAACAGAAATATTTTTCATCAAAAGGCTAAATACTCTAACTGAAAGGTTTAGGGAGGCAATTTCAGAGGTAGGGGGGTGTTAAAAATTAAAAGTTAAAAAATTAAAATGCTGTGGCTGGGATGAATGTTTGTTTGCCAAGACGGGAAAAGAATTTTTAACAGAGGCTGAAGTGATAGGACAAGAGGTAATGATTTAAAACTAGAAGAGCTTAGATTCAGACTAGATTTAAGGAGAGTGGTGGATACCCCATCCCTGGAAGTGTTCAAGGCCAGGTTGGACAGGGCTTGGAGCAACCTGGGATAGCGGAAGGTGTCCCTGCCCATGGCAGGGGAGTGGGATGAGAAGGTCTTTGAAATTCCCTCACAACTCAAACCACTCTATGAATAAAACTCCAGGAATGTTCTTGGAGGATTCCCTTCTCTATCCCCCTCAGCCTGGTTGGCCCATCAGACTGGATTGAGGTCTTCCCCATGGAGTTTCCATGGTTGGACCCTCTCCTTCATCCCCAAAATGTCTAATAGCACAAAATCCAAAGAAGGAGAGCAGCCCACCCTAACAGCTTCACAGGGATATGTGATCCCAGATGAAGAAACTACTGGGAAAGACTGTGGGATGAGGCTGATGATAAGGAGTGGGATGCACTGCTTTCCATGTCACTTATCTGTGCCACTCTGGAGCCCTGGTATCACCACAGTGCCATTTTCAGGGTTGGTTGGCCCAAAAAGCAAAGGCAGGGGCTAAGAGGTGGTGACCCTTTTTGGGACACTTGTGACTGGTGACGTCTTCATACAGCAACCGAATTGGGATAAATGGTGAAAAGCTGGGAAGTTCCCCTCTGGGAACTGACAATATGGGGAAAGGGCAGTGATAAGAGGAGAAAAGAGCTCCCTACACCCTGATCAGGAAGGAGCAAACCTCACAGGTGCTGAAAAGCAGCTGTTCCATCAGAGGCATGTCTGGAACCTCCCTCTTTACTCCATGTTCTCTCCTCTCTCTTCACTCTTTCATTATTCCCGTTTGTCTAGCGTGTCTCATTTTTCATTCAGCTATTTCGGTGTCCAGCATATCCTTTAGTGTCTCACCTGATCTGGTTGGCAGCTCTTGCTATGCAGAGACTCCCACCAACATCTTGCTGTCTCACCAGTGTCTCCTGGAGGACAAGACCAGCCTCCAACGCCTGCACTCTTCAGGGCTTCTCTGCCATGAGGTGGTGAAGAGACGTGTCCACACGTGCCACCTGCATTTCTCTTTTCCTATGCGACTCCCTTGCAGTCCAGCAAGGAGAACTGGCCTTCCAGTGCTCATTGTTCCCCGGATGCAGCTGGTCCTTGGTTCAGAAGGGACATGCCAGTGACACAACCTCTCCCTCAAGAGTTGGAAAGAACTGTGTGCTGTTGAGAGAGGACAGGAGGGTTGTGGCTATCTGTTACTTCCTTCCTTCCCCTGCCAAACCTGATCCCGTCCATGCTTAGTCCACCCTTGGTGGTCCCCTCAAGAGAAGAGCCGCAGCACCAAGAAAGGGATTGGAGACATCGAGTCAGAGACATCTCTGCTGTCACTCAGGTGCAGATTTTGGCAAGGAGGATGCCCAGGGTCTCATCCTCTGCCAGCCTCTCTGTAAATACAGTGACCCAGCTAGTTTGAACTGAAGGCTGATGTGATGTAAAAGGGTGTGGGGGGACAATATTCCTGCAACTCCCCCCTTGCAATGCAACATTGAGTCAACATACACAGCTCCCTTCCTCCATCCCTACCCTGTGATATCACAGCCATTCTCAGTTTTCTCCTCAATTCTGCGTCACTTCTTTTGCTTTTCTTCAAAAGAAGGAAATAGAAGGCGTGGGTTTGCTATTTTTTAATTATTTTTTATTAAGCACTTGCTTGCAGCAAAGCAAGAAATGAGAACTTGCACCAGACAAACATAGTAATGAAGAAAAACAGCAAAAGAAACAATTCAATCCTTTCTGAGAAAACAAGTCTGAGGCAACCTCTGGGAATCAAATAAAGTGCCCATACACACAAACTGCAAAAACCAAACATGCTGCATATAAATTCAAGCCAACTGCTTTTTCAGAGGAGAACTCGAAAAACATAAACAAGTTACTACAAAAACAGAGGAAATTGGCTGGCATTTCCCAGTCTTCCTTTCACAGCTTTTGAAGATGTTTGATAAGAGATCCTCTGATTCTTTTGAAGTCAGGGACAGTCCAGTTCCAATGCCAACTGAAAGGCAGAGTCATCATTTTCAAAGGAAATAATGGATTCCATCCCTGCTACATAAAGACCAATCTCCATCCTATGGATCACAGCTCCACTTCCAGTGGGACAAAGAAGATCAGAAGGTGCCTGAGAGCTCCCAGGTGGAGTCTTTCTGATCAAGGGGACTGGTTGAAGAACAAACACCCAGAGGAAATGGGCTCAGGCCTGAGAAAGTGGCCCCTTCTCAAGACAGATTTTTTACATGAGCACGACACGTTCAATACTTAAAGCCTCCTTCAGCCTCAAGTCCCAGTGGCAAAACCCTATTTCAAGCAGAAGTCTGGCTCCACCACTCGGCTGTTTCCATTGATTTCCCTTGGCAGCTGCATAGATATTCCAGGGACCTGGGGCCACTGGAAGGGCTTAGCTCAGCAGCTCCCAAATTGCAGGAAACCTTAAGGTCATTCAGAGTTGTCTACACACACAAAAACCTACTCAGGCGAGCTGAAGCCATGAGTACAAATGCACAGATATTTAAACCTGTCTTGGCATCTTCTCCTGGGGCAAGCAGGCAGCTGTCTGGGCAGCAGACACAGCCTGAACGTCTCAGCTTCTTCTGCTCCTGCTCACAATGCAGTGCTGACTCAACATCACTGCCAGGATGCCACATTTTCCTCCTCCTGGAGGATGCTACCCCTGAAAAACAGCTTAGCTGGAAGATAAAATTACTTCTGGGCTGGATCTATACCCTCCTAAACACCTCTCTGTGGCTCACGGAAGCACAAGAGAGCTCAGCAGAGATATTACCACGCTCTTTAATGAACACATTGTTCTGCTCAGGGTGTTTGTGCTCCTTTTGCTGGACTGAGCTGAGTGACCTCCTCTCTGTTCCACTTCTTTAAGCCTATTCCCATGGCTGTGTAGCTAAAGTCTATTTTCCCAAGTGTAGGCAAAGCCATCAGCATCTCTTCTTGAAAAGCACCTGTGCTGGGCTGACCAACCAGCAGTTCCTGTGGAAATCCTAAGGGAAAGCTCGTAGAAGTTTCCCAAACATCCAAGGGACATCAGGCTCTTAGTTCCCATTGGCTACAGTAGGAATATACCTCAGAAAGTGCTGAATAAAACATGCCAGTGAACCTCCACTTTATACTCCAAACAGGTGATGTGTTGTCCTTCCTTGGGGGTGCTGGGTTATCACTTGGACTCAATGATCTTAGGGGTCTCTTTCAAACTCAGCTCCCGGTGATGTGGGTGTTCCTCTTGCTGGTCCTTGGTAAACACCAAGATCACCTCCAGATGAAGTGGTGACCTCGCACGACAACCTTTGCTGCCTTTGCACTTAACACAGCAATTAAAGATGTCCCTTTTTCAGGAAGCTCAGCCCATTTGCTTCTGTTTCATAATCAACATCTTGACTGAACCGTGCCACAAGGAGCAGAGACAACCCATGAGGTCCCTCTCAGCCTTTAATATGTGGTCCTGTGAGTTGGCTCCTACCAAAACTCGAGCCAAGAGCAAACTGCCTTGTACTTGACAGATCTGCATCTCCGAACACTGTCCCTAAGAGAGATTTTAGGGATTTTACCTGTCCAGCAAGGCAATCCTTTGGGCTCCCTACACTGAGCAAAATGGGCAACTCCAGAATTCAATTCACCTCCTACTACGAGAGACAGAAAAACCTGTGTGGGTGAGGTGATTCCTGGAAGTGTCTGTTCCTCTCCTTCAAATATTAAGGCAAGAGGCATGACCAGATCAGGTGAAGGAGTCTAAATTTAGTGAAAGCAAAACTCTTGCCAGTGTCCTGCCAAATTTCAAAGCCCTTTTTCCTCAGAACTTACAAGTTTTTTGTAGCGCAAGCCCTGGGAGACACCTGTCAGGAAGAACAAGGCAGAATATTTTTTCAGGGTTTTTTTGGTTTTTTTTTTGTTTGTGTGTTTGTTTGTTTTTTAAAAAGGCAGCTTTATGCCAGTTATTCTTACAAATGTGCTTTTTCAGCAGATTGGATGAGGAGGTCGAGCACAAGCCCTTGGCATAAATCTTTCTCAGCTGAGGTTTTGTCAGGAGCTGGTTAAAAGCACTTTTAAGGCTCAGAAAGAACTACACAGAGGACAAAAAGCCTTTCATAGGGACACATCCTTCCCAGAGCTACTGGGAGGACCTGTGTTCAGGAATGCTTTATTCTTGAGGGAAGTCATTTCCAAAAAAAAAAGAAATACCAGGAAGGGTGGGGTCACTATTACAAACTCCGATGTTATAAACGAGTCAAACCTTTTTCCTTAACCCATCACTTGATCTGCGGTGATGAACTACCCATGTTTGTTGGCATCTTAACACATAGGGATTGCCAGGGCTGGCTCCCAGACCACTCATACATTTCTCCTGGTGAGAAAGCTCACCTGGGATGTGCAGGTACGACCCCCACCTGATCCAGAGGATGAACAGCACGAGGCATAAAGGCACTTGGAGTTTTAACTCCAACCTGCACTTTCTGAGTTAATTCCATTGCTAACGTGGGCAGAGGACTGGTCTGGGTTAAGGCATCACAACTGCTGAGAGCTTGGCTTTCGAGACACAACCTGTGCCATCACAGGTGCACACAGGAACCCTTAACTGCTGATCCTCATCACCAATCTCTCAGCACCGTGGGTATGTGGGCTCAGAGGGGACGGCGAGGAGCACAAGGCTGGCACAGCTTCTGTCACTGCTGCCCTGCTAAAAGGCTGCTGAGCTCTGACTTACAGAAACTAATGATCCTCTGCATCACCCAGGAATATGGGAGGTGAAAGGAAGGCTCTGGGAAAAGAAGATTTAGGTTTCAGGCTGAGCAAGTCAGAGGAAGGAAGCTCTGGCAGCCATTTGAACTGGGGTTTGCTATTTATTGTGCATTTCTTGTCTAGCTAATACTACTCATAAGGCTGGAATGTGTAGTAGCCTGAGAGAGAGTATGTTTTCATTGTATATGAAAGCATAATAGAAGCAAAGCTTGCTCCCAGAAAGCTTTAAGAGACTTAGAAAAAATGTTGTTCATATTTGGGAAGATGGAAGAAGGATGGAAAAGAAAACAATGGCACGGCCAGGAGTAAACAGGAGACAGCAGTAGGTAGAAGCAGGAGGTGAACCCAGGTATCCTGGCAACCTATTGCTTTGTCCTCTTGCCCACTCTGGCTGACAGAATCAAAAGCTGGAGGAAGGCAAGGCCTGGCACATGACAAAAATAGGCAGATGTGGTTTTTCGGAAGGACACCTGTTTGCACGACCACCAGGTTTCCTTATCTCACTGATGCTTCTGTCCTATGAGCATCATTTGTCACTGTCCCCTTCTACCACTGCTATCTAAAGCAGCAGAAAACCACTGACTCTCTTCTCCTGTGTTTCCCCTCTCCATCCATTTTCTCCTGACATTTGCCATCAGAACAGAGTGTGCAGTCCAGTCGCAGAGCAATGGCCCTCTGTGATGGACAGCACTTCATTCTGTTATGTGTTTGCTCTGCCAGAGATACAGCCCTGAACTGGGCAAGGAGCAACAAAGAGCCCATAAAGGAGATAATTTATCCTTTTCCCAGACACATCCATGAAAGCAACTTATCTTCCCCTTCATCCACCCAGAGCCAGGATGTGCCTCTTATCTGTCTGTAAACCAGGCAGAGTGGAGCATGTTGCCCTTTAAGGTCAACCTGGTGGGAAAAAAAGGGAGAAGAAGTAGCACTTTTAAGCTTTGCTGTTTTTCCTCCCAGCTTGGGGGTGTTAGATATGGCTGTCATCATGACAATTCCTAGGAAATGGGACCTGTGCCTGACTTTTATGCTCCTCCTGTAGCTCCCATCCATTATGTTTGAGCTCTGTTTGCTCAGAGCAAGCCCTTAGATGGCCAAAAAGATGCCCCGAGGGCTGGAGCACCTCTGCTATGAAGACAAGCCGAGAGCATTTTGGGTTGTCCAGCCTGGAGAAGCAAAGGCTCTGGGCCGACCTTATTGTGGCCTTTCAGTACATGAAGGGGGTTATAAGATGGAACAAGACCTTTTACCAGGGCATACAGGACAAGGGACAACAGTTTTAAACAGAAGAAAGGTAGATTTAGGTTGAATATAAGGAAGAAATTCTTTACTTGGAGGGTGGGCAGGCCCTGGCACAGGTCAGGCAGAGAAGCTGTGGCTGCCCCTGGATGCCTGGAAGTGTCCAAGGCCAGGTTGGATGGGGCTTGGAGCAACCTGGGCTAGTGGAAGGTGTCCCCGCCCACGGATGACCAACTGGATGACCTTTAAAGGTCCCTTCCGGAGCAAACCATTCTGTGATTCCATAGTTCTATGTACAGGCAGCTGGACAACACAGCCCGTGGACAATGAGTTATGACACAATGTCTGCTAACAAAACTCTGTAGTGGGTGAAGGGAACCACATTCCTACCAACCCTGACTCTCTGGTGAGAGTAGAGCCTCAGTCCCCAGCTCAGAGGGGGCCTCCAGCACAAAAGATGCCCAGTTCAAGTGGGGTGAATCCACTCTGAAAGCTATGTCAGATAAATCCCACCCTAGTGACTCAGAGAGAAGGAATTGCATTAATACAGGCATGTGTGACCAAGTATTTCCATTCATTTCTCTTCCAGCCTGACTCCTGGGCATTTTCCTGGATGCTTCTTAGTTCCTGTGTTGTGAATAACAGTGAGTAACCACTTGCTACTCACCTTCCCCGCTCTTCACCCACTGTTCATGGTTCTAAAACGTGATTTTAGGAAAGGAACTGGAATGAGTCCATACAAAAGACAGGGATACACTGCAGATTTCAGCAGCTCCGTGCTGTTACTTTCTGTTTTATTCATTATTCCCTTCCAGTAATTCCTAACATTCAGTTCCCCCGAGGTCTGATGCAAAGATCTCTTTTCTGAGTAGAAATAGCTACTCCAGAGACCATCAGTGTGTATAAATATTTAGGGCTGCATTTCCCACATGTGCATTACTTTGCATTTACTAACACTCAGTTTCACCTGTCTCTTTGTTGTCAGGCTTTGAGATGATGCTACAACTCCTGATGGGGATATTAGTTTCAATTACCATGAATAATTCTGTGTCATCAGCAAATTGCATCACTCTTCTATTGTCAGTCTTTTGCAAATCATTTACAAGTGTGTTCAAGAACACAGCTCCCAGTGGAAAACCCTGCAGGACCCTCCTGGCAATGTTTTCCATCATCAGAACCAATCAATTCTTTGTTTCCTACCTTTTAATCAATTAATAATCTCCAAGAGCAATCAATCCCACAACTTCATTTGTTTTACCCCTCTATAGGAAGGCCTTGCTGAGAACTCTCCCATTTCCACTCCACCAGCTGGATCATTCTACCACATATTCACAAAATCCTTCCAAAAATGTTATTTGCGGGGGATAATTTCTCTAAAAGAAGTGTCTCCTTTTTTTCAACATGTTTCATTTAGCCCTGAGACTCTGGGTGCTGTTCCTCCTTGCAGGCCCCACCAGAGAGTTTAATACATGTCAGCATTATTTTCCCAGGTCCTTCATGGTGCCCTTCTCAAAAATTCACACCACAATTGCTATTTTTTAATTCCCCTGCTGCCAAGTCTGAAGTGACAAGCTGCACACCATGGTTAATAATACAGTAGTTTTGTATCTCCATCCCCCTAGAACTCTTGAATCATGTTTTCCTTTCTTTTCATTGATTTTTTTATAATTCATTTTACTAACCCTCCTGTTAGGAGTCATTCCTTTTATTGACTCACTCCCTCTTCTTCCCCAAAATAAATGCTGGTGTAGGACCCATTTTAAGCTACTCCACAGTTACCATGATTGGAAGAATTCATCAAAGCCTTCTGCTGCACAGAGTGACCATCCCTTCCTTGCACGTCTCCTTTACTCCAGTTATAAGTCCCACAGAGTCCCTGGCAGATTCTTGTATCAATAAATTGGAATAAAATTTTATTAATATTTCATTCCTTTAGTAAAATGCTTTTTAAAACCTTTTGTGCATACTTTATTGATGTTTCATGTTGAACTTCCAGATATTAAGTTCCTTCTACTCCTCATTTCTCATTTAGATCTTTTTGAAGACTGTCTTTTTGCTTCGATCACTTTTAGTCTTTTACTAACCACTTATTTATCCAGGTTTAGTCTTTTGTAAAATCTTTTTAACACATGATAGATATTTATCCTCCGAGTGTCCAGTTGGTTGCCTTTGAAGTATTTACTGTGCTATCTACAGGGATTTTGCATCTTCTTCCATTTCTCACAGTTTCTTTTTGAAAGCTTTCCCTTTTTGATTACGGTAAACCCCTTTTGGACATAAAGTTTCATTAGTGGACTCTTTTACCTTTCTCTACCCTGCAAATATTTGAGTTTATATACATTATGTTCACTATCACAGTACAGCATAGGTTGCCTTTGGGAGTTGCTGGAATTCCCAGGCTTCAGGAACAAGGAAATAAAATCCCGTGATTCCTCCTGTACCATGTCATTCTTGGCATAGTTGGGGGTTTTTAACCACTTTTGTACCTCTGGCAAAGAGCAGAAAAAGCACTGGTCTCTGACAGACATTGATAAAAGCACACTGAGGCATTTCCCAGGCACATCATTCAATCACAGCCTTGAAAGAAGCTCTGAAAGCCTCTGAAAGGAATCAGTGTATTTCAAAGTTAGATCTGGTCGTACAAGATCTCATCTAGTCAAGCTTTGAAAGTTTCTAAGGAGATTCTGCAGCTGTGGCAACAGTCAGTCATGCCCATGGTGAGGAACTGCACCTTAAATCCAGCCAGAATTTCCTTTTCTGTAACTTTTTACTTGTCTCTTGTCATCTCACTGTTCACCTGAGGAAAGTCTTCTCTGAGCAAAGTCCATCTCCATCCTCTGCATGAGCCTCATACTCTGCCCATGCAGTTCACACTCCTCCAGTTTGGGTATAAAGTCACTGTGTGAGAGCAGGGCAGAAGTGTTGCTTAAGCAGAGGTAGAGGACATCAGCTGCTCCTGTCTGTCTGTAGAGGTGATCAGCTCATCACAGAAATCAAAGAACTTGTCCAAACACAGTCTGTTCTCAGGAAATCATGTTCACAGTCCCTTTTTCCCTTCCTGTGCCTGGAAATAGCTTACAGGGGGGACTTGCTCCATTATTTTCCCGAGGACCAAAGAAATGTTGACCAGATTTATGTTCCTTGAACCCTTCACTTGCCCCTTTGAAGATGGGTGTAATCTTTGTCTTTTTCCATCAGGAGACTGCTGGAGCTGCCACAGTCATTCCAAAAACCTCAGGAAGGCATTGGCCACCTCCCTCATTCTCCTGGAACAAGTCCCTGTCTCATGGACTTGTTACCATCATAGTCCCTAACTTAACCCTTCCCTACTCTGGGTAGTATCTCTTCTCCTCTCTACAACACGGGTAGGTCTGGGAAGCTTGGAGAAGAACCTGCCAGTAAATTCTGAGGCAAAGCAAGCGCTGTGTACCTCAGTTATTCTCACAGAAAGAGTCCTACACAGTCTCGTGGCAATGGAGAAAGCAGCTGCCTCTGTGTCCTTTTCCTGGAGCAGTTTCAGTCAGAGGCACTCACCTTCAAGAGCAGTTTTTCTGTGTAATGTCACCGTCATTAGGACAGAGTTATGGGGTACCTGATGATGATATCAGCTGCTTGTTTTGGAGCTAAAGCTGTTTTGCCTGACATGTTGTGCAAGGCCCCGTGCTCAGTAAATGGTAACCCTTCCCACAGCTGTCAGATGTCAGCAGAGCTGTGTTCGTAGAGAGCCCTACCAACCAGTCAGCCAGCTCTGAGAGTGCCGAGGAAGAGAATCCTCTTCATCACTGTTGCAGGACAAGGAGTCTCATCCCTTGGTTACCTCCAACCCACAGTTCAGGATTAAAACCCAGTGTACAACAACCATATGTTGCCTGGAAAGCTGAGCTGGAAGAGAGGAGGAAGGAGTGTTGCTGAAGTCCATCCTCTTTGTTGGTTTTGTAGGATCAGGTTTTTACTTTGCTGTAACTCAGTCCTTGCTCCTGGTTTGTCTTGTACCCCAAAACAGAATTTAGGTCTGAGTTTGCACAGGGTGAGTGGGGAGGAAGGTCAGGACTGACCTGGTGTGTCTGGAGCTCCTGGGCTCCACTGCTAATATGGGCCAATACTAACAGGAACACAAGTACATTTTTAATCCATTCCTTTTTCCACACTGCCAAGCTTATTCCATTCCCCCAGCCTCAGTATTCCTGCTTTAAATCCAGCCCTCTCCTGTTGGTCACAGTGGAATCTGCCTTTCATTCCTCTGCCTTCCCACGTGCCAGCCTCCCTCCCCTCTCTCTGCTCCCTATAATTTACTTCTCCCCCTTCATTGACACGGATGGGATTTTACATTTAAACAATGTTCCATCATGTACCAGTTCCCCCTGATAAGTAAATTCAGCCCCAGGGTGACTCAGCTCCATGGTATGTAGGTAATTTCTCCATCTCCCTCCCATGGCATTCCTCCCCAGTGCCTGCATCTGAGAGATTCCCACGTTCTGGATGTCTGTGTGTGCCTTAGGTGACCGGATAGTCAATTTGCAGCACGCAAAGATTTAACAGAAATCTTCACAGCTGCTCTGTCTTGAAAATCTCTTATTGTCTTCATTGAAAGAAAAAGTGTTCAGAAAAGTATTTTCCAGCTGGAGACAAACACCTGCCAGCGGGTCCATATCGGTGCTGCTCTGAATACAGGGTGTGTTCATGGTGTGACCCATCTCCATCCCACACAGAGAAGCATTCCAGAGCCCCTCTTTGGCCATTCCAAGGCACTGGGATCACCAAAGTTGGTATGATAGAAAAGGATGGAGTGGATGATCAGTAGAAGGTATGGACTTTAATGCTGGCTGGTGCTAGCAGAGAGCTAAGCCCTGGCTATTCACAGAATCATGGAAAATACCTCCAAGACTATCAAGACCAACCTATGACCAAATACTACCATGCCCACTAAACCGTTTAATCACAGAATGGTTTGGGTTTGAAGGGACCTTAAAGACCATCTCATTCCAATCCCCTGCCATGGGCAAGGACACCTTCCACTAGCCCAGGTTGTTAGAACCTGGCCTTGGACACTTCCAGGGATGGGGCAGCCACAGCTTCCCTGGGAAACCTGTGCCAGTGACTCACCACCCTCACCATAAAGAATTTCTTCCTTATATCCAATCTAACTCTCTCCGCTTTCAATTTAAAGCCATTCCCCCTTGCCTATCTCTCCATGCCCTTGCAAACCACAATGCAAAGTGCCACATCTACCCATGGTTTGAACACTTCCAAGGATGCTGGTGGCTCCACCACATCCCTGGTCAGCCTCTTCCAGTGCTTGTTCCAGTGCTTGTTCCAGTGAAGACACTTTTCCTAATATCCAACCTGAAGCTCCCCTTGCACAACCTGAGGCCATTCCTTCCTCTCTGCCCCGTAACTCTCTACACATCCATTTATGCTTCTGAATTCTGAAGATTTCTCTGTGCCTGTTTCTGAGCTGCCTCAACCCTCAAGTGCGTGACCGAGATGGGCTGCAATAACACCACACAGGACAAACATCACTACAGAAAGAACTGTGGCTTTTTATCCCCCTCCCCAAACATATGTTCCTCTTGTTCCTATAACTGGAATTGTCTCGTGGAAAGAACGCCAGGCAAAGTGTCCCAACTGAAATAATAATTCACCGCAAGATCTGATGGGTTTGCATCAGGATTACGAAGGCAAATCCAGGACAGTTACAAATCTACAGAGTAATAGTGTGCTGATAAAAGGATAGGGGGAGGAGGATCACATTCCTCCCAGCTCCTCAGGCTGACAGTGCAAAAGAAATAAGAACACTCAGTGCTCTGTTCAGATACACCAAGTGCTCAGCCTGGCAGAGTGTGTGAGCCTTATCAGCTGGACTGGGACCTCAAAGCTCCTCGAGGACTTCACTGAGCCAGGTCATACCTGGGGTGTGATCCCCATCCCGGGTTTGTTTCTGCTTTGCAGTCCCTGGGAAGCCATCCCTGCCCCTCCTCTCACTCCCTGGGCCTCTCGTGGCAGTAGGACTGGCCACAAGGTCAGCATTTCTCAGCTGGGCACTTCCCTCTCCCCTCCAGAAAAAGGCATTAGATGGGCTAAATCAGCATTTTTTAATTCCTAAAGGAATATTTCAGGCTTCACCCAGAATTGAGAGGAGATCTAATTGTCCATTTAGGGTCTGCTACCACAATGTCTTTCTTTCTTTCTTTCTTTCTTTCTTTCTTTCTTTCTTTCTTTCTTTCTTTCTTTCTTTCTTTCTTTCTTTCTTTCTTTCTTTCTTTCTTTCTTTCTTTCTTTCTTTCTTTCTTTCTTTCTTTCTTTCTTTCTTTCTTTCTTTCTTTCTTTCTTTCTTTCTTTCTTTCTTTCTTTCTTTCTTTCTTTCTTTCTTTCTTTCTTTCTTTCTTTCTTTCTTTCTTTCTTTCTTTCTTTCTTTCTTTCTTTCTTTCTTTCTTTCTTTCTTTCTTTCTTTCTTTCTTTCTTTCTTTCTTTCTTTCTTTCTTTCTTTCTTTCTTTCTTTCTTTCTTTCTTTCTTTCTTTCTTTCTTTCTTTCTTTCTTTCTTTCTTTCTTTCTTTCTTTCTTTCTTTCTTTCTTTCTTTCTTTCTTTCTTTCTTTCTTTCTTTCTTTCTTTCTTTCTTTCTTTCTTTCTTTCTTTCTTTCTTTCTTTCTTTCTTTCTTTCTTTCTTTCTTTCTTTCTTTCTTTCTTTCTTTCTTTCTTTCTTTCTTTCTTTCTTTCTTTCTTTCTTTCTTTCTTTCTTTCTTTCTTTCTTTCTTTCTTTCTTTCTTTCTTTCTTTCTTTCTTTCTTTCTTTCTTTCTTTCTTTCTTTCTTTCTTTCTTTCTTTCTTTCTTTCTTTCTTTCTTTCTTTCTTTCTTTCTTTCTTTCTTTCTTTCTTTCTTTCTTTCTTTCTTTCTTTCTTTCTTTCTTTCTTTCTTTCTTTCTTTCTTTCTTTCTTTCTTTCT